>JARKHS020009408.1:0-345000 GCA_030143305.2 Amblyomma americanum
GCAAACACCAGCGTGGTCGCATAGGTGTTCATCTGATACGTGATTTTCTGCCCTCTTCTTTCTTCGAACGAAAAGCGGCACAAATGGATAAGCGAGTTAGGAAGTAGTGTCGTAATGCCCAGTTCTTCGGCGCAGAACCAAGCGACACCTCAACCAGATTGAGGAAACGTCTCGCTCTCTGCAGGCATCGATCGCTTGCGCGACTAACCGCCTTCACATAAAAATCCCTAGAAGACAGTTTCTGACCCCAGTATCCTTGCTTGTGAAGCCTATAAAAGGAGAAACAGGGCAGGACAGGTAAAACAAAAACGGCTGTGAATAAATTTAGACAAAATTCTCATTCACATGGGCTCGTGTTTCTCACAGGAGTATAGAGCTGGTTAGGTTTGGCCGCTGGGTTAAAAGACGGAGAAGCAAGAACATTCGTTTGCTCCGCCGCCGCAGCCGCTGCTGGATGGATATGGGGAAGTATAAAGTTTCCCAAACGGGCAGGAACTGCTGAAAGCTTATTTTTCACGCCGCTCCTGAGAACGTGGCGAGGCTGAATCACACTCAAACCACGCAAACGTGCTGCCGAGCATGCTGCCGTGATGTTTAATGTACGGAAGAGAGGGAAAGCGAAAAAAAAACAGGCAGCTTAACTAACTTGACTAGCTTAACTAACTAACTTAATCTTTGTACTACCCTGCAAGAACGGTTAAGACTGCGAAAGAGATGGGCCAAGAAAACTTACCTTCGCTATATGAATTGGACGTGCAATAGTTTTTTTTTTTTCGTATGTAAAAACAATGCGCAGAGTGACATAAATTTAGGAGCGCAAAAGACGGGACAGAGAAGAACATACATACAAGCGCTGCCGTTATGTCATACACCGTGACGTCATATCATGAGCCAACTGACCCGACTTGTTGTTCTCTTGGTTCATAGTGAGACTCGCATTCCTCGCAGTGGATTTTAAACGGGTACATACACAAATCTTTCGGGTGTCCGTTTTTCTGCCTTGAAATAGTGCTGTGGGCCTATTAATGATGTAAAGGAGCTTAAAACGCCAGTGTGCAGCGTGAATATTTAATTACAAACGATTTTGTACTGCCAACTTTGGTCTCGGTCGGCGCCAGCGCTGAAGCGCACATCTACATGACGGTTTACCGGCTAACATGAACTAACCAATCTCTTAATACTTTGGCGCCTCCAGCAAGCCTAGTAGTTTGCAGGTGGGTTGGGCAAAGTCACAATATTTAGGGCAAGGGCACCTTGACGTCACTGGATGCGGGTTGAAATGCCGAGTTGCTCCAAGGACATCATCAAGAATTTTATTCCAATTTGTTCCACACAACGCCTGCGACTCAAACTTGCTAGAAGACATCCTCTTACTCCCCAGAGACAAATAATATTATTTGTTAACGTTCAGAAAATTTTGTGTCTCTACCCCTTTAAAACGTTATTGTGCATCAGTGAAATACGAGTGCATTAGGCGATATCGGGAGAAACGAGAGCCTTTGTTTTTTTGCGCTCATGACGAAAGACTGCCATACGCAAAAACCTGCGCATAAAAAACTGCAAATTAGGTTCGTGAAATTACAAAGAAAAAAGTTTTTCTCCGCCTTCAATGTTTGCTTTTTTCAGCTAGATCTTACGTGACAGCTCTTCAGCATAGTCGTTTAACTGAACATAAGGCGAGCGGTTCGACCAAAAGTTTGGGTAAAAAACATTGACGGATACTCTTTGTCCGCGGAGAGTCGAGGTCACAGACGTTAGTTGCATCAAGGCAAGGCAGCCTAGCGAGTGGATGAGCATTGCGAATAATATTTGCTGCTCAGTGCTCCCGCAGACTCCTGATCTGGCTTGCAGCGTCTACGTGCATTTTGCTGGCCCAGTAAGCCTGCCAAATCTAAATACCTGCAGCTTGACTTCGCCTGACTCTCTGGGGTTTACATCTTTCAAGCAGGCAAATTTGAACCTAAGAATCTGAACCAAATCGCCTATGCCGAACTGATGCAAAGGCTCTGCATATTTGGAACAACGAGGTGCCCTTCTCTTTCGATATGCAATAAGAGTGGATAAATCAGCCTCCGTTAAATGGAGTAAAAACATAGCAAGGCGGGAGTTATATCAGCTTTCGATGAACTCCGCGCAAGGTGAACTTTTTTGTTCCTTTATAAAGACTATTACTATTCTGTGTTGGAGGCAAGGTGAAATTAATGTTTGTCGTCATATGTCACTTACAGCATGTTACTCCTGGCCAGGGTGACAATACCCGAAGGAAAGACTCTTGATTCGCCATGACAGGTTTTTACCGAAAAAAGAGATGACATATAAAAAATATGACAAGACCAGCGCAGGTTTCGCTCGTTCTGTCGTCTTTTTTTGCCCAAGACACCTTTCACTGCGAATGAAGGATCTCACCAACTAGCCCGACAACAACACTTGCGGAAGGAATGACTCTTTTATGACACAACTAGTGCTATTTTTTTCTTTTATGTCTCAACACAAGAGCACAACAAAACAGAGCGCGCCCAACGCAGCCCAACATTTTCAATAATCTTGTGCCGGATTTCATTCAGCTCTCATTTACGAAGCATATTTGTTACATCGCATCCGTGACTTACAAAAGTAACTTTCCTTCTTCTGACTTAACCCATATAAATCGCGAGCTATTATACCGAGACCTGTAATCACCAGTGACAGTAAAGCCATTTCACAGATCCTGGACCACCAAGATAATTCAAAAATAATGACTTACACTGGCCAAAGGTGAAAAGAAAACTTGAGGGTGCACTCAAGCTGCCCCTTATGGGCATGATATGATAGCGTTAATCCCCACATAAGCGGAAATTGTCATTCTGTACTTCATATTCATGGATCGCTGACAGTCCTTATACCTCTCCTGGTGCTGTGGTCCAGCGGTTAAACGATGCGTCACTTCCCCGGTAAGTCTTTGTTTCAAACAAGCCACGAGTGGGGCTGTTGAGAGCGAGGTTAATCTTCCTCAGCAACCTCTCCTAAGGAATCATTAATTTAACCGTGACCTGGACGGTGTGCGCTTTGCTTACAATCCGTTGGGCAGACTATGATGACGTCACAAGATCACGCGACCATGGTGACCCGCCTTGGTTGCTTTGATTGGGATTTTTCGCTAACGCCGCTGTCACCGCCGCCGCTCACCACGACGACACCGAATTTTCCGCTGAACGGCACCTAAATCACATTACTATGAGGAAAACTATGAAAAATTTCCTTGTGAAGCGTGCTCTGCCTCAAGCAGGGTCTTTTTGAGGAGAAGCATCAACAAACCGCACGGAGTAATCGACATGTGGTTTACTGGAGAGAGAGCCGCGACGTAGGGCGTTATTTTTGCAAGACGAATGCGCAATATTCCGTTGACGCTTATGTATGTTGACCTCCCGAAATTTTCTTTTTTTTATTGCGAGCTACCCACACTGCTCCCATCGCGGGGCATTTCTGAATAACATATCTTTTTTTTTCTTATTATCGCTGCCCGCACATGGCGCTATCCTTTCCTGTCCGACCCATGCGGCGAGTTTCCCGGCAGTACGCTCGAAACACGCAACTAGATTGTTCTGGGAGGATCTTGATCACACATCACTGCTGACGCGGTCATCAACACTGTTCCCTACGACACAGGCACGGTATGTGAAATATTCCGATTTATTTAAAAAATATATGTATCGTGGCCCAGAGTGTCCAGATTTAATTTACAACTGCCGGGCGCAACTATCCCCTTCGCCATTGAGCTTGTTTTGATTTAAGAAACAAGTTCGCCGAGTATGAACTTTTTTTTTTCAGAAGCCATAATAAACCTCTCTGAGTTTAAATGTGCCGTCATCCCTAGGTGACATTATCAGATGACTGAAATCCACGCTAGTTGGCTTAGGCTCATCGGGAAAACTGCGCCAAGGAACGGTAGGAGAGGTGAAGAATATGACGAACACGCGGTTGTCACATCGTATTCTTCACCTTGCACGTCGTCCTTTAGCCCTGTATTCTCTCCAAAAGGCGGCTGAGAGAAAAAAAAATTTATATGACCCCAAAGCATATTGTTAAGATTTAATGGTGCACTGTGCTTTTCGCGCAGTCACACATAGGCTGCATTCATCTGTTCTAGAATGAATAAAACGATGCAGATTAATAAAAATTATTACACTAATATTTGTCTTCCACAAAATCTTGAGCATGAGTGCATGCAAGAATATACTGTTAGGCTTAGTGAAGGCAAGCGCAAGGTAGAAGAAAACTGAAAGCAAACTTTTTATTTATGTTAAAATATTAAAAAACTAATTCTGTGCAGCAATACTAACAAACTGACTCAGCTGTCGTCGAAAGCACAATTCTCGTGGCCGTGTTCCCCGTTTTGAATAAATATGATGGTATAGATATTTCAAGAACGGAGCTTACATAGTCGCGTATAATAAGCAATATTGCAAGATGACCCGGGAAAATCGATACTGCTACCTTCGATCCAGCGCTACTGAACAGTCTGTTGAATCTGGCTGGAGTGCATCCTATTACTCCATGTGATTCACCAAAAACTTAAGACGCCGATATTGGTAGAAATCTATTTATTTCGTCAAAAAAAAAAATCTCCAAGCAATTCCTAACAAATCTCTTGAAGCAGGAAGCCTGGACTGAGAAATTTGATTAAAAAAGAAAAAAATGGAAAGCAGAAGCGACTGTAAAACAATACTGTCTACACTTTGAGCCCTTCCGAAACCGGGTATTGCTGAGTTTTCAAAAACAGAGCGTGTTTTAAAGTAGTGCACTGATTAAACTGTCGCAGGGCGCGCTGAGTTGCTGCTTGTAATTACCAAGGCGGTACATGCCGAGTCAGACGCCGAGTTGAGAGAGTTGGTACATACTGACTGTGAGTAACAGCGCAGAGACAATGGAAATAAAGAAGCGTGGGCAGAAAAAAAATAAAAATAGCATTGCCCAGCCTGCACCGCGTAGAGCACAACGGGATGAGAGACAAGGGAGAGATAGTAGATAAGTCCGATAGAAGAGGACTACACGCTCCGCATAAATACCGCGGGTAGAGACAAGGGGCGGAATTTATGTCAAGGCATAAAAATGAATAAGAAAATAAGCCTCTTCCTCACCACTGAGTATAGCGGATATGATTCAACAGTAATATAAAAGATGTAGCCATTGGACAACTGGGAGTGTGCCACCCGAATGTAGACAGAAATGAATATGAAAATTGCTACTAAAGCGACCCGCAGCCGGAGGAGCGGGCCCGGTGAGACTCCCTTGATCCTCCCTAGGAAGTAGCAGGTGGAGATGGTATATGGGAATGGAATTTGGGAAATATGGGTGGGATTATGGAAATTAGGAGGGATTGGGACAGCGGAATTTTTCGCTATTTCTGTTCCCTTGGAGCTACAGCCGAAGCAGAGAGGACCAGCGCTTCCTTTGCCCTTTGTCTCTGCGCTGTTAATCACAGGTAGTAGGCATTAACCAGCTCAACTCACCATCTCACTGAAGATTATTTCTTGTACATACATTGAGCCCTGCTGTGTGTGTTTACAGCGCTGGTCCTGTCTGCTTCTTCGGTTTCTTGTCTCTGTCATGCCAGCGTAACAGGAAGAATAGCAAGTTTAAAACGGCCTACCATTCTTATTACAGGAGGTCTCTCGTTGGACCATCAAGCTTTTCTTTTGCCTTCTTTGGTATCCTAAATTTTGGAAAGAGTTAAAGCTCCATGTTCACTTAAGAAACAACTTTATTTTAAGATCCAGCAGTATGGGCGTAATAGGCAGAGGTCTTACTCCGATTATTGTGTCTACTTAGTTATTTGTTCTCTTCCTACTGCAAGCAATTTCTTGCGCTCCAAGGCACTCTATATGTTGGGGGCTGGAGAAGCTGTATAGGCTCTCTTTATGACATACATGGAGCCACTTGATCCCAACAAAATTTTTCTTCTCCTCTTAGTTTATTTTCTTCTGTCCATACGTTTTCAATTCAGCCTCTCTTTTTTTACTTATTTTTTCTCCTTCGGTGTGCAAGTGATCGTGAGTCTCCGTGCCATCTTTCCTGGCAGCATTAACAGCACAATAATTTTCCTGGACGCCGCATAAAATATGCACCAGCCAGGAGGTGCAAACATCCATCCCGTCAGCTGACCACAGGAAACGAGGCATCGGTTTCGTCCAGGAAACACTATACATTTGCCTTGTGTCGGCTATGTTCATTCATGGCATGTCAGTGCATGAGCTTCTGTGCCCGAATTTTACCACGCCGTGCTGGGAAGAATTTCGATGTCCAATGTACTGCCGACGCTTCATTCCCTTCATTCCACCGACAATAATAACTTACAAGTGAAACAAAACATGATTTTCAACTCTATGTGTTAGGGAAAAAAGAATAAATGGCAGAACTGGAACGACACTTCGTGCTTTAAATTAAATGAAGGTAAAATGAAAAGTCGGTTCATTACCATATATTTCGATCTTCCCAATAGTTCTCGGGTTCCTGGCTCGGTAATCGATAAGCTAGCAGTCGCCAATTCTGTGTAGCTAACGCTGTCTGAAGTTGATGTGATGTCCAAATTCAGAGCTAGTACGTGAGTATAATTGCGTTGGTCATCTCCTCTAAAGCCTGTTTGCCCACGTGCTTTTATGCTGTAACAAGATTTTGACACTAAAACGAGTTAAAATATTCTGTGAGCAAAGGTCATCTCAGGAATGTCTAATTACAATCTGACTTCCTCTTTTTCGCACGGCATCTTCTCTTCCAATAGCAAAGGTGATGTACGCGGCCACGAACAAAACATACGTCGATACTCAGCATGTTATCGTCAAGTGCGTCAAAATAGCATTGTGATATACCTTCCGTTCCTTTTTCATCAGCAGCATAAGCACGCTGATTAATGATGACATTTCTCTTGCTCGCACAAAGGCTTCGCGCCTATCAGAGACGCAGCCATTTTTTCTAATAAGTACTACATGGTGGAGTCTTTTTCACATCTTTTTCGTTGTTGCTTCTTCACCTTTGTACACCCACGTTTATTGATGTAAAAGCGCTCTCGGCTCTACAACAGGCCACAAAATAGCTACCAATACTGAAGCTCACCACGGGGCGCACTTAGGCGCAAGCATTCCCTTCGGCGATCCAGACACGCTTACATTCCTCCACGTCCTTCTAACATTCACGGCAGCCTAAGGCGTCGTGAGCAAGCACCCTTATATGATGGATTCGATTACCTGAGAAACAGAGCATTCTGGTTACAAATTGCACTCGGTTTCCCCACGTCATCTTTTCTTCGATGCACTCTCTATGAGCCAAAGAAAAAGGAATGTGGTCCCTGACCATGTCATGAAATTCAAAGACGTTTCGGAACCTCGTACGGGTTCCTTGATCACTGAGCGGTACAAGAAATGGTCGCAACTTATATACGTGACACGTGGCGCAAGGCGCGTGCGTAGATGGGTGGCATGGCTCCTTGCACCCGGTTCATGGTAGCTGGTGTCGATTGTATGATTAGAGATTCCATCAGCCGCCGAGATGACACGTTCCTTTCCTTCGCGATGACAGTGGCGTGGTCCCAGTCAATCGTATGAGTATGCTCTTGCACATGCTCGGCAATGGCGTTGGTCGTGTGATTATTATTTCTGACGTCACGTTTGTGGTCGTTAAGCCTTCTGGGGAACTTTCCTGTTTCGCCAACGTAAACCTGGGGGCAATCAGCACATGGGATCTGGTAGATGACACCTGGAAATGCTTCAATCGGCAGTTTATCTTTCACGTTCACGACCTGATTACGGAGATTGCTGGTCGTGATGTGGGCAATGCGCATGTCATATTTTGAAAACACGCGAGATAGTGCTTCGCTGATTCCCTGCACGTAAGGAATGGCAGCACGAGCCGTCTCTCTTATCCGTAGGCCGCGGAACAGATCAGGTGCGCATTCTTACGTCACAGTTAAAGTAACAATAATCCAGTAGTCCAGGTGACGAGATAGTTCATCGTTAAAGTACAGCTAATTTTACCATTGACAGCTGCGGCGTTCACGGCCCTTTTCTTTTCATTGCGGTACCTCCACTGAATAATAATAATAATAATTTATTTTGGGGAAAAAGAAATGGCGCAGTACCTGTCTCATATATCGTTGGACCCCTGAACCGCGCCGTAAGGGAAGGGGTAAAGGAGGGAGTGAAAGAAGAAAGGGAAAGATGCCGTAGTTGAGGGCTCTGGAATAATTTCGACTACCTGGGGATCTTTAACGTGCACTGACATCGCACAGCACACGGGCGCCTTAGCGTTTTTCCTCCACTAAATCTAGTAATCACGGATTCTGGACATCCCATATGTGCCGTTATCCTGACAATTTTCTACTTTTTCTAACGAAACGACCCCTATACGCATCTGGAACCCTGCCCCGGTATTTCATTCAATGCGCTCCTCAAACCGCAGAAGCATGGGTTTCAACCCATCTCCTCTAATAGAGCGTACTCACTCGTGACCCACACATGACCATCAGCATCATAAATTCCTTAGAATTTCTGAAAGAACATTGGCCTTTCTTTAAATTGCGGCACGTAATGCGCAAGCGCTACAAAAAGTTGGCAACGCGTATTGAACAAATTGTCTCCAGGGGCATGAAATACAATGAACTGCACCTCAAGCACGTCAGATCCTTTAAATAAGGTATCGTAGGGATATCGGAGATATAAACATACAACAAACACCAAAGCGCCATATCACTGACTACAAGGAAGATGAAAGGAATAGCTGGCTCCAAACATAAAAAAAAAGAAATGGCACGCATAGCCCTTCCGAGTCAAGACTTCAGGAAATCGAAAATCGAAGGAGATTTTCTTTCGCCTGTTTTTCCTGTGTGTCTGTAGAGTTTAATAAGAGCTAGTGGGAACGCATTTCCGCTAACGCTGCATTCGAGGCTTTTTCCTTTGTTCTACAAGGGGTGTCCTACATATCCGTAGAATCGACGATGTATTGGCGTGTACTTCAAAGAGCGAACTCTGCTTTCATCGCTGGGATTCAGCCAGGCTTTGCGAAATGGCGTTGAAGTTAGAGGATCACTCGTCGATTCGCTTGCGACGTAAACGCCGCGATACCTGTGACGTATATCATTTTCTGCACGAATAGCTTCGTAGTACAAACATTTCAACGCATGCTCCGCTACCAGCAGTTCTCGTCCAACACTCTTATTTCTCTCAACGTAGTTCCTTCGAATCTTGAAGTCATACTTCACCGGGTTACAACTTGCCAATTTATTCTGTCAGGCTCATTTTTGTTTTGTTCTTGACTGCAGCCGTCCCTTGTATTTTAGGCCAAACGACTTCTTCGACTCCCCCAAATACATCAGTCATTCAGGTATCATTTTTAGAAGAATATATTCTCTCTATCTAGGTAACAAAACGATAAAACAAATATTGACCAAGCAGATAGTGCCCCGACACATCCGGTGTGATAACCTACAGTGCAGGAAGGGAAAGCTGTTGGCGCCTTCAGACGTCGATGTTTACGGCTCCGGTTGAACTTTTGGTACTCAAGATTTTTCGTTTTATTTCCTAAGCCTCAACTATATTGAAACAAACAGGCATGTATACAGTACTGCGCTATATATACATATGCAGCCGCGGCGATGTGTACCGGGCCCACGACCACATTAAAAGCAGATGCTTCATGGGATATTTTTTCTTAACTATAAGACATTATAGACCAGCGTGCCTATTAATGTGCCTGAAACTAACGTCTCAATGCACATGTACAGAGCGGATAATATCAGCTGGCAAAAAATTGCATATATCAAAGTGCGGTTTAAAAACCACGCATTCAATGCATTCCAAGGGCTGCAATTAGCTTTATTTCTCTTCCTCTCCCCATTGGAGTGGAAACGTACCGCTGTATTTTACAAAAAAATGCATAAAACGTTTAGCAGAGAATGTTGAATTTGTTAGACAAAGTCATTACGAAATATATTTGCACAAAGCGTGCGTTTTCCGATACACTCAAATAATTTGAACTTTATCTGTTGCTTCACTAGCTGGTTCCATAGATATTGATTGTAGGTTTTTCTAATGCTCATGAGTATAGCTAAATGTCCACGCAGTGGGATTTTTCTCACCTTCCTAATGTCCGTTTATTTATTTGTTCTGCATCACAGCTTCAACTCACTTAATTGCAACAATAGTTTTAAAGCCGCGCTATGATCAGTGGTTCCGTTAAAAAAAAATGAAACCAAACATGCTTCTAAAACTGGCGTTTTAAAATTTTCTTTTTCTTTTTGTTATTCATTTCGACAATTCCACGTGAAGAAATGTTTTTCCTTACAACGACGCCATTAGTGATGTCCAGAGCTGTACATGTCGCAGATATTAAATCCGAAATGTGTTCCTTCTTCCTTCAGTAACTGAGTGCACTTCAGCTTCGCAACGTTGTTGGCATGCCCTGAAGTACAGCCTACGTCACCCTGTAGAGCGCTTGGGCGGTGCACTTCCCTGCAAACAAACCCAGATGTTGTCGCAGCCTCAAGGGTCCAGCGGTAACACCCGCGCGGAAGTAGTGGCAAATAGACCCGCAAACAAAATATACTGAAGCACTTTGCCCAGAAATTAGGGGCTGCTCTGTCATTTCAGTTCTGTTACCAGGTACGCACTTCTCTAGCGCTCTTCACAAGGGTGAGCGCTCTGTACCTCCCGGTCTAATTGTGCGCTCACTCTCTGATGCTGTGTTAAATTCCCAGCACACCTTGCACTGACACTAAAAACAAAACTGCGGATTGGGAGGAGAGGTGGTCATGAAGAAACAAAATGGTGCAGAAACTTTTTCATTGAGAGTGTGCATCTGATCAAATAAAAAAAACACCTATTTCCGAGCGTCATAAGCCCTGTAACTATGCTGGTCGCATCAAGGAAAAAAATAACGTACAAAAAAATAGCGGCTAACAAAGGGTGTTTCTAAAACATAAAATTTGCCTAGACAACCTTGCGTGTATGTCCTTAGAATTTTCTGTTAGGCATACGATTACTCAACGTTTATTCTACGTAATTCTAGACAGGAATGTCGTGCTTATTATACTTAACCTGTGGCAATAAATAAACTCCCAGTTGAGTGTTTTGCGCCTTTTCCCCCGCCGTAAGCCTCCCCCGTGAGCATATCAGCAGTCACACACTAAACTTATGATGTGAATCCAGCACTCTGAGCTCATTTCCTAGGAAAAAGAGATGATGACGCAGGAGGGAGGTCGCAAAAGAATCCAGTTAGCGAAAACTAGTGGCATCCCAGGAAGACGAAGTTGTCGGCCCCTTTCTCACCAGTGAGGACAGTTTGCAGGTGGGTCTCGCTTGTTTATCGCTGTTCTTTCCTATTTCTTCAGTTTTTTCTGCTTTCATTCCTGGTCGTCTTTTTTACTTCTAAAGTTGCTTCCCATTCACTTTCCCTCCTCTGCGGAAGGATGCTGTGAATTCCTACGCTTTCGTAACACGCCGCCTTCACAATGAGAGCATTTCTGCTGCGATGATGCCGACGAGTCCCGTGGGCTGAATTCACGAGTAAAGAGGCGAGGAAATGGCCTTTTATTCGCGAGCGCGCATAGGAAGTCCGGGTCTGGGCTACGTGCCGCAGATACCCACCACCAGCCGCCGCAATTGGCGGCGCCAACACACGGCGTGTTCCTGCATACGTCTTTGCTATAAAGCCACGGTGGAAAGAACGCTTTTTCGGCTCATTCAGAAACAGTGTACGCGAAACATTTTCTTTTTTTCTTCTACTCTGCTCTTTTCCTTTAGATCGACAGCGTTTTATTCTTCCAATAATATCTCCTTCCCGTTTACAATTTTATTAGAAAACTAATGAAACAGGTCATATAATTTAAGACAACAAGTAATTTGTGTATCGCGCAGGTATTTTTGCCCTCGTATTGCCAATAGAGATATCTTTAAAATATCAGCAGACATAGCTTGCTGAAGCAGCAGACAAGCCTGCTTTGGCAGCCATAAAAACACTGACTGTTGAATCGAAAATCCCAACAGCCAGTCATGGGGCCAGGCAAAGTGTCGGTTCAACTCACCTGCGAAAAAATAATGACAACAAAAGTTAAGTTGGAAATTTCCTTAAAACATTGTGTTCCGGTATACAGCCTGCAAAAACCGAAAGAATGAAACACTCATAGTGTATGCGGGGTTGGTGTTTCAAGCGTACACCGTTTTCCGAGTTACTTTCTTTTTACTTGAAATTGTTTTTAACTCAGCTAATAAAAGCCCGTCACAGGACGCGTCTCGTTCATAAACGATGGCTGTACGAAGGCGTTCAATCGACAAAACGATGTCAGCTAGAGTCGCTGCTGATATGAAATGTCGGTGGTGAAAACTTCTGTCTCCGTCTATGGTTAGAAGCAATATTGAGCAGATAGAGCGCAGCCATGAAGGCAGCGTAGGCCTGGAAATTAGCGTTCTCAAAACCGTGCTAAGATTGGTTTTATGATTAAGTTGGTCTTGCATTCAGCACGCTAATATTGTCCGGTGGAACGTGATGTGGCGATGTTACGTGCGTCATTTCTAATGAAGATTTGACGCAAAATCTGCTTTTATTTTTGTTTGTGCCCCATTTTTTTGTGATCGCTGTTTAAAAATTTGTTGTCGTCCTTTCGCTTCGCCGTTGACGTCAACTTCGGCCCGGTAATCTAAGGCGTCAGTCCAGCCCATCGCAATGAAACATTTTTTTTGTCGCATACGAATACCTTTCAAATGATCATTCGCCTTTGCATCGGCTCCAAAGTCGAAGTGATTTCAGCGAAATATTCGTACAAGTTTGCTGATAATTGCAGCTGAAAGCATTTCGTGTTGATTTTTTCTTTTAGCGATCAGTACTATAAATATCAACGCTTCTTTCCTAGTCAGAAAATACTTCGTTCTTTTTTTCATCTTTTTCCACGTCAAATATGAATTCTCTCTAATTTTTTATTAGTGCGCGCCCTCTGTCTTTCATAAAGAATTAGCCAGCGAATGTCGCCGAAGAGAGACCTTGTCTTTCCTTTCCTCCTTCCACCATCATCTTTCTGAAGGGATATAGCGGAATCCCGCACCATGTCGAAATTAAATTCATCTTCGCCATCACTTTCCTGATTCGCATAAAACCTCGCATTACGAACGCCTTCCAAAGCTTGATTTTGACTCGAAGGCCCTTCGTTAACCGCCGTTGTAAAAAGGCTCTGCTGTCAACTCTGACAGCCTCCGTTTATACAAAGCACAATGACTGCTTTTCTTCTTTTTTTACTTGTTTTCGGGTTCCCGGCTGGTAAATAGTCATAGCTCTCAATTTGAGAACGAGAACTGGACCACGAAGCAGGTTGCCTATAGGCACTAAGAAAGGGCCTCGACTTCTTTGAAGTGCCAAGCTGTCAGCCCGTGAAAGCCGGAGTGAGGGAAAGAGAATGCTGGTCGATTTAACGAAGACTGAACAACACCCAGAAAGGAAGCTCTTCGAGCAGGAATAAAGATTCGGGGCTGCAGTGGAAGCAGAGGCAGACGTAAAATAAAATGATAAAAAGTAGTGCGAAAGGCGAGCAGTGTTAGTCAGTTAGGCAGTTTATTGAAATCTGCGAAGAGTTGTTCAAACGCTACCGTTATATACCTCGGTATTTAATGATCCGTAATAAAAGCTACTACTTGTGATATTGGTATCTTCATTTCAAAAAAGTAACTCTGCCAGCACTGCCTCCGTGTTCGACTTCAGGGCATTAGCTACGGGAGCTTCAAGTGTTTACATCGGTGTGCGTCAGCAAACACGGAGAGGAGCAAATCCAAACATCCGCGGATGTTTCCTTTCCGGAAATATCCTTTCTAGCAGCGCCATCTACCCCACGGATTCTGCACTACTATTGCGATTTACCGCCATCTTTGCTATATTGACATATTTTCTTGTTATATCAGTTAGCAAATTTTATAAACGTGTGCATCACAACACGACGAATCGTTTGACGCCATCCGAGACCCCCTGCGACAAACGGCTCGGGCGTAATGGGAGTCCGAAGGTCCTCGGAATGCACGGTTTGGGAGCGGGAAGGTCGTCGGTGCGAATCCCATAAATATTTTGGGCTTCATCTCAATTAGTATTTTTATCCTCAGGAACATCCCAAGTCATTGGACACCACTTGGAACATTCTGCGTCAAACGGGTGGCCCACCACATTTTATGAAAATAATGGTCTCGAGGGAAGGGGGGGAGGATCTCACTTCGATAGCCACTATACTGGCTCATATATAGCGGATACAAAGTATAGGTATCAGTTGAGGCACTACGCGGCACTGTTTATATGTGATATAGTGCGGTCACGTGGCAACTGTTTTGGTCAATTTGGCCTTCATTGAAGATAGACGAGTCCTTGAGAAACGTTAGTAAGAGATCACGCTCTTAAAACATGATTTTTGTTCATACACCAGTGGAAATAATCATAGCACTAGGGCTGTCTGAAAGCGAAGCAGAGAGTCCAATAGAGACCAGCCATCCTTACAACAATCTTCGGTTCAGTGCAACTTTTTCGGGGCTTTTTAAATGATATGTCAACCTGAAGATTTTGCCGAAAACTAAAAACAGAATTGCCGCCTAATGTTTTCGTGGCTAGACGAATAACAGAATGGTGGACAAGAGTACTGACGGCAGTAATGGTAGTTCCAAATACCTGGCAGTCTGCTATAGAGAAACACAGTGCCATCGCATCTGTGTCAGTCGCCAAAGGCAATCTCCACATTCGCTGATTACGACTATAACTTGCACCCTCTTTCGAGTCTATATTCCAGCAAACGCATACAGGTTTATCAACCTTAGCGGCTCCAACTAAAGGCCGTAAACACGAAGCCATTCAATAAATAGCGTCGTGCAAGTCACAGACCGTAGATAACGTAAACATTATTTTAATCTTACCTGCTTCCTTCTTTACCATAAGCAACCACGTAACGACGCTTGTTTCTTAGCTGTGTAGCGAAGCCTGCGCATTGCCATCACCGTGAAGTTTTAACGCAAATGACTGGGGAATACAAAACCAATCATGAAACCAATAAAGGAAACAGCAAAGACATATACTTGAAGTGGCCAGTACACTGAGTACGGTACGCTATAACCAATCTTTTTCATATAAACTAAAAACACAGAATATTTACCGTCACAAACCAGCACATACATACGCGAGCAGAAAACTCCTGCATAAGTGATGTCGCTGTTACCGGCAGTGATGATTGCTTGCTATGTATGGCACGCTGGGAACGAGTTCGTGCCATAATTTCCGCTCAGTTAGCCGCGGCGTCGATCCCCCGGGGCTTGGCGCTTTTCCTCTGCGGTTTTCTAGATGAGACACTAATGGACTCTGTTGCGCGCAAAGCGCCTGTGCGTGAAGAAGTTGAGGCAGCTCATATTTATCCAAGCTTCTGCTTATCACCTTCCGGTTCTCTCGCCTGTTGCTGCTGCATTTCAAACTCTATACTGAGCTTTACTATTTTCGTGCTCCATCGAAGACAGGGGGCGTTGGACATGCCGTAACTGAAACTGTTATTTTTATCCTTATACAGTGCAGAAAACTGAATTGTTTTGCGAACCTTGCAAATGAGAATGATGACAATAAGATAGGTATGAAATAGTAAGCACTGAAAATTTGCAGACCCTTGCCACTCAATTTACGGCTATCTTCGTCGAATTCTAATGTGATTCAAGCTCTCTTTCACGGGACTGGTTGAGCACATTCTCTTCGAATGTGCTCAGCTAATCTCCACTAATCTCACCAATGAGCTCACTAATCCACCTCATTCAGCGACTAATTCACTTTAATTTTTTTTCGGTCGGCTTACTTCCAGCATTTGTGGGGTCCTTTTAAACTTTTGGATTGGGTCAACTTCCTTATTCTATCGCATTTTCTTCTTTAAAAATGATTAAGAAGGCCCCAAGGTCTTTCCTTTCACTTAGCTTTACTTAAGCACATGCAAAAGAGTATTTTCGCGATGTATACGCAATAATTGAAAAATAGACACAATAAAACACAGCGTGTTGGTATGGGTTTGCGTATGGGTGTATGTGTACGCCAGTGCACGCGTGGTAAATATAAAAGAATAGACTTCTTCGTTGTCCCTATGCTTGACCTACGGAGTAGCAGAGAAGTTCGGCACTTCTAAAAACTCGCCTTGTTGCTTCTATATCACACTGCGTGCTGTTAGAGGAGTGTGTTCTCCAAGTTCCGAAGGTTATTTCGAAATATAAATTAAATATGAGCGTATCTGCAGGGTTCCGCCGGAGCTTGTAGTGCAGTAACCATTTCTGGCGAGCTGATGAATTTCTCGTGAATGGAGTTCATCACCGTGCACTTCTAATCCGTTGCAGCATTTTCGCCGCGCGTCTTGCTCCAGAGCTATGTGGGACAACACAGATTAGACAATCCCGACCATTCTCACTCCGTTTCGCAAGATCAAATTTTCTCAAGAAAGCAGCCGCCAGTTTCGTTGAAATCAGGCGTTCATGTTGAGCTCCTCACTGAATGCTCATTAATGAGTGCACAGCAGTCTCGTTCCTCTCCTTCGCGTTTTATCACCTGAGCTGCATTTTTTTTCAATCCTCAATTAACTTATTCGAGGCTTTTTGGGCCGAATAGTCTCATCTGTAATGTGCAAATACTTCTTGGTTATCTTTGTTATCTTCGTCCAACTCTCCCTTTATATATTTAGGCGGTAGGAACATTTGCAGTGCTTCTCTGAATCCATTAGGGCAAGCTACTTATGCGGTCTTTGTAACTGAGGATAAGAGCAAGTCCCACCATTCTTATTTTTTTTCTAATGTGTCCTCTATGAGGCCGAAGATACTTTTCCTAACTGAATGCAGAGATTTGCCTAATTTTCCAGGAAATCGTAGAAAATTCGGATTGAAAACAACCAACATACGTCAGTCGTGCAGCTCACCAGTTGTCAGGTCTGGTGTTCATGCTTGTATTTACAATGAACACCCAGTTAAGGACATTGTAAGAAACGTGGAGCTTACGTGTGTCACCGCGGGCGATCAGTGCGCCGACGCTTCTCCTCACAAACGCAGAGGAACACCAAGAGTTTAACTAAACCCATCGAATAAATACTGCTGCTCTTCTGGTATCTGTACAAAGAAAGCAAAAAGAAAGAAACACGACGGGTGCGATGAAACAACGATTCACACAAAGCTAATGATAACGTAAAAAAATCCCTGGTTTTATGGGCTTTTTGCGGCATTAAAAGACATCAACCTGTCAGTGTTAGACTCCTGACTTAGCGCTCGTCAACTCGGTAACATATTTTATCAGTGGTTGTAGACAGACGCCCACAGAGATCTGCGGCGTTTCCTACCATAAAAAAAAAAAAAAATTCCGAACCTCTAGAGTCAGGAAAACATGAAAGCGCCAGAACACGATAAATCAACCACACTAACCTAACCAACAAGCACTGAAAAAAGAGCGCAGAGAGGACATGACCATCTAGGCAGTCAGCGGACACTTACTGAGCAGCCTCTTCCAAATCTGCGCAGCTGGACATGGTCTGGAAGCCGCAGTCTGTGCCCAAGTACGGAGGTACAAGCGCTGCATGTCAGCGGTGGCAGGCAGCAGGAGACGCGAGAAAAAAATAAGCCTGCCCTGGCTTCCCGCTCCCTAATCGTTTGGGGACGAGTGGGGCGGGTTCTCTCATGGGGGCACGGCTGTAGTTCTTCCAACCCCGCGGGGATAACAAGCACCCCCGTTCCTCGTTCCGACAACCAGACACGCAGGAGAGTCGGCCGGACCGACGCATGTGGCGAGTGCTTCAGTAAACGCCAGCAGGCCCTGAAGAGACGAAGAAATCGGCTCCCTTTGGAAGCGGATTAGACCAGGCTGTTTCATTCGGAACATATATCCTCCTGTCGTCCACACGTTTCTTGCTTTTCCTCTACTGCAAGGCAAGTTGGCATTTTTTGCCTCCGATTTTTTTCACAATGTTATCAGCATTCAGGTTATGGCCGTATTACGGTCAGTTTACCTGACAAGGCGCATAGACACGAAAAGCAACGCGTAGATGTTGTTCGCGTCCTTAAATCCAGCAGTTGTTGAGAAACAGCCGACGGTTTTATGCTGCAACGTGACTTCATTTCCGTCTAGAGGACAAGGAGCTCGTATATCGTGCGGTTCTGTCGCACTGTGCGCGCGGTTAACTTGCCTTACATACGAAAACCTTAAACTAAGAAAAAATAAACAAGCTCTAATCTTCATTCCTGTTTCTGGACTTAGCAACATATCGTTCGCCTGTGAGTAGCACTTCAGAGGTATCCCAGTGTTGAGGAGCCGCCGTGGAGGCTCATTGGTTATATTATTCGGCTGCTGACACGAAAGACGCGGGTTCGACCCTGGCCGCGGCGGTCGCATTTCGATGAAGCCAAAACGGCAGAGGCCCGTGTACTGTGCGATGTCTCTTGGGCCCGGTCAAGCTGCCTTCGGCAGCTTTTTTCTCAAGAGCTCCTTCTATGTATATGGTAAAATAAATGAATTGAATGTTAGTGCGCATTAAAGAACCTAGGGCGCTCGAAATTGTTCGGAGCCCTCTGCTACGGCGTCACTCATAGCCTGAGTCGCATTGGAACGTTAAACCACGTAAGACCATATACCAGTGGTGAAGACAGGCGTTCAGCCTTTAGCATTATTTATGATGTGCGTGCGTGCGTGCGTGTGTGTGTGTGTGTGTGTGTGTGTGTGTGTGTGTGTGTGTGTGTGTGTGTGTGTGTGTGTGTGTGTGTGTGTGTGTGTGTGTGTGTGTGTGTGTGTGTGTGTGTGTGTGTGTGTGTGTGTGTGTGTGTGGTGTGTGTGTGTGTGCGCGCGCGCGCGTGTGCGTGTGTGTGTGTGTGTGTGTGTGTGTGTGTGTGTGTGTGTGCGTGTGCGTGTGCGTGTGTGTGTGTGTGTGTGTGTGTGTGTGTGTGTGTGTGTGTGTGTGTGTGTGTGTGTGTGTGTGTGTGTGTGTGTGTGTGTGTGTGTGTGTGTGTGTGTGTGTGTGTGTGTGTGTGTGTGTGCGCGCGCGTGTGCACGCAGAGTCGGAGTCGTCTTCAGGGTAGTTAGTGCATGCTGTAAGAATGCTCAGTTAAAAAACCTGTAATGTTTTACCACACCCATATCATGTACAGACCCCTTCAAAATATGAAGCCCAAGGGGTTTGCTTCTAAACCAATTAGCGGGGCTCTGCAGCATATCTAGCAGTCCAAAGCTTGCGAGGAATGAGGACGCGAAGCGATTCCTCTTTCGAGAGATTACGGTCGTTGAATAATGATGCACGCTAGAAGCCTCACAAGCAAAACCCTTGGACTGTGTGTACTTTCGACGGAGGGGTACACGTCTTATTTTTTTTGTGGCGTGTGGGCGTTTGCGATTCTCCTCTCATTTGCTTTCAAAAGTGGCGCTGGGATCAGCGAAATTAAAGGCGATGCACATTTGAATAAATGCAATGTCTTAAGCTTTGATTCTGGAAATACCCTCTGTAAGCGCCACAGCGTTTATCTGTCACATTAGCCCTCTGCTCTTAATAAGGTATTCCTTTATTTTAAGAGCTCTCTGCACAAGCTATGAAGGTTGTGGTCCAGGCGGTCGGGTGTTCTGGTACTAAAAAAATGTTTACAGTTTGCAGTTATCTCAGCGTAGCAAGGACAAAAGTACCATTTTTAAGACCTTCGTAGCCAAGAAACTTTCATGTAAAAAATAGTTATTTGGCGACAAAGCAGCAGGCTGGTGAACTCAGCTGGCTGGTGAACGTGGCTGGCTGGTGAACTCAGTATTAACAACAAATTCTGAAATGAGCGCGAAGCAAATCACCACGATGGCAAGAAAGTTTGGCTCAGACTAGGGATTTCCCTTGCTTCTATTTTCATCTAGGAAATTTTGTGAGTGTACACTGAATGCTGTAATATTATATTAGGCAGACTTAGGCATTGTTCACTGTACAGTGCATAGAACACTACCCAGTGGTAGCGCATGGTTTCGCCTAATTACAAGAGAGGCTGCAAAATAACTGGGACACGCTCTGGTCGCACATATGTTCAACTCATTCGGTATCTCGCTGTTGCCGGCAAAGTTCTGGCGGCGGCATTGCGTGGTTATAATGGCTGGCGCACGTCATCCCCTGCTAATGCACCAGCGAGCTGGTTTCTGTATAATCACGTTCCTCGCTGCTTTGAATTTCACCAGCCTGTCGGCGGTCGCAATCACGCTCACGTCCGCTGCAGGCGGTGAAGTCTGAAACCGCCCAGAATGGCGGAAAACAGCGAGCACTGCGCAGAGCCTCCACATAAAGATGCAGACTGAGCCCAAACATCAGACATGACTGCGAACTACATGTACCAAGAGCTAAGGAGGAAGATAATATTGCACGGACAGTTGAATTAAATAAGAAGGTTAGTTGTGTGTGGCAATGCTGAGCGCAGATTAGCAAGGTTGTTAACTTTCTCAAGCTAGTAGTGATAGATATAGCTTGATTGAAACTCAATGCCGTTCTTGTAACAGCGCATGCCCGATTTACGCTAATGTAATTTCCCAACTGTGAACAAATGCCGCTGACGTCGGAGGTGGCAGCAGTGAGAAGGCTGAAATGGGGAATAGATTGCTTTTAAGTACCACCTTTAGTGTCGTTCAAGAATACATGCATCAGTGCTGCACGTAAAACTCATTTTGACCAATTGTAGTATTAGAGCACCAATTAACGTGGTCCCAATCAAGAATTTTGTGTGTCGGGTTAGTTCCGACGGGCGTCACACCGGCAGTAGCCAATGGGAGTGTGACCTTGGGCAAACCAAGCACAGCCGCAGCCCATGGAGAAATACAGTAAATATTGCCACACCTCGGGTCCGAACCCGCGGCGGCGTGAACAGATCGGCTTCGCTGGCCACTGCATGAGCATTATTCTATAGCCTTCAATCGACCAGCGCCACAGCAGATACCGATCAGCATTAGTTCCGGCTCAACATTGACATCGACTTTCACTCGTGCAGGAATGAGTTTTGCTCCACGACGCAGTTTCTAGCCTCCACGTTCTCCCTTTTAATTTCACCTGCTGCATGCATGGTTGTGACCTTTCTCTATATTGTTTTGAGCTTTCGACAGAATTCAGGATGGACAGCTATGGCTAAGTAAAACACGACAGAAAAAGAAAAAAAAGTTTCCTCGCAAATAGAGTGACTTTCTATGACCTCTTCATTACTGTCTTTCACTCTCAATGCAGATGCAAAATGCAATTCATTCGCGATCAGCACCATCTGCTAGGCATTTGCCACTGACGCGGCTTAGGTATGACTCGACTGAAAAGAACCTGGCTGCTCAAAATTACTGTCTGATCAGCGAAGAAATAAAAAAAAATCCTAAGATTATCGGTGCCATTTAGAAGTCATATGGAAGGATTCATGATGCAATCTGCTACTCGTTACTTGCTGCGCTCTTTCTCGAGCAAGCTTGCGAGGGCAGTTCCAGGTGGCGCATTGCACTCCGGGGAGCTCCATCAGTTTCTTGATACGGCCAGCCGCCGCGCGTTGAGATTTGCCGCGTGCCCCCGCATGCTCCCCCCGCAATCAGGCTCATGCTCATTGGCCAAGGGAGCTTTCAGCTAAGAAGCTAGCAAATTGTTTCGGAACAGAAAGTAGCACTCATGCTATAATTTTTTCCACCACTTTCTTTCCTTCCCTGCTTCCATCGCTCTCCCGCGGCCTCTTACCGAACGATAACTTTCGCTTTCCTTCTGTGTTTCGGCCCCCTGCAGCTTAGAGGCGGGCCAAGGGACACCAAGTGGAAATCAGAGGTAAGAGGCCTTCACATTACGACATTGCTTCTTCAGGTTGTTCATTTCATATCCCTAACCTTATACTCTGCTACTTCCTTGTTATTGCCTCTACGGCTTATCCTTCTTCTTCCCTCCATATAAACCTGAATTCGTTCAAGGGAAACAAGGCGAAATGAAAAAGCTGCGAGATTTACCATGAAAGGAAAGCAGCAGTGCAGCTGCAAGTTTCCCGTTCTTAAATCCTGTATTCCCTAGGAGACTCGGATGAAGGTGAGGAACCCTCACCTCACCCAACAACGTTCGAGATAGACATAGGCATCCATAGATAAACTAAGCCTCCTTCTTGTTTTCCTGAACATAACCAGGCCCAAACGCTGAGTCGTACGCTCGGCAAACTTAGTGTTATTCACACCTGACCTGTCACACCGAACCATCTCTGCAAACACGCTTCTTCCGCGTACTGCATCGTGTTATTATGAGACTACGCAAACACGCAAAGCGTCTGCAGTATTTTTCAAGATGTAAGGCCAGGTATTAGATGTGCCTGTTGCACTCTGCGTTTAAGCTGATGTTTCTTGACATGCTGTTGCTTGAAATCATGCTGAAACTGTTCGTACATCCCATGAAGACATTGCTGAAGTTGCTTGTGCAACCATAGACATGAAAACCCTGTCTGCAGTCATCAGCATGTGCACACTAATTTACGGGAAACGTGGCGTTTTTATAATCCATAGACTAACCGAATTGCATTGTTGCATTGACCTCAGACCTCTGTCTGGAGATTCCTGCGCTTGGTTTGCGGTCGAGTATATACAGATTATGGATTTACCATCCCAGTTCAAAAGCGCCCTCTGAATGCGTATCGACATATCCAGCTGCCCGAAAAGCTGCTGAGTGCGAAGAGCAAAAAGTGTTTTTGTTCGTAGACCAAGAGGCTGTGCGAAAACCTATAACGCCTCGTATTCTACTATCAAGAAAATGTTAAGCTTTCCTACCATGAACATATTTTTGCTTCATGCCCGTGGTCTCTGCGTAAGTTATAAGAAAGCGCGTATCATCGTTTGTGCCCGTCTGCAGCCTTGTACAAATTTCTTGCTTTTGCACAAATGTGGCTACAAGCTGCAAGCATTAATGCCGTTCCTTGCTTTCCTCTCCAAGCCTCATCAATTTTAGCCATACTGGTCAAGTCAAAATAAAATATACAGCATCACCTCTTATGCTTAGACGCCCGCCGAGATCTCAAGGTGGTCGTCCGTATCCAATGAATTCATCAGTTATCAAGGCCATATGGATCATAGTCACTGGTCACGTCAGCGATGGGTTCTATGACCCATTTGAGTAAGCGTTGGTTCGCATGATTTCCGTGAGCCAATAATTGTCAATGACACATGTAAATAACTAAATCCGTCGCACAAGCATTAAAATTTCTTACTCATAATCACAGCTTCACCACACAGAATAAAATATCTTCTGAATTTAACCGTCAGCTTCGTTATCCCCAAAGCAAAAATACTAAATCTGAACGTTAGTTGTTATAGTTACAAATATCAAAGTGTACTACTTATGTTGGCAAAGAACTGGTGCCTGTTAGACCCTTCTCTTCCGCTCTTTTCCTTCCCTTCCTTCCTTAGCCTTGTTTACCCTTGTTTACCCACAATGCACACAAGTCAGAGAAAAAAATATTCCGGTAGTATTCGAGGACGATATATGGACCACCCATGCCCAAACGCGAACACTCCCAAAAGAAAGGCACAGCAGGATAAACAAGGGGGGATAGTAGGTTTAGGTTAAATGGAATTATGCCTCTCTTTTTTTTTGGGGGGGGGGGGGGGGTTTCAGTGCCACTTAAGTCTCTTCTGTACATTTAATTTAGTCTTTCAACACAGGATAAACACCAACATATTCTGCCTGCGTCTGTTCAGGATGAAGAGTATGATAGGCACACGGTAAAAACAAAAAGGCTGTGATTTTCATCACTTCGGAAAGCACCCCTCTCATCCCTGACATGCTTAAGGGTTATCTCTGCAACCTTCATAAAAAACACGCAGAAGCGACTTCAGTGACTGACAGAGACAAGCAACGCGGTTTTCTCATATTGGCGCCGACAAAATTTCCTTACTATTTTCGCAATGCAAGCGAAATGCCGCAATTTCTTGTTCTTTTTGCTGTGCATTATTTCTTTTTTTTATTTCCTACCACGCAAAAGCACCCTTGCAGCCGTTATTCCCGCTATCACGACGCAGATTAGCTTCAGCTGCGTTCTCTCAAACCCCGAAAGACAGAACGCAGATAAAGGGTGAGCTTCGTCAACATATCTGCGTACGCAGCTTTGCCAAAAGTAAGGAAGAATGCTCACTGGCCTAAGAAAGACAAAACAGTAGAGACAAAAAGACCGGATGGATAATCTAGGAAAGCAGAAACAGTCTGACAGGATCCAGAAGGCCTGGCTGCGAAGAAACACAAGATGAAGAAGACGAAGACCTAGTGGGTGGATACGTGTCTGCTTCTAGGTCTGTGTTTTCGCTTTTCGCTGTCTTCTCGTGTGTGGCGTGGGTCGGACAGTGCCCTCCGTGCGACCGAATGCTGACGACGCCCCTACGGAGAAATTCCCGGCACGGCGGGCGCATTCTCAAGTGAGAAAACCCAACCGGAACCCTCAGGGGCAAGCTAGGCTTAGCTCGGCGCTGCCGAGCGAGGCCGCGCTACGCGTCTGCATGGATTCTGCGTTGTCGACGACGGCTACGCGGATGCCCGCTGTGTTGCCACCTGACGCAGCCTCCACGTCCACGCAATCGTCAGCGCCTCTGGGCCTCCAGCCTGCGCCGTCTTCCGATGCTACGACTTTGGCCTGTGACATGGACTGCTCTACCGCCTCCGTGCCCGTGGCACTCCCTCAAGAAACTGTGCCCGTCGCGCCAGTTCAGTATTCCCACCAAGGGCCGTCACCAGCGTCTGAGCCTCCTCCACAGATGCCTCCCGTGAGTCAAGGCTCTCTTTCGCCTGCTGCGAACTCGTTCCGCGTTACCATCAAGCCTACATTGCGCTTTGATATGACTGCCATCCCTGCCCGGAATGTTCAAGCCACAATTGACCATGCCCTTGGCTCTTCGAACTACTGCGGGTTTGTCGTCCATCGCCCATCGAACACCATCACGGTAAACTTGTCATCCTTGATGGACGCCCAGAAACTTTGCGCAGTTACGCGGATCCCCCTGGATGACAGCAAGCATGTCCCGGTGCAAATATATTTTGCATCGGGTCCTGACACACTCCGCTGCATGGTTTATCATGTCGACAGCACGAGTCCTCCCGAGGAGCTGCGCGCAAATATTCGCTGCTCAACTCATGTTGTACTGCAAGCACGGCCTATGGGTCGCCGGGGCTCATACCTGCTCATCCTGCAAGGCCCGTTGACTCTCCCGAAGTACCTTACCTACTACGGTGCGATCGTCAAACCACAGCCCTTCCGACCTCGTCGTATTTTTTGCTATCACTGCCACAAAGAAGGACATATGCAAAATACCTGCCCTAATCCAGCAGCTGTGGCCGACATGAATGAACCAACAGCTCATTGTGCCCTGTGCAAATCGCCGGACCATGACATTCGCTCCCCCGCTTGTCCAAAGAAGAAGCAAGCGAAGAAGTTTCACAAGTCGCCTGCAAAAATGGATGTCCCTACAAGTAATCGCTTTGCAGCTCTCGCATGTGACGACAACGACTTCCCTGAACTTTCTTTATCTGAGCCTGCTGCTCACCATACGTCTCCTCGCCAGCGTACATATGCACAAGCGGCTCACCTTCCCGGATCAAATGGTACGCCCAAACGTCCAGTGCATCCATCACATGTGGATACTACAGATGAAGACACAGCTTTAGACAATGCAATCGCGGAGGCTCGCCGCCGACTAGACGAACTCACCCAGCGCCGGGAACAGCGTCGTTCTCAATCCTCTCGAAGAATTCTCATAACTCGGGAGCAATCATCAGAGGAATCACCTAGGGTAAGCACTGGTCCACAATCAGGTGCCGACCACCTGTTAGCCGTGACTACCCCGACAGTGGACAAGATATTAGCGCTGATGAAGCAGGTGACATCCCTCATCGTGGAAGCTCTTCGGCCTCGTCATGGATAGCGCATCATCATCGGTGGTGGTGCAGTGGAACTGTCGAGGTTTCGCTAATAAGGCCTCTGAAGTGAACATCCGCCTTCGCGACGGAAAGCTGAGGGCATGGGCGTTCCTACTGCAAGAGCATAATGCACTCCCACGCCTTTCAGGTTTCTGCGCATACCATTCACCATCTATCCCTGATCGCCGTTGCACCGCCTCCTCCCTCAGCCCAGGTAAATCTGCAATTTATATTCACAGTTCAGTTCCGCACACACCGCTCGACCTTTCACGGTGGTGCAACACACGTCAAGAGGTTGTCGCCCTTCTCGTAAAACCTGCACGCACACCCCTTATTCTAGTTTCTTTTTATAGTCGTCCTGGCTCCGCATCTCCCAATCTGGGATGGGTTCGTTTTCTACGTTCTACCAACTCGGGTATCCCTATTCTAGTTGGCGGTGACTTCAACGGCGCACACACTGCGTGGGGTTACCCATCGGATTCCTCAAGGGGTTCACACATCCAAGGGAGCTTTTCAGATCATTCCTTTCAACTTTTAAACCACCCGAATACTTCTACCCGCCCACGAGGTGGCCCGTATTCACCTGATTTGACTTGGTGGTTAGGCCCCGGTAACCCTCGTTGGGCTGTTGATTCTGATACTTGGGGTAGCGATCACAGCCCTATTTTTATCTCCCTCACGCCTACGCGTCTACGGAAAATACGCCGCACTGTACGAATAACATCATGGGATTCTGTACGCGCAGACAATCATTTATCTACATTCAACCCCTCTTCAGCATTGTCTACTCTATCTCATGTTCTCGCTACTCACACTATTACCACTACTGTAAATGAAGATGACCCAAACCCGGACATACATCTCTTGAATCTGTGGGCTCTTCGTCGCCAGGCGGATCTTTACGCTACTCGTCACCCCGATGACCCTTCGGCTCTTCCTACTCTTCACCGCGCTACCGCACGGGCGCGGCGCTATGCAAAGCGGCTAGGCAGGCAACGCTGGGCTGCATGGTGTGCCCGCCTGTCCTCTACGCAGGGCAATCGACATCTTTGGAGAGTGTTTCACGCCATGGAGCGCCCTTCTCAGGTTGCAGATTACACAGAGAGCATTCGCCTCGCGCTAAATGTGGATGAGGACACATTTGCACAACAAGCGGCCCGTCAATTTTTTCCAAACCATGACTGCACCGCTACGTCTCCACCTGACTTATCGGTAACAGAGCCCCCCGATGGGATTACTTCTGACCTCACCATGGCAGAGCTGCTGGCCTCCATTGACCGTTTAAAAACTACTACTACTCCCGGGCACGACGGCATACCTAACTCCTTATTCCGTAACTTGGAAGGGAGGGCTTTGGAAACCCTACTTGATACTTTTAACGAAGTGTGGCTTTCTGGCATCATGCCGGGAGACTGGAAGCATTCTATTGTGGTTCCAATCCCCAAGTCAGGTCAGCCTCCAGTATCTCTCTCGGCCCTTCGTCCAATTTCCCTTACCCCTACCATCTGCAAGCTTTATGAAAACATTCTAGCCGCACGCTTATCATGGTGGCTGGAATCCCATGATTGTTACCCAGATTCCCAAATTGGTTTCCGCCCACATATTGGAACGGAGGACGGCCTTGCTACTTTGGCTGCTGACGTGCTTGACCACTCTCCACAGAGTCACCTTGTACGAACCGTAATCGCTACAGACATAACAAAGGCATATGATAACATCCTTCACTCTGCCATTCTTGCCTCCCTTCAAACTCTTGGTCTCCCTCACCGGTTCCTCCTCTCCATTCACGCCTTTTTAGCAAATCGAACCTTCAGCGTGCGTGTCCACGGAAAGACCTTTGGTAATTTCACTTCCAATAGAGGAGTGCCGCAGGGCTCCGTTCTCGCCCCCACATTATTTAATGTGGCTTTAATTCCTCTGGTTCGAGCCCTAGAGACCATCCCTTCTATCCGCGTGCTTGCATATGCCGATGATATCACCTTGTGGTGCTGTCATCCAGATGCGTCTATTCATCAGTCGGTCCTTCAACACGCGCTGGATGTATTGACATCTCGCCTCCCACCTTTGGGTCTAACACTCTCTCCTACTAAATCATGTTTCATTCGAATTGGAAATAAAGCCGCCTTACGGAAAGCTCCCCCTTTAAATTTTACGGTACATAATTCTCTGATTCCTCAGGTAGAAACTGTTCGTATTCTTGGTCTTCTCCTCCATACATCTGGGACTGGCACCCCGTGGCTGACAGCCACCCGTAAATCGGCTCACGCTACTCTAGGTCTGATTCGTCGCATAGCTATGCGCTCTGGTGGCGCACGTGCTCATACGGCCCGCCAGCTTGTGCGCTCTATCCTTCAGCCACGGATAGTATATCAGGCTCAATTTCAACGTCTCACCCGCAGACAGTGGGACTCCCTTGAAGCTATCAATCGTGAGGCTATGCGCGTCATAACATATCTGCCTCGTTTAACACCCATACCTGTGCTACAGGAGTTCGCCCAACTTAATACACTCAGTGAGATCATCGACCAACGGGTGGCAAATAGAGCTCGAAAACAGTCTCTCAAACTTCATCGTTTAAAGACACTTCCACCGTGGTCCTATTGCCAGCTCACTGACAATCGCCCCACTGCTTCCCCGTCGGTATCAGCAGCGTATCTGCCTGAAGGGTGCATATTATACACGGATGCATCTCATTCTGCAGAGAGGGGAGTTACTGCTGTGTATAGTCCATCTCATCCGCATCTCAACTCTCGCGCGACGTATACTGCGGATACGTGCACTCCCCTGGCATTGGAACTTCAAGCCATTTACAATGCCATTGCTTCCCTTCCGCTCGTTCCAACATTCAATACAGTTCACATTTACACCGACTCCCGCGCCGCCTTTAAACAGCTGAAGGCTGTTCGACGAACGTTCCAGATTTCACAATCTATTCATGTGCTCTGCGCAAAGTATCCATGTCCTGTGCGCATACACTGGATTCGCGGCCATGCCCAGGATCCACATAACATTCAAGCGGATGCTATGACTCATCTTCATACATTAGACGATCCGCCACCTTCCCCTCTTCCCCCAGATCCGTTCCTGTCCCACGTTTCCGATTCCGAAGTTCTGCGCCAGCGAACACGCGCTCTAATTCCTCCGTGTTCGCACCCTCTCCCCCGTAGTCTTACTCGGCAGGAGGAGGTATCCGTGCGCCGGATTCGGGCAGGGGCGGCTCTGACACCATCTGTCCGTCATCGGTGGCGTGCCAAAGATCTGCCACTACCTGACAGGTGCCCTCACTGTGGCGCTGCACCGGACATATGTGATGTGCGGCACTTGTTGTGGACGTGCCCAGCGACGGCTGCTATCAGAAAACGGCTCCTCAGGGAGGTTGGCCTGCGGTGGAACCGCGAAAGTGACTTCGTGAAGTGGACAATGGACAATCGTTTCATTAACAACCTCTGCGACTACCTCAGCGCAACGGTTCTTCACTCCTTCTTTTAACTTTCAATCCCGTGCATTCCATCCCCCCTTTCCTTTTTCAACTTATGCCTCATGGCACACTTCTCGAATAAAAAAAAAAAAAAAACACAGAGTGTGGGAGCGCCTTTATGCGTGGCCGCACACGCCCGCCCAGCGTCCCGTCCCGCTTGCAGGCGGTTGCGCTGTGCTATGTTTTGCACGGCTCTGACTGCTGCATACGCGATAAACGGACGGACGCCTTGAGTTACTGCGAACACGCTTATTCGAGCTGAGAGCTCAGTGGTAACTGGATAGAGGCATGAAAGAGCAGGACCAGTCTGGCAGCGGAGAGGCACATGACTGCTGCGCTGCGGTGGCTGGCCGCACAACAAGCTCTGCAATGCGTAGACTAGTTTCGCTTATGGCGAGCATAACAGTTGGTGAGTTTTTGCTGCACGCCGAGATGACAAATACTTTAGGCGACAAATACTTGTGAAGACAGTTACACAAGGCGTTCTGAATGCCCTGAGTAATTTGATGGTGGGCATGTAAATTTAGGATTCACAGTGAATACTAAGCTAACCAGAAAGCAAATCACCACAGACGTTGAGAAGATTGGCCCGCAAAAGATGACGTCCCTTTTTCTTTCTCACTGCGATGTTTCCGCGTTTCCATTGGATGCTGTCTTGCTGATTTCAGCTGACGCGCATCTTGCGTACATGAAAGAGGTTGCCCGCTGCTGGTGCGTGGTTCTTTCTAATAATATTAATAGTAATAATTGGTTTTTGGGGAAGGAAATGGCGCAGTATCTGTCTCATATATCGCTGGACACCTGAACCGCGCCGTAAGGAAAGGGATAAAGAGGGAGTGGAAGAATAAAGGAAGAAAGGGGTGCCGTAGTGGAGGGCTCCGGAATAATTTCGACCACCTGGGGATCTTTACCGTGCACTGACATCGCACAGCAGACGGGCGCCTTGGCGTTTTTCCTCCATAAAAACGCAGCCGCCGCGGTCGGGTTCGAACCCGGGAACTCCGGATCAGTAGCCGAGCGCCCTAACCACTGAGCCACCGCGGCAGGCTTTCTAATTGTCAGAACAACTAAAACATAAGTAGAACACGCGACGGCTGTACGTCCTATTCATTCGATATCTCGCCATTCCCAGTAACGTTCTCAATGCAGTGCTGCGCTGTGCTAATGTTTTGCGCACCTCATCCACCGCTAATGCACCACGCGACTTATAAGAGCCATGCTGCTGAGCGAGCTCGTTTCGCAATAACCTCGTTCCTTGCTCCTTTGAAGTTTCGCGGGTCTGTTGGTGGTCGCATTCACACTCACAGCCACTGCAGGCAAGGAAGTCTGAGAGAGTTCAGCAGAGTGAAAACACACCACACTGAGCTCAGCATACACATGAAGCACCACAGTTTCCCCAAGTTCGCTGCAGATATCAGCAAACACAATGTGCCAGGCATTACGAAGATAACCGAGGTTATCTCAGGCGCTCGATGAAATTAGTGGACTGGTTCTTTTGCGCGGTAATAACGAATGCAGATTAGCAATACGATGATCTGCGGCGGGCTTGTAATAATATACGCAGCCTGAATGCAACGTTATTACTATATGTTCTACCGATGTATCATCGATTCACTTTTGAGCTATGCCAACAAGCTCCGTAGCTGCATTTTCTATCAGGGATGATAGCAGAAAGCAGATTAAAATGGATTAAAAGAGTATTATGAAATGCTGCCTTCTATTTTGTTATCAAACATTTGCGTGCACCACTACTCCGCGTCACTTATTTCTGAATACTTTTTTTCCTCATGAGCTCACTGCATAGAGCTGAACTTTGTCTTTCTTGTACTAGCTTGCTGCTCCATGCATTGAAAAATGATTAACGATTCTTCTGGCGGCAATGCAAGTAGTTTATTTCACTGACCTTGCGCGTAGCACTTCAGTTGTGCCATTTCTGAATACTTTTTTTCCTCATGAGCTCACTGCATAGAGCTGAACTTTGTCTTTCTGGTACTAGCTTGCTGCTCCATGCATTGAAAAATGATTAACGATTCTTCTGGCGGCAATGCAAGTAGTTTATTTCACTGACCTTGCGCGTAGCACTTCAGTTGTGCCTGACCTCGTAGGTGTCAGCCATACCGGAGCCCATATCTCGCGCAGTCAAGAACTTATCGTGAAGTGCACAAGAACTGTTCTCCGCACCCCTTCCCCCTTAATTTCCTTCCATCATCTTGCTTTCTCTGTATATCAGGCAGCGAATAAAGGCACCCACTATTTATCTGCCCAGGAAGTGAACAAGGATATCTAACATTTAAGAATGATACGCTCTAGACTGAGCCGTAAGCTGATCACCGCCAAAATGCGTTCTAATTGGCATCTATTCTTGTTAATTAAGGAATTCTGATCAAGGATGTAATTGGCAGCCACTACTTTCTTCCTTTATTTCTTCTACTGCACGAATGGCAGTGTGTGTGTGACAAACGCTAGCGTTCTTTCAAAAGTATGCACTTCAGCATGAATATCTTCCAGTAACTTAAATGATTTAAGGTTTATGGTGTTTAACATCGCAAACCGACACAGGCTATAAGGAACGCCGTTGTGGGGGGCTGCGGATAATTTTGATCACTTGGAGTTCTTTACCGTGCAGATATCGCACAGTACACGTGCTTTAGCACTTCGCCTCCATCGAAATGCGACAGCCGCGGCTGAGATCGAACGCATGTCTTCCCGGTCAGCAGCCGAGAGCCATAACCCCTGAACCACCGCTGCGGCCACCAGTAATTTAAAATACGACAGAACATAACTACTTGCTGACCGGCAACACGTGCTGGGCATTTTCCACAAACAAAGCCTCTACTGAGAACGAGTGTGGCTGCTCAGAATTACCGCCCGCTCGGAGGTGTAATCAAATGATCATTTCCAATTATCCTCCTCTTTCCCTCACTGGGTACCTCAGCTTAGCAATGCCATTTTGGAGTCATAAAGGAGGATGCATGATGTACTCCGCTGCTCGTTGGTTGTACGGCGAGTTCTTGTGCATGTTTACATTCCACTCAGGGAAGCTGCACAACTTGAACGTACGGCCAGCCGTCGCAGGTAGGGGTTCCAGGCGTGCCCCAGCACGCCCAAAGCGCAATCAGGATGTTGTTGCTCGCACAAGGAAGTCGGTGGCTTAGAAGCGAACAAAATTGTTTCAGAAATTAAGGAATCTCTCACTTCGTACTCCACTCAAGAACTTCGTCTCCTTTTGTCCTCACTCGTTTCCTCGCTGCCTGTTTCCTAACGTATTCTTTTCTTTTTCCTTTCTTGTTGCCGCTACCATCCCGCTAAAGACAGGCCAAAGGACATCAAGTGAAAAATGAGGTGATATGTGTTCTCATTACCACTGGTCTCCTTTTTCTTTGTTTCCTCCATTTCCCGAACCGTGTCTAGCCTGCTGCTGGCTGTTTATTGTAATTTAGGCTTAACCGTCCCCTTCTCTTCGTACCAACTTGCACTAGTTCAACATACAAAGAGAGAGTCATAGGGAAGACAAAAGACATGAAGGTTTAATCACCAGAAAACGAAAGCAGCAAAGCACTCGAAAGTCTCCCGTGCATAAACCAGATTACCCCTGGGAAACGCTGATAAAGGTGATGTACCTTCAACAATCCCCACAAACTTCCAAGATTCGCCGCAGACTCGAGGTCAACTGAACCGTTCCCCTACTTCTCTGTACCTAAAAAAGCCGAGGCCCCACGCCGTGCGCTCAGGGAGCTTCGCGTTCTTCACAGTTGAATGAGCGTATACCAAGCCCGCCCTGAAAAGCGCCGTTTCCATGTAGAGCCCCATGCGCCTGGAATTTAGGGAAACGCGCGCTCGGCCATTACCATATATTTCGGCTTGTGAGGCAAGCCACTACCGCAGGTTACACTGAGATGATTAAGCAAAGCTCTTTTCTAGTGCTTTAGGACTCCGGCAGGACGGCCCCGTGCACCTGGAGCATGTCCTTAGACCCTGGAGGGATGCGGCTTCGGGTGCGCGCGGGACAAAAGCATGATTAGTTTTCCTTAGAGGAACGGCTTTGCTGGGCGCCCACTTATAATCATGTGTGTGTTTGTGAGTGAGTGAGTTTTGAGTATGCTTGATCTCATCATTCACCCTTTCTTTTTTTCCTTTTTCTCTCTTTTTCACTCTTTTCTGCTACGCCGATCTTCTTCTCTTCTTTCACTCTCACCTGGAGTAGCATGCCAGGCTAACAGCCAGCCAGACCTCTCCTTTTTCATTAGTCTCTCTCCCTCTTGTCCCAAATCATGCGGAATTTCCTCCCACATCGCCTAAACACATATTTGCAGCTGCTTGTACAAGCATACACATGAAAATTCTCTCCGTAAACCTCAGCCTTTCTGAAGTCACTTACTACGGGCTTAATTATGTCTAGGCCGAAGATTAGCAGCATCTTTTGTCTAGGGGTTCTAGGCGCAGAGTTTACAAAACATACTGCACAGTGTTCAAATTTTAACGCCTTTCATTTTATGCAAAAGAACTTTCTCGGATTTTCTATACATGTCTGGAGCTGATAGAGGAGCTTTTGCTTATAAAGAGCCAGGTCTTTTTGCATATGCGGTAAACGCCAGTGAGAGATCACCGCATATCTCAGTATGTCACCGAGAAGATGTTAAGATCAAATATCCAAGTTCAGTGCGTAGCTTCATAGAGTTCTTGTACCAACCATTGTGCACTTCTACAACCTTGTGGCTTTTTCTTTCTTTGAGGCGAATGTCGCTACAAGCACTGTAAAAATTAATGTCAGTGCTTTCTTTGCATTTTATAGAGATCAATTGAGTTTCACCTTGCGGAGCCAGTCGAACTTACCTTTAGAGCGCAAGCTCATAGCTCCTGCCCCCTGCCCGAGATCTTAAGGCAATCGTCCCCCCATGTGACATTACTATAATTTATGACCTCGCACGACCATTATCACGTGGCTTTGTGACAAGGTCACATGTCCCCATAGCCCATGGTTCAGATGACGCATTGTGCATCACAAGTCGTATGGGTCTCATTATCCAATAACCCGTTACTCAAGAATAACTTGCTTAAACATATATTATGTTTATGTCCCTCCAACTGATGACGTCTCTCATTAACATTCTACGTCGAAGCTCCTCTTACATTGCATGCAGTCTCCTTAAATTCTTGCGATCACTTCACACTGCAGCAAGCACTGCTGTTCGCGCATCGCATAGAAGAAATAGTATCGAAGACAAATACAAAATGCGGAACGTTAGAGTGGAAGGCTTGGTTTATATTGAAAACCTCCGCTTGTGGCGAGCTAGGAACGCATTCTCTATGCGACGTCTTCGAAGCGATAGAGTTTCTCTAGAGCTTATATTTCCCGGACGAAAACAGCAGCGCACGGTGACCGTATTGTATCGCTTCCTCCGGTCTGCTGCATTGCTACGAAATATAAGGAATGAAAATAGATTTGAAATAACACAAACATTGCATTTATTTCCGTCCCGAAAGGTAGAAAATCTTAGAGTGCTTCACGTTCCATGAAATGAAATCTCCCCGTGAAGTGAAATCTCGGTGCAACTAGTATAAGTGGAAAACCAAATAACAAATATCCGCCTGTGAGAAATAAATTTTAACAACAAAGCAAAATGGATCAGTACGCAATTTACATAGGAAGACTTCTCAAGACTTCCACATCATGGACCACCAACATGGGAAGATGAAAAAGAGGAAACCTCATTTCACTATAGCCAAGGAAATCGATCTGGCGCTGCCAATATTTTCGAATACCATCCCTCGCCTTGCCTGAGCTTGGTAGGCGAATAGGCGACCAGGGTCTCGATCACAGAATTTTTGTTTCTGCGGGGTAAAGTCTCTCCCTCGAGCGGCACACATTTTTCTCCCTCATGATTGATATTCTCGACCGCCTTTGGACACTGTCCCTTGAGACTTAGCCCGTTCTAAGAAGGAAAGCTCTCCTGTCCTTCGACGGCCGTCGCCAACATTCACACAGCTGAAGATAGGACGTGTCTGTGATGCAAGCAAATGAATTCTGTTTCACAGAGCGATGATATACAGGAAGTAGGTGCAGAGATTTCCGCACAACCTGAAAAATGCAAACAAAGACAAACCTTGAACCGCTGCTTGAAGGCGAAAAAGTCCGAGGACATTTAAGCTCCATCGTAAGGGTATGACGGGATGTGTTTGTAGGCGTAGTGGCCATCACTATCACGTGATGTAATTGAGGACACGAGTGAAACATATATCTATTTTTTTCCTTCTTTTTCGAGGCCAAAAAAAGGAACTCACGGCAAAGGCGGGCCTAAATATGTAAAATTTCAAGAAATTTTGAATGCTCGAAAAAAAAAACGTTTTTGTTTTTCCACTTTTTAGAAAACTATAAATAATCTGAAAAAAAACGATTATGCACTTCATTAAGCATATGTACTTTATAACTCTGAAATAAGTAAGGCATTATATCTGAGGACGAAACAAAGATCCTGTACAGCCTTTACAGGAAAAGATGGTGACATACAGGGTCTGTCCTGAAAGTAAGGAGACAAGTCGTGACGGAGCGTGCACGTGCGCTTGACTGAGAAACCGGTTTCAGGGGAATGTGCGGGAGCCACCTAGCTTCGAACAGGCAAAGCGAGTTGAAATACTTCAGACTGTACCCGTGCTATGTCGCTGCGTTAAGGAAAGAATGGAGCGAACGTTGGAACAGGGCTATGCGGCGAAATTTCGTGTTAAACTGACAAAGTCCCCAGTGTGCAGTTCGGTCGTGTTCAAGCAACACAAAATCTTTACAGACGACCAAGAAGACATCCACGATTAGCGGCGGTCCGAAAGCCCGTCGACGATAATCATGGACGCTAATGTTGACTGTGCGCACTTTAGCGAACACTGATCGGCGATTAAGTGTTCATTTGATTGCAGAAGGGTCGGGATTTTATAAACGCAAGTTCATGAAGACGTCACTGAAACACTGTAAATGCATAAGGCGTGCTCGAAACTCGTGCCGAAAATGTGAACCATGAGCAAATGGAGACTCGAACGATTGTATTTGCCGAATTGTTGCTACGAGCCAACGGTGCTCGAATCTTTTGAACGCAGGTTACTACTAGGGATGAAGCGCTGGTATTTCGATATAACCCAGAAACAAGACAGAGCAAAACAAAAATACAGAGCTCACAATAGCACGCCAGTGAATCTCCTCGTGCGAGGAAGGCGTGGATGTCGAAATCCAAAGTGAAATGCCTCAATACGACGCCAGCGCAGTTTGCATTGCACCGTTGTTGTGCTCATTTGCTTTTTACTAAAGGACGTAATGAAGACAATGCATCAGCGAAAGTCACAAAAAGAATTCTGAGGACAAAATCACTCACCATGGCTGGCGTAAGCAAGTCACTGATACGTGCAGGCTTCGTATATGTTTAGACTTCGCTGCGAACCCGATCGCGGCGGCTGTGTTTTTATGGAGGAAAAACGCTAAGGCGCCCATGTACTGTGCGATGTCACTGCACGTTAAAGATCCACAGGTGGTCGAAATTATTCCGGAGCCCTCCACTACGGCACTTCTCTCTTCCTTTCTTCTTTCACTCCCTCCTTTATCCCTTCCCTTACGACGCGGCTCAGGTGTCCGCCGATATATGAGACAGATACTGCGCCATTTCCTTTCCCCAAAACAATTATTATTATTAATATTAACTGCAGGTGCAAGAGTCGGCAATTGTACTCCAATCACACTATCTTGAGGTGCCTGCTTATCGCTCCTCGTGTTTGGGGTCAGGACTACAGCCGAAGGCAGCCGACCGCGGCTGCCCCCCCCCCCCCCCCCCGTCTTTCAAGCAGGGAGCCAAAGACAATCCAAGACCCTGCCTTCATTTTGGGTCTGCTGTTGCTCCGCTCCTCGCTGCGGACATTATTGATTGCCTTCATTACGCTCCGTAATGCGATTGCGACGATTTGCTTTTTCTGCTGTACTTTAACGCGCACCGGTATCAAAAAACAAGCAAACGAGACGTCCAATACACGGGCAATGCGCCTAAAACGAGTTTGGCTTTGCCGCCAGAGTTCTTCACGCGTCTCATTTCATTAGATGCAGCAGTCGGTCCACGCTTTGTTCTCTGGTCCTGAGTAATTTAGGGCTAGCGTGTTAGCGGCTGTAGGCGACTCCACAACACATTAAACAACCGGCAAAGAAAGAAAACGTTGCACAATTCTTCATCAAGGAAAAAATTAAGTGTAGTGTCAAAGCCCAACTGGGAAGGGAATATGGTGCTTTTGAGTTACGGCAAAGAAATTACGGATAAATGTGAATCGCGGTAAAAGGCGACCAGATATTTCTCGCTTTGTCAGAGTGAGCACCTTTTCGTTTTGCCCCATCAATGTGAGGCTGCCGGCGTGGCAATAAATTCGACACGCACACTAGCACACATTATCACTTCGCAAAGAATTTTCTGCTTATGATATGCGTGTCCACGCCTACATGACTTTTTATTTGAAGAAAGTTCTCTGCGTTCATCGTCCCCGTGTAGTCTAGCTACTCTTCTTTTCCACTGCAAGCCGACTCTGGCTTTGCGAGCCGGAGAGCTAGCTGCCGCTCTATATATGCTGCGCGGTAACCTACTCACTCCCCAATTTCTGCGAGTTCCTCGAAAACCCAATATCGTGGTTTTAAAATTGCTCCCACCTTGTCACGCATCCGTTTTCGCTGCTCCACTTACTTTTTAATTTTACTGCAGTTCTTATAATAATAATAATAATTGGTTTTTGGGGAAAGGAAATGGCGCAGTATCTGTCTCATATATTTTTGGACACATGAACCGCGCCGTAAGGGAAGGGATAAAGGAGGGAGTGAAAGAAGAAAGGAAGAATAGGTGCCGTAGTGGAGGGCTCAGGAATAATTTCGACCACCTGGAATCTTTAACGTGCACTGACATCGCACAGCACACGGGCGCCTTAGCGTTTTTCCTTCATAAAAACGCAGCCGCCGCGGTCGGGTTCGAACCCGAGAACTCCGGATCAGTAGTCGAGCGCCCTAACCACTGAGCCACCGCGGCGGGGGCGCAGTTCTTCCCGAGGTTTCATTTCTGGCTTCGTCACTGTTCGCGTTTTCCTGTTGCTTCACGAGACCAGAGACCTCCCTTCCGTTTAATTTTTTCTTATTTCCTGTCTTTTTGCCAAGTCCATCCACATCAGAGCAAGCGGTGCAGACGCGGACAGCAACACGTGCTATAGCATGCCTTCGATCCCTCGCACGTTTGTAGAAGTGATTGGAAAACGTAGATATTTCGCGTGCAGTCTGAGTAGTGGGCTTCTTTAATTTCTTATATGCGCTTCTACCTTACTGGTACCTATCGCTCTATAAAATAATGATACTTTAGGCTTAATTTTACAGTACTTTTGCTCAGCCATTAATCTGTTATTATTCATCCCTTCCGAAGCAAGCGCACTCTTGCTGCAATCAAAAACGCCAGCGTAAGGCAAACGAGCTTCAAAAGCGTTGCCGCAAACCACAAAAGACAGAACACACAAAAGGGCGATCTTTGTTGGCATATCTATGCTCCCATATTTCCTTAAAATAAGAAGAAAAGAAAAAGCACCAACTCACAAAAGTAAAAGCAAAGCAAAGAAGAAGACTAATTCGACTCTTCCCGAAAGCTGACCCAGAATCCAGCAGTCCTGATAGTGAAGAAGCGCGGAGCGAGCGAGCGCTTTTGTGGGTCGGCGCATATGTCTCCCGTGTCTGACTGCCCGTTTGCTGGCGGTTTCACTGAGCCCCGGCATGTGATCACTGTTCGCGTTTTTCGAGACAACTATAAGGGTGGCGATTTCCTGCCGCACACTGAGATGGCAAAGAAGCGAGTAAAGAAAAAAAGTGGCTGAATTTTAACGCAGTTAAACCGAGTAGACATGCAAAAGCAAGAGACCTTGAGGGAACCAAGGTCACCACCAAGCTCACCCTCCCAATTGGCCGTAGCTTGCGCGAAGGCCCTCCGAGTTTCCTCCCATTGGCTGCAGCTAGCGCGGCACTCCTCTACCGCTCCTCCAAACTAACCCGAGCTTCCTCCCACTGGCCGCAACGTGTACGACGATCCTCCGAATCAACCCGAGCTTACCCGAGTTACTCCGAGGCTTCGCACAGCATTTTTTGGTTGCAATCGTGTTAAGTAGTGCTTTGGTACCAAAAACAAGCAAACACTTAGCAGTGATCATTTGGAGGAGGACGAAGGTTTACCATTTACAGATGTTTCTTTTTCATCGTGGATTCCCTGGTGCTGCATCACTCCCTTAGTTCCCTGAGGTTTTGCGCCGGACAAGAGGAGATACGGATACCACTATTTTTTCAAGGTAACATTTCATATCGAAGAGGCAACGACGAGTGGCGCAAACTTTGGCACAGAGAATTAGAGCACATAAAAAGAACGTTGGGAAAACAGCGAAGCATTCTTTCATGAGCTTATTGTAAGCACAACGAAGGGTTACGATTGAAAAGACATCGCCTGAACCACGAAGGAAAGCCGGCACATAGCATTTTCTCTCAAAACGTCCAAAGAAACAGTGCTCAAGCACTATGCAAGCTGGACAAAAACGCTAACGATTTCAAACAGATGGGTGGAAGTGTAGAGAAGGGGAGGTAATAATTTAAGCGGAAGAATTTCTCGATCGCTAGAAGAGAGGTATGTCGTGCCCTTCCTGGGATGGTCGTTTTAGCGGCGAATGTGCAGCTTTGCGATATTGTGAGGAAATGCACGGAGAACGGAGGGCGACCTACACTGAAGGTGGAGGCACGATATTTAGCTTCAAACACTCAACTACGACACAAGCGTTCAGTGAGGCGTTGGCGGTGCCTCGTCTTTAGCGATGCCTGTTTATGAGTGAGTGATGAGTTAAAGCGCCGTAGCTTTTACGGACTCCTGAAGATGGACAATTTTTTAAGTACTGCTTCGTTCGTGCTGGATTTCTTACATTTACATGTCCCAGTTAGAATAATATTCTCTTCTTAAGGCGACAAATTTTTTCGTTTATGGAACCCTGACAAATATTTTTTTTGCGCACGAGAGGTGGCAGAGTAGAAAGAACGATGCAGAAGTAGGCGTACTTTATCAAATACCAAAATACTCAAGAGCTGAGTTTTAAAAAATCAGCATTGGGTCGATTTCTTGTTGCTTTTATATTGGTTTCATTTAGGCCACATTTTTCGATATCGCAATTCAAAAATACTAAAATACCATTTCTGTCTCCAGCATCATCTTACTTCATATCTTTCAGCAGTCAATATCTATAGCTGACCTCCCCACCGACTGGAAAATAGGAAAAGTTGTACCGATTCCCAAAAGTGGCAACGAACACTCGCACGAAAATTACCACCCCATCTCACCTACCTGCATTTGTTACAAGATGCTTGAACACATTTTAGCATCACACATCTACAGTCACCTGGAATCGAATCATTTGTTTTCTCTAAGCAGCATGGTTTCAGAAAAGGCTTTTCCTTTGAGACGCAGTCATTTGAGTTTACTACCGACCTACACTTCAACATGAACAGTAACTTACAAACTGATTGCATCATTTTGTACTTTGCCAAAGCATTTGATCGGGTCGCACATCGCCGAATATTACCTAAGCATTCTGCGTTCAAATGAGATTTTTTAACTCTGTCATGGGTCCGTAATTTTCTTTCTAATCGCTAGCAGTTCACCATTGGTAATAATTCTTCCTCTCCTCTCTCCGAAGTTACATAGGTCGTTCCGCAAAAAAGCGTCCTCGGTCCATTACTCTTCTTAATTTACATTAGTGACCTGGCAGTAAATATCTCATCTTGAATACGCATATTTGCTAACGACTGCAATATTTATCGACCAATAAAAAGTACTAATGACCACCTTGAACTTCAAAGTGACCTCGATCGCAATAGCGACTGGTGTAAAACGTTGCTAATGACTCTAAATATTTCTAAGTGTAAGATAATTTCTTTTAGCCGAAAATCAGCCAGTCAGCATTTTCTCTACGACATTAATAAGGATGCATTGGCTCGGGCTACGCGGTATAAATATCTAAGCGTCCATTCTACACCAAAACTTTCTTGGGCTGAACACGTAATCACCATTTTCGCTAATGCTTCCCGGTCACTAGGTTTCCTTCGCCGTAACCTGCAATGCACTACCCCTCACCTGCGTAAACAAGCCTACATTACTTTTGTCAGACCACAGCCAGAGTACGCTTCATACATCTGGTCACCTCAACAAAAATATCTAATAGAGAAGTTGGAAGCTGTCGAGAATAGGGCTCGTCGTTTCATTTCGCAAAGTTAAAGCTATCAGTCCAGTGTAACCCAACTAAAGATCGAACTTTCGCTCCATCAGTTGCAAATTCTTCGCGAGATTGCCCTTTTATATATCTTTCACAAATACGTCCATGCCACTGATTCACCGCCAACACATCTACAACGTCCCTCCTACTTATCACATAGATTACCAAATAACTACAGCTATGCCCGCATATATGACAACACACATGCTTTCAACTTCTCGTCACTCCCGCGTGCCATCCGTCTCTGGGATGATCTTCGGACTGCATTGCCCTGCAGGGTAATCATGACATCCTTTCGCGAACATCTACTCAAGAACTTCGTTGATAACGCTTAGCACGTCATTTATATATACTCACGATTCATATACCCTCGTTCTGAGCTGCTTGAAGCTATTGCTTCTTTGGTTCTGTTGATGCGCAGCTTTCCTCATGTGTGCCTCGAGTGTTTTCTTTTGCTTTTGTGTAACTCTTTGTGCATTTCTTCTATTTTTGTTCCATGACGCATAGTTGTTTTTTACTTTTATCACTTTTTGTGAATTGCGATATCTTATCTGAACTCACTAGTTTTTTTTTTGCGCGTGATTTGCTGTACATTTACAACGTTTTCTTTATTTCTAACCTATTTTGCACCAACTTCTGTATTTGATCATGTACACAATGCCTCTCTGGAGGCCTGTAAGGTATCTGTAAATAAATAAATAAATAAACAAAAAAATAAATATTTACTTCTAAATAAGCGAGTGGCATCTAATTTATTAATGTGATAGAAACTAGTTGGTACCAAAAAGAACAATCACATGACAATGCTGGGCGGACCCTGTCAGATGCATTTATAGTTCAGGGAGCATCAATTGTTTCCTTTAAATCTTTTCATTTCCCTCTGAAAAAGAGCAGAAAACAAAAACGAGACTTTCGACCCGCCGCTGCGTTTTTATGGAGGAAAAACGCTAAGGCGCCCGTGTACTGTGCGATGTCAGTGCACGTTAAAGATCCCCAGGTGGTCGAAATTATTCCGGAGCCCTCCACTACGGCACCTCATTCTTCCTTTCTTCTTTCGCTCCCTCCTTATCCCTTCCCTTACGGCACGGTTCAGGTGTCCAACGTTATATGAGACAGATACTGCGCCATTTCCTTTCCCCAAAAACCAATTATTATTATTATTACTTTCACTAAGATGCAAACAACCAGTGTAAGATACGCATCGTACCTATTACAAGCCCCGCCGCGGTGGCTCAGTGGTTAGGGCGCTCGACTACTGATCCGGAGTTCCCGGGTTCGAACCCGACCGCGGCGGCTGCGTTTTTATGGAGGAAAAACGCTAAGGCGCCCGTGAGCTGTGCGATGTCAGTGCACGTTAAAGATCCCCAGGTGGTCGAAATTATTCCGGAGCCCTCCACTACGGACCTATTTGTTCCTCTCTTCTTTAACTCTCTCCTTTATCCCTTTCCTTACGGCGCGGTTCAGGTGTCCAACGATATATGAGACAGATACTGCGCCATTTCCTTTCCACCAAAAACCAATTATTATTATTATTACCTATTACAACCTTTTACACAACTGCGGCGACCGCAGTTCAATGCAGGCGATACGCAAAAGGCACTCGTGTGCTGTGCGATGTCAGTGCACGTTGATCATCTCCGGGTGGGTGATTCGAAATTATTCCGGAGCCCTCCGCTATGGCACTTCTTTCATCCGTTTTTCTTTCACCTCCTCCTTTGCCGCTTTCCTTACAGCGCGGTTCGGGTGTTCATCGAGATATCTGAGGCAGTTACTGCGCACTTTCCTTTCCTCAAAAAGCAATTTTCAATTTTTACAGCTGATAAGTGGCAGGCTGTCACAATGAGTTAATAAAAACAAATAGGAACCCTGATAGGGGCTCATAGTTTCATGTGAAATTAAAGAATGCACCGGAATAAAAGCATCCGGATAGAGTGCATTGATTACTTGAACAATCGCAAGAAATTTGCAGTACCTCAGAAAATATGCTCGCGTTAAAAACCTTCACCGTTGTTATATTGTCGCTTGTCGCTTTTTGTAACAATATACTTGCTAATTGTGACAAAATAAGAGAAGCATAGGTTGTTTCATCAGAGGGATCAATCATAACTTTTCACGTGGCTCAAAAACTCACAGAAAATTGAAAATGGAAGGAAACGTTGAGCAAGACCTGTGCTTCCACTGCCTGCGTCGGTCATAGCCCTTCAGACCACTGAACCCGCAGTACTTCAATCGTTACCTCTTTGTAAGGTATTCGGTCTTTATTCTGTGCAGTGCAGGTGTTGTGGAAGCGGGCAGCGTATGCGAGTAAGGAATAACTGGCTAAAACATTTCTCACACTTGTTTTTGAACATATTTTAAAATTTAACAACAAAATATCTGTCGCGTTCCCGGGAGTGGCTCACTCTACAGGACCTGCGAGTTCCGCCTCTGCTACTGCGCGCCCATTGATCATCGCCTGGCACGCGGCCACTTAGAGTGCATTCTTCTGCCACACGGAAAGTGCAGGAGACGATGGAGCATTCCGAAACCAGTTGAGGCTGTCAGTTTTGTTTTCTACATCTGGAGCCCAACTTTTTCGACGTATCTGCCTCAACGCGTGAACCTTCTCTGAATTATGGGCTTCTTGTTAAAGCTGATCTGTCACTGCATGCATTTTTTTTCTCGGGTGTCGAAATACTTCCTGAATTTCTTTCACCCTGGCACGCTTTTCCAGAGGACGCTAGGCGTCGATAGAACAAGTGGGTCACACTCATGGTTCCTACTCGGGTGGGTCCCACTCGTAACGTGCTGACAGGAGCATTAGAGGTAACACCAGAGAAGTTTACAAACAGCAACGCAGCACCTTAATTTTGGGGTTTTCGATCAACATAGTGGATCAAATCAAATGAATAAACGGGCATGCCCCCAGAAAATAATGGTCTCCTATCCGGCTTTCTCCACACAAGGCAGGGGTATGGCGTGCCGCTGATATGCAGTTCAGTCGAAGCTACCGTGCAATACATCACTTGAGCTACCGACTGTATGCATTAATTTAAAATCGAAAAATTGGGTGGACGAAGGGGAGGTGGTGGGGAGGGGGGGGGGCTATGACTAATGGCCTAGCTTGCAGCGTGCACTGGTCCAATTGTTCGGATATTAGATGGAATTTTTTTTCTGGCTCACCACAAATACATCTCTACAGCTCCTCAACAATGTTTTTTACACCACATTCCAAGAAGCACTTCGGCGTGTTACTTTTTTAGGTAACACATTTCTTTTCCGGTTTAGTTTCTCTATGCGTAATGCAGAAAAAACGCTTATAGAAAGAAATTATCAGCGTGGTTATAAATGCCTCTATTCTAGGCATTCTGTCGAGCCAAACGACACGGCTCAATTAAAGGTCCCTAAAAACCAACTTCCTTCAAAGGCCATACCCGTCACGCAAAAAGCAAAAATCGAAAGTTCTAATTTTGTCGCAAACCAGAATTGCGTAAGAAATCTTGTAATTTTTCACTAACCTCACAGTTTGCTGCCAACGCCAGCGCTTTGGGGCTAAACCAGATTAAACGGCACATTCTTGACTTCTTGACGGTGGCAATTTCATCTACTCTGGCGTATTTTTGCCTTCCTCTTTTTTACTTGGATGTCACGCGAAGCAACCTAATTGTTTTGTGCATAACAAGGAAGGTTCGTAAAGTCACACAAGAACAAAGACAATGATGAATTCTCTTCCGCGATGCTTTTGTGTAACTTATCAAGGACACTTGCTCGCTCCTTTCTAACTCGGGCGAGAGCCTATTTCAGCTGCACGTACTTTTTTCGTTTACTTCTTTTTCTTGTACCTTTCTTAATGCATGCATCGCTTTTTCTTGCAAGATATTTTCATTTTGCCTTAGGCGCATCATTCATCATGGACCATGAGAAAAAGCGAGGGATGCACAATGAGTTCACTTAAAATTTCGCGGTCATGCGACCGATGAGAAATTTCGTCCGCTAGCAATCTGCTGCTTTAAAGGAAGAACCGTATAGCTATTATGGCAGTGGTGTAGTCAAGGTTCGCGGTTAATCTGTGTAAGGTGTTACAGTGAAGCAGTGGAATGAGACCTATATAACCCCTCTGGTTACGATACAGGAGCGCTTTTTATCGAAGCGCAAATCACATTAGATAAAAAAGACGCGCTGCTTTATCTAATAACTGAATTCGGCTGAATTTATCTCTTTTCTTTTCTAAACATGTGTACAGTATTTATGGCTGCAAATGATAATTCCAATCAACACAGTGTAATTCAGCTGCCGCAGTCCATTAATCTCTTCCGCTGTATTGACAAAATAATCAATGTAATTCAAAACTTTATATGTTGTTTCTCACAGTATACTTCCTTTGATTTTAGTCAACTGAAGTCTGTTTAAGTAGAAACAGAATTATTTGCATGGACCATGTTTTGTTTAAACGCGTCAACAGTTATTTTTTCTCCGAGCCTCGTCTTTCGCCCTTCAAATTCGGAGTCCAGAGACCTTCTACTTCGAATCCCGTAAGGGCACTTGAAACAATCAGAGGAGAAGGCCAATTAAAAATTCAGCGTGCTCCATCGGATACATTAAGAAACCGAGGGGGGGGGGGGGGGGCGCTATGAGAACGAAAAAGAAGGCCAAAGAAAGCGAACACTGGATCATCATTATCATCATCACCGGATAAGCTTCTTACATATTTCATGTTGTAGATCAACTCTGACATATAAACATAGTAGCAAGAAACAGCAAATTTTTCTGCCTCATCCCCTCTTCCTGATCCGCAAAGAATTCATCTGTGCACAATGCACAACAAGTGCACATTGGAGATAAGATGAAACCCCTTTCAGTATATACCTGATGCCTTTTAGTGCAGCACTAATTATTCAGGATCAGTGATAGCAGCCTGCGGTTTTGAAGTTTTCGCATCAAAGTGCAAAAGTCGATGCGAAACGAAGGCCCGCATAACAAGGAATAAAGACTTGCCTTACTATCTCTGGTAATCGACGACTTTGTTTAGCTGATTCGTCATCCTTCCTAACTAAAACAACTGTAATCAGTCATCCTTTTATTGAACACAGCAACCCCTAACTTTCTGCTGTAAAAAATCGAGCATGACTGTGAGGCCTCTTGAATATAATAGATACCTGAACTAGAATAGAATAGAACCTGAACTAGTAGGGGTACCCAATCTATGCCCTTGATCAGGTTTCTCTTGTTAAAGTACTTTCCTAAACGGCTCCCTAGCGCATGGCATTAAATAAATTTGGCAAAACAACGTCTCCGGATTACATTGTAATTAACTTGTACTCATAACTTTACATGGTGCTCTGTTTCGTTTTTTTAGTTTAGACAGTTTTCGTTCTTTAAGTGGCTTAATTTATTATCACCAATTTGTAATTTTCTTTAAAAGCGATGATCTTCGCCCTCATGAAATGTTGAAGCGACCTATATTTTCTGGCCTATAGCTCGAGGAAACTAATTACCTGCTTATTGCTCTTTTTCTATTTTTTTCATCAACGAATGCCTTGCCTCAAGACATGCGCTCACTATTTCAGAAGGAATTTATAGCCACCCAAAACTATTGACTAAATAAAATACCAGTCAGTAATTCTGTCTTCAATAAGCTTTCTCGCCAATTCGCTAAATATTGACCGTCTCGCACACTCAGTTAATCATCGTCCCTGCTATTTTTAGAACCTTTAAATTTAGCCGCGTACTTCGGCAAACACAAAACCTCCGTAGCACGGAGAAACAAATATTTGATAAACATTCTTCCCGGTCCAGCCACTTTTCGTAATTATTCATTCAAAATGAGACGCCTGGAACTCTCATGGGCGCTCGCTCTCAAGGGCGTATCACAAGAATTAGAAAGTGTGCTTGTTAAGAAAAAAATTAAAGTTTTTGTGATCTTCTGGGGAACAAAAAGAGAGCTGGCAATTAAGCGTAGAAACCAATTTCGCTGAGAGCAAGAAAATTTGTTGCCTTAATGTGATATTTATAAGAGAAACTCAATGCAAAGCGAATAAAGCAAGACAGCCGTGTTGATTGTTGGTTAATTTTACTGTCATGCACCTTAGCGATGATATCCAGGCTCTTAGCCGAAAGTTGAAAAGTGTAAACGCCGAGAAATCTGGCTAAGAAACAGGCTTCTCATCAGAAATTAGTTTCTTCCTCAGTTCTTCCTCTGTGCCCTTCTTTACCGTTATTTCAAGCACAGAACTACTTCTTAGCTTGCACTAATCTCAAGAGAAATGACTGCTTTCAAATAGCGATGCGGATTCTTAACACGACAAGTTTCTAAAATATAAGCAGCAGTTCAAATAAGGAAACAAAGTGAGTAAATTTGCTTTTGCGTGCAGAAAAACCTCACATGCCAATTACACGGGGATATAGAGAAAAGGTTGTCTATCTGGCACCATGAAAACGAGCTACAATTTTAAAGTTTTGGGAGTCTTTTTTTTTTCAGGCCAACATCGATTACGACTGTAAAGAGAATGGGGGCATACAAAAGGCTGTGTCGATAATCCAGTAAACTAACACTGTTTGCAACAGTGAGAATTTCAACCCGATAAAATTCTACCACTTCGCATACATCGTTGGTGATGGCACAGCGTCAACTTGAACCATGGGCGGCAGACTGAGATGCAGTTTACTGCAGGGTTTTTCCCTCCAATTAAATTTTTACACTTTCCAGAACATAAAGTTTAAAACAAAATCTGAATCGAATAGCAAATCACATTCTAGTCGCACACGATAGAATTGCTGGGGACGAAGACGAAGCTCAGGCTCCCAGAGAAATTGTAGCAATAGAAATTGGGTCAAACATCAGGAAATCCTAGATTCACTGCCACTTGCACAATGTGTCATTACCAAAATTAAGGGCAATCTGGCCTGACGCGTTCTATTATCACAAGAGTAAATTGGCATTGAGTGGAATTTAAAGTTTCGTAACGCCTATTCAAATAAAACTTAGAATGTATGTTACAGCATAAATAAGTATTTTCGTTCACTCCTGAAATCCCAATTTTACCAGAGATAGTAATTCTCAGTGTGAACATCTGTTTACACAAACAAGCTATGAAAACTACATAAACATCTACAAAACAAAAACTTCCAGTTACAAAAAACTGCTGTATTTCAGGCCCAAATTCACTACTTCGTATTCAATATATCAAATTCGATCTCTGAAAACACAGTGCCCGCAAGGACTAACTAAGCAACGACCAACATTTCTTTAAGTTCAAATGAAACTTGAAGCCCTAACATTAGATGAAGTTAACAATTCAGTAGTCCACTGTACTGCCTCAGAGAAAAATACAACATTCTCTTGAAAAACACAGCTGCTTCGTTATAAATTCCTTTAATAGCACTCAGTTGCGCACGTATTCTTTCACTCAGTTTCTCCCATATATCATCCGAGCCAAGCTCAGGTCGAGCCAAGCTTAGCCAAGCCATGCTTCAGGGCTAAAGCGCCCACGCGTTCGTATACGCTGCGAACTGGTTAAGAGGGAATTCAGTGTTATTTTTCTTGCAGGAACAAACAGGCGTGTAATGCGAAAACATTAGGATTCTCTTCCAATCAGACTCCATATCCATTCTAATTCTACTCTAATTATATTTCAACTGTATTTAAATTTTGTCCTGACTCCATTGTAGATTATTCCTTTGTAGCTGGTGCAGATGCAGGTACCAGTACAGACTATTACGGGTTAATATTTCATACTTCCCGGCCTTTGATGACGTCACACTGTTTCTACACGTAGACACTTTTTGATCAACACTGGGTATTCGTGTCGATGCGCCATCTAATACTTCCGCGTCGTATGAAAAAGGTCCTGTCGCCTGCCGCAGCCGTGTGCTCAACTGCTATACACCGTACTGATAAAGAGTGCGTCAGGTGGAGCCTTCGCTGCGGTTGTGCATTTCTCTCTTTTTTTCGGAAAAAAAATACAGCTGTTAGGTTCCTCTCATGGGTCATGGGGGGAAAGAAAAGTGAATTAGACATTTGTACCGGATTTCTGACAGCGCATTGCGTCACCCAGCATGACGAAACCTGCCCAAAAGTTTGCGTTGTCGATTCCGTAACCCGCAGTCCGAGCGAGAAGAGTAAGCAGTTTATGTTGCACGGGTAATGCTTTTCTGCGCCATCTACCGGCGCGTTTTAGCAAGAGCATGCGCACTCGGTCGAAGCCACTCGTAGAGTGCGGAATCTGAGTGGGCTGCATCGAGAGGAGTTATTCAAGTAATGTCATCAGCCATACACGTGCCTCTAATGGTTCAACATGCGGTCTCGAGTTTGTAGCAGCCCAAGCCGCTGACGGCTACAGTTGTTATGCGCTCAGTGGAACCGTTTTAACTCCATTTGGTTCAAAATGCGGTCTCGAGTTTGTAGCAGCCCAAGCCGCTGACGGCTACAGTTGTTATGCGCTCAGTGGAACCGTTTGAACGCCATTTGGGCACTGCAAATCGCCTATAAGTTGCGTTCCCTTTCTTTTCTGACTCCTATTCCTGAGTGGTTACTGCTCAACCCCTCGTAATAATGACCACTTAGGTAAATTGCAATTTGTGACGGATGGACGAGAACCTTTAAGGACATGAGCTTCCTTTCACGTTCTTTTCTCTGACCAGGCCACAACCAATGAATTCGATTACGGTTTGTTGAAAGCAAATCTAATGCCCACATCTGCATGTTCACACCGACAGTCGCTCTTCGTACTCGCCGCTCTACGCTGTGCACGCGCTTAAAACTCGATTTACCCAAAGGCAGCCCAGCGCCTGACGACCGCATCCCAGTAATGGTGTGCTGAGAGTTGAATGTTTTTGTCCATTTTGCAGTCCACTCGTTTCAGCTTCTTTTGTGTGTGTGTGTGTGTGGGGGGGGGGGGGGGGTTGTTACTTTGCTGACGTCGGTAGCGTGGCGACAAAGCTCTCGTGACGACAACGGTGGGGCCATTTGGAGTGCGAAGGGACGTGAGTGGACTTTAAAAGCTCGACAACAGCGGGTCTCTTTTAGACTACCCGACGCAGACCGCTCGCCGACGTGTGAGAAGTGCGCAGTGAATGCAAATCACAGCCTTGCATGTGGCACGCCGCCTGGTTTGTTTGTGTGGTCGCTTGGCATTCTCCATTAAATGTAAGAGAACGCCACCACACGGTCGTCCACGGTTGCGCACTTCAGCTTGTGGGCCATGAACGTTGTCATGCACTGAGCGCAGAGTCTAGAATATAATGACTTGAGTGGGCTCCTCAAACACAAATGTGGGATGCATCATTGAAATCCGTACTGCATGACAAAGACAACGTCCATAGAAGATTCAAATGATCCACTCCGCATGTTTCACAAACGCATGCGCTTCGGAGCGTACGAACCAAAAAAACAAGAAGCAACAATGTAGAGAGCAAGAACTCACCAATGCAGCCCAAACGTTTTCTGTTGTTTTTTTTAGTTCATGTGTGCACTGACTTCGGGGCATCCCCGCGTTCGTAAATGTTCCTGCCAGTCACCTGTTCCATGTGGTAGTGCACAACGCAGCGACACGACTGAGTCAGATGTGCTCGCCATGGAGTTTGTAATAAACTTTTCGAAACGTTTCAGGCTAATAGGAGAACGAGTTAAGTGGAACAAGGTTCACTGCGCTCATGCGGACACTAGTCGTCATCGCGTACGACGTAGGCACCTACTGCTTTCTGAATACGGTCTGAGCAATTATTGTCGTCGCAAATTCTCCTGCAGAAAACAAACTTTTCTGAACGAAGCACAAATAGGAATGCGAAGATCAGGAACGCAGATTTAAAAAAAAATAGCAGGCCCATAAAAATAAACAGGCATAAAGACAGTTGAGAAGCCATCTGTGCTTTTATTGTAAAGCTACAATCATGAGCTCCTTTATAGAGAAGTATGTGTTCATTTTTGCAATTTGCTTTTATTTATTCTATGCATGCATTCTATTCCACATAAACCTTCTCACATACCATGGGCAAAATAAGCAACATAGCCCTGCGATTTCGGCCTCCTTGAATGACCTCGCGGGATTGCTAACCTAACGGACCTTACCGAGAGTCAGAACTGGCATGGTGGGTTGAAGTGACACCAGCTCCCTGTACAGCTGCACAATTTGTCAACGAAAAAAGCCACTAATATTCCGGTGCATCTCCTCGATTATTTGATCGTTTATTTTTTTCTTTTTCTTTTTATGCTCGCGTGCGTGTTGATTTTTCTTGTTCCAGCCCTCAGGTAACGCAGGAAAGATGAGCGGGAGGTAAAAGAAAAAAAAGAAGAGGTGGAGTGGTCGCCATCTTCGGAGAATAAAGAAAAAAAACTGAGCAGGCTTGCAGAAACCAGACCTCACAAGAGCCCAGGAGAGAAGTTTAATGCGAGTCGTTAGACGAAGTGGTTTACGAGCTCGCGGATCCAGGACCTGACGCGTGGAACGAGAATGTTTGCGGGTGATTTCGTGACTACCACATTTTCCTGCTGACTAGGCATGCTCGCTGCCTCATACCTCCGCCTTCCTTAGGTCGTCCCGTTTGTGCTGTTCTTTTTTCTTTTCCTCCCTTCGTGTTTAAGTTCGTTGCATTGGGTAGAAATAATACTGCGGCAAAGAGTAAGTTCTTCACGTCCCTGCGCTCAAAGAGTACAGAGGTTGGTTCTGCCGTACCCCAACGGAAGGGCGTAATACTGAACCACATAAGCGGAAGTAGAAGACAACGCCCTGCACCTCACATTAAACTAAGCATAGAGGAGGCGACAAGTTTGCGCCAGCTTTAGACAGGCACCTTTTCGTGTCTATACTTTCTCACAAAACTACGCCCCATCGCATATGAGGATAGATGTCCTCATTGCGGCTGCACTTTTGCGCATCACGTGGGCCTGCCGACGTAACCCGACGATGTCTTCCCACACAAGTCCCACACTGGAGCAGTGTGAGGCGGCCTTGACCAGCACGGTCCTGGAGGGCCAACTCACTTTTATAGGCCCAGTCTGCACGGCTGCTGTCTCCGTGGGGACTGCGGACTAGAAAAAAAAAGTTCGGAGCGACCTACATTGCTCCGACTGGGAAGCCTTCCGAATAAAGTTTATTCTTCTCCTGATTAACGTTGTCTCCTATTTCTTCAATAAATGTTTGATGCGTTAGTTTGTTGGGCTATCTAACTAATGTTCTTCATAGTGCGTAGATCTGTTTGTCTCTTTTTTTTGTCGCATGCTAGCTGAAAAAAATTTTTCGGACAACTCAATTTGGAGTCACCTAAAATTGTCTGTTTGTCGGTTGAGGTAGTCTAACGAGCGCTTTCCAGTGCTTATAGAAATTACGACAGTTTTTTTCATAAAGAGCTCCTACATCAAGCTTTCTGTCAATTCCTTCAATAAAAAAAACTGTTGCTTCCGAGGTCACACGTAAGCTATCAAGAGAAGCCTTCTCTGAACCCACTTCGCTTCTTTTGGGTTCTACTGTCAGCGAGAAGTAGGTCTAATTTTGTTTTATCTTTTATGCGGTGTCTTCCTATATGTTGTTGCACTCGTTCTACCCGGCCACCGTTGCAGTTTCCATAAATGCTTTCTCTCCCCCAATCTTTTCTTTTCTTTACCTATCAATTTCGGCGCTTCTTTACTTTGAACAAATTTTCTGTCCTGCTTCAGTAAATTGCAAGATCGCTATATTTGCAGCAGCTGGTTTACACCTCGCGAGAGAATGTCACGTTGTCGTGGTTACTTTTTAATACCATAGGCGATATCAGGTTATTGATAAAATTAGTCACAGTTGCGTGCTTTGTTTCGGAATCTAACGACGGTTTTGAAACGTAGAATCCGGGGAGGAATAAAATCCTTGACAGGCGTTTAGTAATACATTGTTTCTTTTTTCCCCTTTGGAAGACGACCTTAATTTCTTTGCTTCTTCGACGCAATGGTTGATGTGTGGCCGTGGATACCTGCTCTTCTTTTCATGTAGAAGGACAATTAATACTCGTAACAGGTTTCCGCCTGCCTCACACACGTTTCTTTTATTGCATCTGTGTCTACTGAACCTAAGTTTGTATGTGTTTCTACTCGGCAACAAATGGCCAGGTACACTTGGAGGTCCTGACCTCATATTAGGTGCCTTTTCTTGCAGCTTTCAAACGACAGATAGTCGTCCGGATGGCGCTACAGGTTGTTTTAAGCTAAAGTTGGTGCCTCTACTGGAAATACACGACTTCTCGGAGAATGCTTTCTTCAGTGCGGTTTTCTCTCAACACATGAATGTTCCTAATATTAGAGCGTGCAGACATGGAAAGGAAGAGAAGCACATAAAATTGGCATTCTTACAATTGCCGGTTATAATTATTAGCGTGGAGTGCAGAGCTTTCCTTTGCTACCCTGCAGATGGGTGGAACCACTGAAGTACGGTGGCCGGCTGCTTCTTGTTATTCGCATGACTGAGCAATGATTCACGAAGCGGCTATACTCACGGCTTCCTGATTGACATCATCAGAAGAATAAAACGTGCTACCAGCGGAGCGATAGCGTAAAGGGCAGGATTCAAGGAGAAAACAGAAGACAAAGTGTAAAAATCATAGCGGAAAGCACAGGTTAAACTTATCCTGAACATTTACATGCCACGTATTATCGCTGTCATGGCGTTTGGTGTTATCCTTGTTAACCTGTTAACAATGACTGTTAATGTAGCTCAAGCTCTTCCTCAGCTCTTCCGCTTACCCGGACTCGGTCGCATACGCAGCATCGGAGACAGCGTTATCGATTAGGCTATTTACGCTAGCAGACAACACTTCCATTGTTTTTCCTCGTATAACAGTCCGTCTTTCTCGTTCGGTTGTTTATGCCACGAAATTCCCGAAATCAGGATGGCTTTTTTCCGTTTTTATCACTAATAGCAGTTTATATTTTCGTATATATATATATATATATATATATATATATATATATATATATATATATGTGCCTGCTGCAATGCGAAATAAAGTGATTAAGGCTGACGTGCAAGAAGCGTGAAAATAAATATTAAATATTCTGCTGTAAGTTTGATGCTCACATGCCGTTATCTATATGTTTCGCTTACTTCGAATGAGTATACCCTGAGTTATAATATTGAGTTGCAGAACATTTCTGACAATATTTATTATTTCAGTACTTAAACGCTTGCAACGCCTCGGCAGTGAGTAATTTTAATAAATAGACAATAAGTGCCTGAGTTGTTGCCGCTTTCGCCGCATGCCTATAGTGCGATTTTATGCCATGTAATCCGAAAATATAAATCAAGTGGGCACTGAGAAATAGAGAAATAATGATACAAGCACCCAAGTCAAGTTTGTGGCATGATTAATGCATGATTTGTTTCATTGTTACAGAACGTTATCTTCAAATACAGATTAGAAATTATTTATATAGCCAATGAAGATCGGACTAATAATGTCTACAGGGGAAAATGAAATTGCAATTATCAGTAAGTGCCCTTCATACGCTTGCACCGTTTCTAGTGCCTTGTTTTTGCACTTTATTTTTACATCTATTTCTGTTTTACTTCAAGCAAAAGATCGGTTATTTCCGCATTTTTGCACAGCGGGTAATTTAGATTTCTATTTTTCATTTCGTTTGACCTATCATTGAGTTGAACCAAACACAGTGTGCTTACCCTAGTTCTCGAACTCCGCACTATATTGGCGTACACAGCGCAGTGTGGTAAACATAGCCCTGGTCGCCTGCTTTTAGTGCTGCTCACGGGTATTTTAGGTTTACTTTTGTGGATGCTGTTGGTGAAAACTATTAGACACAGGGTAGTTTAGGACACGCAGGTCATTGAGCCCCCGCACGGCCCCACTGCACTCAAACGTTCATGTCCCGGAGGCTCATGACGTTGGCAGCCTGGCCTGTGGCAAGGCGCAATCTTCCACTTGGAACCGATTGCTTGAGCTAAGAAATTGAAGCTTCGAAGAAAGGAGCACGAAGTAGCATAAAGAGGCAACAAAAAGAAAACAGGTTAGATTGATGATGATAAGGATATAGAGCAAGATTGCGTAGGCACGAGGGTGTGACATACCAGCCTTCGTGACAGTGAGAGTCTTTCTGCGAGAAAGCGCAACTCTCACTGTTAGAGATTTCGAAACAGTCCGACCTTGAGAAGCCCTTATGCTCTAGACCTACGAAGGATGAGGAGGAGGTAGGCGCTAGCAACAACGCTTCTCTAATCACGAAAAAGGCACGCTGCCTACGAACACTATCCCTTGAGGTGTTCTGTACTGATTATTCCCCCAGCAATATCACTCCGCACCTTCCTGGCGCTAGTCGACCAGGTCGATCAGAGAGACCTGAAGGAGGATTCATGGCCGCAGCGTGACTGGGAGACCCTCTTTCCACTCGGCGCTCGTGTTTCGGAAAGGAAACGGGAAAGCAGAATGGACGTGCAATTCAGACGTGCTCCACGCTGGCTGCGATGGTGCAACCACCGACTTTGTCGGTCAGCTTCTGCTCGCCTCCTACTAGTTGCATGCAGTGTGTTGAAAACTAAACCTTTGCGAGGTTCAATGAAAACACATTATATACCACTTTTGTGAGCGTATCTTACAGCCTATCATACGGCCTTGTCCACTGGAATCTTTCGATGAGAGTGCTATAAATTTCGCAATCACTATCCTTAGGCCAGTACGATTAAGCTTCGTCGGCCCTTAATGGCTGGATTGTGGAGCTTTACAAAGATGGCTGCCTCCGGGCCCTCACCCGGCATCTCTAACGCTGCATGCCGTCGATGGGACGGAGCTGAGGGGCCCCTGTGCGTCTGGCAGTATTGCCCTAAGATTCTTAGTGAGAAAATGACCCCCACGGGCGACGGCGAGATTGTTTCGGAAATGAGGCCACACCGTCAGGCAACCTGTTTGGCATTCGTTTCATTTATTCTGTGACTCATTTTTTTTTTGTCCGGACACTTTTTGCAGCGACTAGGATATTGCAGCAGAGAAATTACCAAGCAGGAGGTGTCAAAAAGAGAAGTGGTCTCATGAAAGGGTGTCTTCATGCGAACTATTATACTTAGCTTTTTTCCCGAGTTCATTGGTTCCTGCTCATTTTTTTTTAAATTTCTTGCGTGCTTTCGAGAATATGTAAACTATCCCAAGGCGTGATTTCGCCCCACGCTACACTCTCAAGGAGTTACCGCCAGCTCTGATTCGTTGCGCCTCCAGACTAAGTTATTCTCTTTGATGTGCCAAGCATGACTATGGGCTTTCTCAGTCAAGGTGTATTTCAAGAGCACTCAGGTACCGGCAGTTATATCTTATGTTTTCATTTATGCCACAAGCACCGAGTTGCTCACGTATTTAGATGACCTTCACTAATTACGCTGTAGCATACGAGTGAGGCAGATATGCCGAGGAAGCGAATTACAAGAAGCATCGTGAAGCATTGAGTAAATAAGGTTTGTAACGATCCGATACATGACCTAAGCTTTCTGCAAATAACATTGTACTTCCGTTTGGTATGGTATGTGGGGTTTTACGTCCGAAATCAACTTGAGTACCTTGGTTAGTATGGTATACCTCTTTTATATTTGATAATATAAGTTAAGGTTCAAGAATAATTTGGACAGTCTTAGATAAGTGATGAGTACGTTCGTTGTGCAATGTTTAAATACTTGTTTATGTTTATGTTTATGTATAACACAAGCACAGAAGCTTCTTGTATAATTTTTACAGTAGTCAGAATGACGTGTGGGCAGTTTTTACAACGTTCGGTGCATAAGAAATGCACATTGTGGATATCCGGAACTCGGTTCTAGATAAACAAATGGGTGACTAAATGAGTGAGTGTGCCGGAAGTAAAAGAAAGAGCAAAAATACATCAAGTTTTGTGATGTATTCGACCTATAAGAAAGAATTGTGACATACACCATCTATATAGCCTTTACAATATTACCTATGACTGTTAGCCGCAAGCACGACACTTCTGTTTTCAACCACTATATAAATAACACCTTCATACCTGAAGCTATTTCGTTCAAATATCTCGGAATTCTGATAACACTAAGCCATTCATAGTCTTGTCACATTTCAGCAATCCAAAAAAATCTATAACAGTTAGTTTCATACGCCTATATCAGCGAACCTCGGCTAGCTACGTTCGCAAATTAGCATCTCTAACATTTGAAAACAACCTGCCAGTGAATTTTTTGCAATTTTAGTCCCACCGCCAGTGTCTTCCAGCTTAAATACAACAACTATATACAGCTACTAGAGACTCATTGTTCTATTTCACCTCTGTGTTCAATTCAAAAGTATGTCTGCACCCGCACTTCGTTTCTGCCTCTGGAAAAACCTCCTCGCTGTTCGCGGCGCCTAAATAACCATCTCTGAATCAAGCTCATATATGCCAAAATGTAATCATTCAATTCATCGGTATTGTTGTTTATCAGTCATTAAGGCTGCGAACTGGGCGAGTTGGTACTGATTCATATTTGAATAGCGCAATAAAACAACGCTTGTGGTGCCCATTCTTCGCTGTGTTTCATTGTTTCATTGCGCTGTTCAAATATGAATGTTTATCAGTTCTGGTTACGGCCAGCGATTGTAGACTGCGCGCCCCCTTGCGGCTCCGCTCTTCTAATTATGAGCTCTTACCAAAGCTAGGGTGCCTCGGTGAAGCACGATTCGTGTTCGAACTCTCTAACCGGAACTCAAGCATAGCCCCCGGGTTTTGGGGGGCTAGAGCGTCTCCGCTCTTCTTTACCTCGCCTTACTTTCCCCACATGCGCGACAATGGCTAAGTGTTGTTCAACCGTTCCGAATCATGTCGGTCATATTTCACGGTCATCGCAAAGAGGAGCGCGACCGCGAAAATTTGACAACGCGGAAAACCACAGCGAATGCCACTGAACGCCCGCGAAACGCACCTCGTGAAATTTTAAACATCCGGACTGTCGCATTCGAACATTTCTTCATCCTTTTTGTAAAGACGTCACCCTCCCACTCAAGCCTTAACCTCCGAAGCTTACCCTCTGAATGGCACTGTGAGTTCTGGAGAATAATTATCTGGGGTCATTTGCACTCTGAATTTTAGTATTCCAGTGGTTGAGCAATGCTTGTTTGACTATTTGACGTTTTTTGAGATCTTAGCACCGTAGCTGAGATGAAGGCCGCTGAGCAGTGCGCTTAAGCTGGAAAAGCATCAGCCTACAAGTACTTTCCTGTCTTGCGACTGAACAATATGTTAAACTGCAAATGGGTATCTCACTAATGGCCGCATTGTTTCATTGTTAGGACCGGATTTTTATAGCAAAAAAACACCCTTAATAGTATAATAATTGTGTTTACTCAAAGTTGGACTAACCGTGCAATCAATTCGAAAAGACCAGCGCGGAAACAGACAGGGACACGAGAAGAAAAAAAAAACACTGACGACAGGACGAGCGCTCTCGTCAGTGTTTTTTCTTCTCGTGTCCCTGTCTGTTTCCGCGCTAGTCTTTTCGAATCATGTCACACCAACTCGCCCAAGCGGCAATTTTGATTGAACGTGCAATCAATGTGTGCCAGTTGTACGGGTGACTGGGCAACCGAACAATGGTGGAATCATTTTCCTGCAAATCTCGATTGAGCGCGTTTCGCAATACGCATGAATTTTGCGTTTCAATACAGATAGATTTGCGCGCAGTGCACTTATTGTCAAATAACTTTAAGGCTCATTACAGCAGTATAAGTCGCGCTCAACGAACTTTTTATTAAAATTGCGCACACATGCACGCACAAACAACAACGTTAGAAGTAAAAAGTAATGGGAAGCCATATACGCTATCCTCGAAATGCCCAATTCAGGCGCAGAAAACGTGCACAGGTATGCCTTCACCCGAGAAGTATGGTGTTGCATAGCAAGTACATACCTTAACAAAATTGTCTGCTTTGCTAGTTGGTACAGGATGCCGAATTTTTCAAGCGCAAGTAAGCACAAAGGAAAGAGAACCGGATGGGACATCAGGTATCCTTTGTTGGCTGTGACAGTACCGGGTTGAAGTTATCGCTCAAGCAGAGCGCCAGCTCGTGGTAAATATTTCCACGCAAAGACTGCTCGGATCATCGACCGGACAAGCACCGTTCGAACTTGAACCCACTTTTTTCGGCCAATAGGTTTGTCACTCCAACCCTTGTTATTTGCATATCCTACAATGATAATTGTGTGAACACACGCCCGCAAAAGTCTGCACAGCAGGCCATGAACTAAACAACGTTCGAAGTTGGATTTAAATGTTGACCCATAAACGCCTCCTGCGTCCACATGCGCTGCAATGGCTTAAAGTGAAAGGTTTACTGTCCTAGTGGAACCGATTTCGCCGTGGGCTACAGTTTGACCTTCATTTGACCGCAGCTGCGCTGTAGCCTTGGCAACGCCGCCGCTGCCGTGCATATCTCCTCTCATTCCCTCATTTATCGCTTCCCTTAAGGTGCGGTTCAGGTGTCCACCGAGATATGAGACAGATGCTAAGCCATTTCCTTCCCTCGAAAACCAACTTTCAGTTTCAGTTTCTGCTTTCTTCGGCTACTGATCTGGAGTTCCCGGGCTCGAGCCTGACTGCGGCGGCTGCGTTATTATAGAGGCAAAGCGCTAAGGCGCCTGTGTGCTGTGCGATGTCAGTGCACGTTAAAGATCCCCGGTTGGTCGAAATTATTCCGGAGCCATCCACTACGGCACCTCTTTCTTCCTTTCTTCTTTCACTCCCTCCTTTATCCCTTCCCTTACGGCGCGGTTCAGGTGTCCAACGATATACGAGACAGATACTGCGCCATTTCCTTTCTCCAAAAACCTATTAATAATAATTATTATTATTATTATTATTATTATTATTATTATTATTATGCTTTCTTCCTTTCTTCTTTCCCTCTCTCCTTTATTCCTTTTCTTGCGGCGCGGTTCGGGTGTCTACCAAGATGGGACAGTTACCGCGCCATTTCGTTTCCTTAAAATCCTAACAAAACAAGACAGCCGCCGCCGTATTTTCGATACATTGGCGTTGACAACGTCGTAGAGGCCGTTCGTTTTCACAAAAAGAGAGGCGCACAAGTGGCTCCCTGGGTCAGTGGACACCTCAATCTCGCTTTCATGTATGTGGCGGTGGTGTCCAACAGCCAAAACCTGCATTGAGCGCGCCCACCGCTGCTACCCTGGCAGGTGGCAGTTAACGGTTGATCGCGAGAGGTTGGTCACCCAGTGAACGCTGCGGCCTATTGCTGCTGTACCGCGTGTCTGCCAAAACGTTGTCAGCGCTAATACATGCAGCTTACATCTCTCTCTCACAACAGCCACGTACCTCAAAGTGCAACTGAGGCGTCCACTGACCCAGAGATCCAGACTCGTGGGGGTATGCAACCAAGGAGAGAACATCTGTGAAGATGCCTCAAAACCGCAGAGTACATACAATAAAGTTTTCGCCTCCTCCTCCTCCTCCTCCAGTTATGCGCCCTTCCTTTCCTCAAAATAAACGCCGTCTAGAACGTTGTCGACTCCAACGCCAATGAATACAACAAACGCCGACAGCCTTCGCTTTGAATATCATGGATTCGCCTAGATAATCCACATTCATTTTTGTTGAGTACCACGGACTCAAAGATGCGTGTCTATTGTAGCACTCACTTGCCCGGTCATACAGAGAGAGAGAGAAGTTGTTGCCAGGAAGAAAGAAAAGGAAAGTGCACAGGCCTGCCCACTGGCTCAAGCCGAGCCACAATCGCTACCACGGGCAAATAGCAGGAGAGTTGAAAGATGGGATAGAAAGACAGGATAGTAAAGACGCGCTAAGGACAAGGCCGATCACGGAGGCAGTGCAATACCGGGCCAACCGGTGGCGGGAGTGAAGCATCCTTCAAACTCTCCGCCACATTTCCAAAAATAAGTCCAATTGGACCCGTAACAGATACTCTACGGGGTCCGGACAATCGCGGACAATCGCGATGAGGTGAAGCATAAGCCGGTCATTCAGTTGCGAGGGGCGCTGATGTAAGGATTGAGCGCCAGGAGCTGTACTAGGTAAAGAAAAGAAAACAACGTCCCCCGTCGCAAACCGTGGAGCGGACGAGTTAGCGTCGGTGTTCGCCGCAAAGTGCGCCTGGTTGCGGAGGACGCTGTTTGTCGAGCGAGCCCGGCACTCCTACCTGAGCCCACGCGGCCTCAAATTAATTTCGCTAATGAAGTTACAGGGCGGGGTCGCTTCCAGCGGAGCGTCACGCTGAAGCACGGGGCGTGTGTCCCGGTGCGGGTCCCTAAGCTGGATTATCTTGGCGCTTTACAAACGGCCTTTCGAGGGTTGGTCCAAATAATGCACGCCAGAAAGACTTCACTGGGTAACTGTGCTAGTAGTTACGATTTGGACGCTCGTTACATTATAAATTCATTACGAATGTCAAGCGTGAATTCAAAATGCATGCTGAGTGCAATGAGCGTTAAACTTGAAGGAAGACGAAAACGCAGATGACTTAGAAAAAGTAAGACAAACATATATATGAGATGAAAGGCACTTTGCATCGCGAGGGGAGAATCTCCAGTATCTTCTAAAGGCGGCTTGGATTTTACGAAGCGTAGTTATTAAACCTTAGCAATCAGCCAACGCTCGGCAGTAATGTTATTCGCACAATGCTCAGAGAGCCAGGATACGCAGATTCCGGAAAATACACTGACTTGGACATCACTGCTATACGGGCTCTACAAAGGGAATCTGTCGGCACCTTGGGAATTTATCCTAAAAGGTTTCCCAGAATTCGTGCGGGTTGAACTGGCCGAGAAGGGGTCTATCATGATGAACGGTGCACGCGCAATAGATTACTTTTTCTTACAGGCTCGCTGGCAGAATACTTTTAGAAATGTTTGTTTAATCCAGTGAAATGAAACTAGAGCACGTGGTTACGGTTTTCTTGGAATTTTAAGCAAAATCACTTTGACTTACATTTTACGCCTCGCTTAATGACGGCGACGTGCATCACTTAGGTGATTTCGCCGCACTGCTGGCTTTCTTGGCAGCAATCGCAAATAAAGAAAAAAAGGCATCAAAGATTACCGTACATCATTTGTTCCTAGTACTAAAAGGCACTCATTGGCTAGGAGTGTTTTTTTTTTCTGACAAAGGTGCGTAGTGAACTAGTTTGGTAGCGCGCATCATTTTTTTGTTTCTCTTTTAGGCATGTTAACAAAGCAATACTTGCTCTTAGGCTAGTTTGTCTTCTGTTATTCTGATGAACGATATTCGCCTTAGCTGCACACTTCTTTTAAGAGATGACAGATTAAACACTTTTCTCGCAACACATTGAAAGCAGCAAGTTCTGATTGACATCTGATGAAACCAATAGAGCTTTCCTGTTTGCAAACAAGGACATCTCCAAGAACATATCCTGGTTAACAAAAACGCTAATTTTGGTCCCGCATATCTCGCCAGTGTATTCACGCGTTTATCAGCTGTCTCTTTTTTTCTGCGCAGAGCTACGTGCTTACTTTTTTACCCAGTAGCCGGAAAAAATTCTAATTTTAAGCTTACGTGTTGTACTTCAGCTGAAGAATAAAACTGAATACTACGTGGGCCCGCTTTTAACCACGAATTCTTGTATCGCCAAAGCCTTTATGTTATCTGTAACAAAAATATGAACTAAATGCAATGGACTTTGTAGTTTTTAGTGTTTATAGTTAATCATACTATGTAGCCTGCTATTAGGCGAAGCTACACGTCGTGCAGCACCCTCAAATTGCCGCAGTCTCAAAAATGGTTACGCGAAGCCTTAAGGGACTGCCGACATTCATTACCCGCTCCGACTACAGTCAACTAGGGCGACAAAACAGGAGCATCACTGCCATGAATATTGTTCCTTTAGATTCCGCTCTCTTTTTTCTCCTTCAACCCTTATTTTGACGCCGTTATCCTCGAAAGCCTGTCAATGTGACAGGATGTCAGAGATCTGCTTGATATTCCAAACTTCTTTGCCACAGGAAACCGAACAGAACTTTACTACATAGCTTTTGTGTTGCGGGTATTTTAAGTTTGGGAAATGCATTGACGTGTTTATCAAATGCACCTCGCAAATAGCGTTAAAGCGAGAAAGGAATTTTCTCAACGCTACGTCGGTGATATAGCCGTATTTGAAAATAAGCAATATTAAAGATAAAGTTGCGTTTCAGCCTTCTCTTTTATGTTAATGAAGTGAAGCATACGATCAGGTTAGTTTATTTGTGCATATTTTGTTTTTGTTTTTCTTATTTGTCAGCCTGCTCATTGCTGTACAAAAACAAGCTATTCACTCTGGCCACTTCCACTTCCCCGAAGCTGCGGTAGAGAGGATCCTCGCCACAAGAAATGACGCTGGGCTGGCTTCCGTGTCTGCCACGTAAGCTGATAAGGCGCCAAGGGCCGACTCGAGACGATATTTTCTTATTATATCCCACAATGACTTGAAAAGCAACGCCATTCTCATTTCGTGATATCTCTATTTCCTTTGACCTTGTCACGAAGCGGTTGGAAGTGAAGGCCGCATTACTGTCACGCCTTCTTGATGTCAACAAGCTTAAAACTACACATGTTTATGTAGCGTACTCTGACGAAGTGACGAACCAGGAATGGTCATCCAGCATTGCATTTAAAGCCACAAAAAGGAAATAACCAAACTTGTGGAGTGCGAAAAAAAAATTCTGCAGAGAACTTCAAAATTCCGGCAGCAAATTCACATGTTCAACGTAAGCCATATTACACAGAAAAAAATTAGGCGACTTACTTTCGCCCACAGCCGCTCTCATCAATAGAGAATATACGAACACCAGCGCTCGCGAGGCCAGTTAAGATATAGCGTGCAAAAAAATAAGAAAATAAACAGGCAGCAAGTTGTTTGATGTGATGCCAAGCAAGGCCACCCGCAAAAGCTCTGAGATGAGCGATGTCACACCAATCCTGTTGCTTGCATAGTTCAGGACAGTCAATGAACCCGGATACCACTATGACGGTGGAACCAACGTACGCGGAAATTTTAAACCATTACAGAGGCAAAAGAGTAATATATCCACCACCCTACCCATCTTTACACAACATGAAGCAGTCGGCTAGCGAAGGCTGCAGACAGGAACATTCTCAAATCTACACATCCTGCATAAAATGTTTCCCGGACAATACAGGGACACAGGTCCATGGTGTGGGGCCATCCAAACACTATATCACATCACACGGGAGTGCAGAAATAACTTCTCTTTCCACAAAGAAGAAAAACCCAGGGCGGAAGAGTGGGAGGGCCGGCTCACCAGCGGCGTGCTCACAGTCCAAAAAGGATTGGTGCAGCACACTCTCAAAGTGGCCAGGCTCAGTGGTGCTCTGGAATAGGGGCGCCGACCACTCAAGACGACGGAGACTTCAGTAAAACATGAAGACCTCTGTTAGCCGAAGAAAGCTGTAAATAGAGCAATAAAGTTTTTCCATTCCATTCCATTGGCGAAAAATACATGCCCTGCGCAAATGCAAATATAAACGGAAGCAAGAAAGTGAAAAAATAAGCTGAGAAATGCACTAAAAAATGAAAGCAAAAGACGTACGGTGCTTAAATAAAAAAACAAAAGAGAAGAGCTGAGATAGAGGGCTCTGTGCGTCGCGTATAGCAGGGCAGTGAAGCGATAGTGCTTTGCGGGGCTGCCGCTTGAGAAAGGCTCGGCTTGTCGAGGGTCTTCTCGCCAGTGATTTGCCGGCCACCGGTTTTCACTGTTCTCAGAAGCTAGGGTGAAGATCCGATCGTAGATTGGCGACGGAATGTCGACGTGGCCTTTATTACCTCTTAGTCCCAGTTCTCTTTGTCTTTGTTATCTTCTCTTTCTATGCGTTTCACTCTCAAGACCCTTAAATCGCACACTTGAAAAGATCCTGTGCGTTCAATTTCTCGAAGTGGTCTTGATAGCGGCTTTCTTCGGGAATTCGGCGCCATTTACGAGGGCAAGGAGGAGGACTCTAGTTGCAGCATAAAAAAAAACAATACGCAAACTGAAGTAGAGAGCCCACCTTCTTTCTTGGACATGGTGTCGAGCTGGGGGTTTTATTTTCGGTTTTGTTTCCTATAAATATCGCCGCAACAGGGGGCGACCATACTAGATAGCGAATACTGGATCTGCTGTTCATGACTGATGTGCCAACAAAACGTGGAGCGACAGAGAGTTATTTCACGTAACCAGATTCAATTTTACTATTTAGGGCCACACAGATCATCGCGGATGTCACAAGTGGCAGCTGAGCTTACATAACTGTGAGCAGCCGTTGTGGTCACCTATGCTGTCCAGTTGATGACGAATTATTCAGGCAGAAAGGAAAAAGCGACAAAAGGAAAGAAATACATGCAGGAATGCGAAAGCATGGAACTTTCTAGAACGCGGGGTTTTTTTCACAAAGCCAAAACACGATTAGCCTATTTTTATTTTATTTTTACTTTTATTCTTTATCTTTTATTTCGATTGCGTTTTTATTCAGATTTATTTTTTTTATTGATTTTAGTTTTGCCGTCCAGGTGCAATGTCGACGTCCGTGGCTGTTTTGACATCCAGGTGCTACGTCGACGTCCGTGGCTATTGTGTCGTCGATATGTCATTAATTAACTAACTAATATTTATCAACCAAATGTTTCCCACAGCAAGATCTCATTACGCACTATCTAACACAATAAACGTTTTTGGACATTTATCTTCACAGAACGACGTAATCGTGCGGAGAATGTTTTGCTGACACGAAACACGGGGCATAATCATCTTATGCTTTCGCATAAAAAAAGTGTAATTATGTTTTTAAAAAGTGCCCATAACAGACATAGCAACACTGTCACTTCAGATGCAGAATCTGTAAAGACGCGCCTATAGGCACAAGCGGCAAAGATGAGGTAACCCCTTTTAACTGAGGTGACCCTCATTTTCCTCCTCAACTTCTAGGCCAGCTGCTGGCGTCGATAAACGCCGTCCGGGCGCTGCGCTAATTTATCGCACAAGTCATGCGTCGCAATCGGCCGCCAAGGCCCGTAAGTCAAACATAATTTCGTTTTCTGTTCATTGTTTCTGCGTAATAACCAAAGGGATTGATGGCGGAGCACTCGGCGCATAATCCATGCAGATGGGATAAGCAGCGAGACCGGAAGTGAGCGCGGAAGAGGAAGAGACCAGGCGGAAGAGAGCGTGAGGCCATATCCGCGGTTACTGCCGACGCACTTGTCTTCCATACAGCTCCAAGGGAACAGTGTGGCGGACTGCAGTGTTTACTCTCATCATTCACGCCGGGCGAGTCGGGCCCAAACAATTCCTTTTCTCTGCATTGACCTGGCTCCTTACCTTTTACTGCAAGCGTTATCGATGAGGTTCATTAGGGACGTGAATGCAACTGTTTGTTTTAACCATGCGAGTGATGCTAACGTTGCGTGTAGAACAAACAAACTGCAACCATTGCATGGTCCCCGCTATTTTGTTCTTTCTTCTCAATAGACGGAAGACGAAAAGAAGCTTCATGATGCTAAGGGGCGCTTAAAGTTTTTATGCGTTATGGAGGGACGTTGCATTTAATAATTCTGATACTAAGATCAGAGTGGCAGCGGTAATAAGCAGCTCAAAATACAGATGAACGTGAAAGTGTCTCTAGTGCAAGATAGCCAAGTGAGCCGGACAAATATTCCTTGTAGAAATAATCTATTCGTGCGCAGATCTATATGTTTTAGAACGCCAAGATGGAGGAGTTCGGGTGTCAGATATTTTTTATTTATTAGATTAGGATGAAAAAAAAATTAACATGATCCAGCATGTCCTAGTGATGCGTGACATGCAAGAAAATGTTTCGGATAACAATTGGGGTAGGAATATCAACTTATGCAATAGACAACGCAGTCCGCAACCGTAGGGAGTGATCGAAAACATGAAATGCATCCCACCAGCCTTAACATTCTGAGCTGTTTATTTTCCTTCGCAACCGTTAATGTCAAATAGAACATTTCGAGTGCCCCCAATCTACTCAAGAGCAATGTAACGCATGTAGTTCTTTGTAGTTCAATTGTTAAATTTTGGCGTGCAATTGAGAAAAAATAAATAAATCCAGCAAGTAAAAGCATAAAAAAGTGGCCAACAACGAGTGAATTACAGAAGAACTGCTGAAGTAAACACTCCTGTGATGCAACCTGGATCAAAGGTATTCTCCAGAAAGAAGTGATGAATACCAGCTTTATAAGTGTTCAAAGCTTATAGACGAATCAAGGAATCCGCAAGGATTGCATTTCGTATCTTACATGAACTAATGTTTTCGTTCTTGGAATCTTCTTTCATTCTGCTCGTTTCCTCTCTGTTACCTTTTCCCGTCTATCCCACACGCACTGCATCTACGACAGAATTGTATAATTTATTTTATTAGCCTCCTTTCCTGAGAAAGCGAATTTACTCACGTCTGGTAACCAAATCTTTATCGTGCTTTCGCAGCCAAACCTATTGCAAGGTTTTCCGGCGTGCAATTATACAAAGCGTAAGAGTGATTAACAATTTCGGGGTATAAAGGAAGAGCCGTGGAAAAAAGGCTGCTTCCACACTGAAAGTAAGAAAAATCTTCGCTGCACGAATGAATTACTCGCGCTGATAGTAGGGGAGTAAACAATGCGTTTGTCGATTCAAGAAAACAGTTTAGTGCCAAGACTGAATTGTAGCCGCTTAAAGCAGATACATTAGCCGAGGTTTAACTCCCCTTACACCGATGTGTGACGTGCGAAAGCGCGGTGTGGTAAATCATGACGACACAAGCGACATCATAGCAATTAGATGGCGCAAATCTCAAGCTGTGGGCTACTTTTTCGGAGATGGCCCTGACCAAATTTTTGGAAATGACCAGGGTCAAATTTGGAGGTCTCTATAGTGTCGGACACGGTCAATTGTGGTTGGACGTCTATTTCGGCCCAAATCGGCAAGGATCAAATTTTGGGGTGGCCCAAGCCAAATCATTTCTGCTTGGCGTCACAGTTTCTATGGAAATGAGCAGTTCCCAAGAGGGGCGCACAAGCAAGATTTTTTCAGCGTTCTCACAATCTTATGAGTGCTTTCTCACTAATATATGACCCATGCGTGTACCTACGGTACGTTCAGGGCCGTATAACGAGATCCCTCTGTGTGCATTGCAGCTCATTCTGTTTTCGTCGGGTGACAGTGAGCGGATGCATAGCTAGCTGCTATAAGTAGAGAATTCTATGGCTGATCGGAAACTACTTTTGATGAGGCTAATTCCTGGGGTAGGTACTCTCTGATTACGCATAGCAGCTAACCACTGCCATTCAAGAGGGAAGTATGTTACAGTTGTTTCTTGCCGGTATTCACCTGCGGTATTCATCTAAGGCTAACAAAAAAGCTTGAAAATTGAAAGAGGGCAGTGCCGCGAGCTGCGGACGAAAAATTTTTAATAACGTTAAGAGACAGGAACAGACAAGGAATGGTTAAGGAACAACAGCGAGCTTATGTTATTTTATAAAGAAAAAATACCCTGTGCCATGGCGCTCTTTGGCTGCGGATGTCCTTGCGCCATAAATATCACTATCATCGAGTCAACAAGAGGAAATAGACATGGGCAGAGCAGGTTATGCCAACAAATAACCGCATCACAGATAAGATGGTCCCCTGTGATAAAAAGCTAATACCAAGGGAAGTTAAACGGGGCAGGTGGCAACAGACAGTCATGTTGGTAAATGGCAGGTTTGTAGCTATACAAGGTTGCCACAGATTGCGCACATACTCTAACATGCTACGGATTTAGCTGGGCAGTTGCTGCTGCAAGCTGACGATGATGGTAAATTCTAGTGGCAGAGCTATGCGAGCGTGGCACTTCTTGTGTAGCGCTATTCGTTCTCTTTTAGAAAACAAAAAAAAAACAAATAATAGCCATGGTTTTCTACGCGCTTTCGTAGCTTGAATCTTCACGCAAAGTTTCAATGCCGGCTAGCCTTCAGAAGACATGTTGCTGAACACGAACACTCTGGTTTTTCCGCTACGCATGGAGGAACAGTACTTGCTCTACAACGCATATTTGCGCACTTACTACATAAAAAAGAAAGTACATGACAGGTTTGCGACACGCACACATTCGGAAGTGTATCGCTCCAAATCAAAGCGCGCATCCGTACAGCATTCGAGCTGAAAAAAACCTTTTGCTCGGTAATGTTGGTCAGTAGTCAAACCTGGAAGCAACTGTTCTGCTGACATCAACTGCCTTAGTGAAGTGATCGAGAGACTGAAGAAAAAAAGGAAAACACACACTTTGAAAGTCCATCGGAGCCTTTTAATTCCTCACGTAGCTGTCCAAAAGTGTTATGTACGTGAAACTTTCGAAACAGGAGTTGTTTTGGTTCTTCTTTGTTTCACGGGCTCAGTTGACATTCTACCGTCGTGAGTATTTGTCATCCTTACAACAGCGCCGTCTTTTAAACCCTGTGTTTTTAAACCACAGCCAAATTAGAGAACCAATAGATATTGATTAAACCAGAAAGTTTGCCAACCCGATGTTTCAAAGCTGTGTGTTTAATTTTTTTTTTCCATAAGGAAAGAGCACCCTTCAGAAACTTGTACCCTATTAATATATCACATACCATACCCTGCCCATAAGAAAGTGGAAAAGTGGTTTGGTTTGGTGAGGTATTTCATTCTCTTCAAAGATAAAATACTTCTGAATTAGAGGAAACGGGAAAGATTTTCCCTGCTTTGCTCGCAGTCAACTGTTGTTTTGCCTTCGTTGAGCTGGAGCTGCTTCTTCATTACCAAGAATTCGGGACAACACTTCTGGTTCCTTTGGTTGCAACTACGTGATGCATGGCTTTGAACATTAAAAAGGACTTGTTGACATCATCCATGACGTAATAAAAAAATAGTGACCATGTGACTGCACTGCAAAACGTGATAGGCGGCTAGGCTTGGTGGCACTGGCTGGGTGCACTCCCAAATTGCTGATAATGTTATCCTCAGGACTCAGACCTCTCAAAACAGGCTAATTGCTTGGGGATAGGGAGAATAGTTTTTCTTTATAATAACTTTTATAAACTCACTTCGCTGAGACCTCTTTTGTAGATCGACAATAGCTTTACATCTGGAGTCGTTCACACGGAAGATGAAAACAGCCTCTGCACAACAAAATTTATGCATGGCGATAATTCTTTTTTTGCGAGTCACTTTTAGCTAGGATATTTTACGCTTTTGCAGCAGTGTTGTGCCCCGAGGCAGATTGCTCGTTATTATCACCGTTTGTTCGACACGAGCGCGCAAATGCTCCACATGGACTCCAAAAATAGAGCAATGTGGCAAAACACAAAGCGCTGAGCGGCAAAAAAAAAGAACAGCAGCGAATTGCTGATGTGAAAGCAATTAACGCTGAAGAGTGGAGTGCACTGACTCGTTTACTTTTATCTAAACGAGATTAAGCGGATTTTTTGCTTTGCTCATTCTTTTGATTTACTTACCCTTCAACACAAGGGCAATGTTTGCTGTTTCGATGAACGCTGATCTCGAACAGGATGGCGAGTAGACAAGCATACCGCCACATCGTCACCTCTGGTTCTCTTCATGCTTACACGTTAGCTGTTGTTGCAGGCACGCTATGTATGGAGTGAAGAAGGGATGACTGCACTAGTATCTGTACTGTCAAGCTCATACCAAAGTGAGGAAAGTAACACTGAGAATCGTCCTTCTTGCCCCCATGCTTTAGCCAAAATGATAAAAGTTCCCGTTCATACTTTGCGCTGTTTTATGTGTAACTGGGCGCATTGAAATTACTTTTCTAGTTTCCTTCTAGGGGCTGTCCAAATATTTTGGTCCTGTTAATTTTTTTGTATTCCTTGCACGGATACAACTTTGCTCACAGCGAGCGTGTTGTGTCTTCTTTGTGTCAGTACGAAGCTTCTCCGGGCATATTGTACAGCCTTGATTCGAACGTCGCTAACTGGTTTTTTTTAGTGAAGCGCCGACCAGAGACGAATGGTCAGTCTGCTTGTCTGGACTAGCCGAAAATAAAGAAAGCATCCCGCCACTAGACCACTGTGCTATTCCAGAATGAAAGTATAAAAGGTTCATTGTTTCATGTCCAGACGCAAAAGGGGTCTTATAAATTGCGCACAGAAACTTGCAGTCAATTAAACATATTGAGTTCATTGGGAGATGCTGCATCTGAAACAAATACCTGCTATTGTACGGGGCGGGCCGTAGTCAGGGTTACTATTCTTTTTCAAATTGAACCATGACAGCGTTCATTGTATTATGACGTCATATCTACTTTCTTTAATTTCTTTACCCTTTTTCGTTGTGTGGAACAGCACACCAGAAACATGACGCAATGAAATCCCTCTACCCGCCGCGGTGCCTCAGTGGTTAGGGCGCTCGACTACTGATCCGGAGTTCCCGGGTTCGAACCCGACCGCGGCGGCTGCGTTTTTATGGAGGAAAAACGCTAAGGCGCCCGTGTGCTGTGCGATGTCAGTGCACGTTAAAGATCCCCAGGTGGTCGAAATTATTCCGGAGCCCTCCACTACGGCACCTCTTCTTCCTTTCTTCTTTCACTCCCTCCTTTATCCCTTCCCTTACGGCGCTGTTCAGGTGTCCAACGATATATGAGACAGATACTGCGCCATTTCCTTTCCCGCAAAACCAATTATTATTATTATTATGGAAGCCCTCTCCATCTTTACAATTATGAATGAGCCGCTTTTCTCTCTCTCCGGACGCTGTGTACAGTGCGCGCTCTGCGCAGTAACAAAATAATTGCACTTGATGTACTTCCTTCCTTCCCTCTAGCACCCCATTAGCCCCGTCACCCCAATGGCTCGCGCATGCTGGCACGCTCTGTACTCGTGCATTCGCTTATTTCCCGATGCTGTTGCGTGTTCCATCGCATTTCGCGTAACTTTCTTTGCCGTCATCCTCCCTGTTCTCTGTGTCTCTGTCAGAGACCGCGAAGGGGTTACCAATACTCTGCTCGCTCTTCCTTTTTGTCTTTCGTGCATAGCGAGGATGTGTATCCTTTTATCGGCACACTATGCTCCAGGGTGTTCGGTCAATCGACAGGCTCAGGAGTGACTCTTTCTCGTTCGTGTGACCCAAGACATGTACACCTTGTATTACTCAGGTCTCCTAGTAGTTAGTCTTCAACCCCTCTGTTTCTTTTCGTGCGTATACTTTGTTGCACTGTTCGAAGGGACATTACATAAAGAGCTCTCATCGTGCTTTGTTTGTACTTTTGTTATAGCGTGCATTAGCTGACGTTTACCAGGATAATTCCGCGCCATTCGTGTCTGAATCCCGGCAGTGCCTACATTCGTTTGTAAACAATACATCCGTAGGCCGTGTTTAGATTTTTCTGTGAGAGAGCAGAAGGATATGAAAGAGGGGGGGGGGGGGGGGAGGGGTCTGAGTTCTAGTGCGGTGTCTATTTCTACTTGAAACATCTATACGGGACCCATTGGCTCTGTCAAGCTGTTTTTTTCTACCTACAAAAGGATGAGTTGAGGATGAGCAAGAAGTATAAACTATATAGGTGCTCTTGTGGTTTGAACGTTAATGATAAGGGTACAATAAATAACCACCTCTGCACCGCCATGTGGCGAACAAAGAGAAAGTAATAGCTAATTTCTTTTAAGTATTAACTGCACATTCGAATGATTCTCCGAACACGATAGAGTAATATCTGCTTTCTCTCGTTGGCGGCTACAAAAATAAGGTTAATAACAAACTAGTTTGCTCTCAGAATTGCTCCATTTAAAGAAATTTATACCAGCACACCGCACATCTAACCACAACGAGAGAAGGCCTATTCCGATGCACAGAACTGAAGCCACCAATAATACGCGACGCTAGTGAAAAATTAATAGGGATGAACTTTCCAGATATATTTTATGGAAAGAAACTCTGGCAAGCCCAGTGTCATATCGCTCACAGTCAGCCTCAAGAAATGTTCAACATTTTGTTGTCGGTTAATTTAAAGATTCATTTCTTGGATTAGTCCTTCGAACAATCCTAGTTTACGGGTTAGTATAAAAAACATCCTAGATTCACAAAGTTGCGTTGATGCTTATTTATAAACCTCAGGAAAAACCCAGAACTTTACCAGGGGCCTGTAGTACTGTTTCACTGCACTTGCTTTTAAAGCCATCTGCCAGCATTTTGAATGTGCGTGTTCCCACTCTGCAAATTCGTTTAGAACAGCCGAGTAAACTGAGATGACTGATGGTAATACAAGAGCGTTCGCAATTGATAACAAATTCATCACGTTCACAAGCTAGATTGGCTCGTTCTGAGCTCACAGAGAGAATATAAAACTGAATTCCGTCTTAATATGAGCGCACAAACTTCGTAAGAAGATAACAAGGGTGTTTCGTAAGGCCAACTATGACATTTCCAGGCGAAGCGAAAAGCAAGTTAGCCTTCACAACTCTCTAAATGCATCGCGTGCTCTTACGTAATACGCTCGGCGTTTTTGGGATGAATCTCCGGGGTAAACGCGAAGCACGCGAGAGGGTCAGCGTAGCACTCAGCGGTAAATACGCTGGGCACCTTAGGGTTATGCTCGGCAATAGGCTTAGCTATTGCTGAGCAAAGCGGGCGCCTCCCTGATTAATATGGCAGTGGGCAGAGCAACGCGTGAATAATTGCGTTCGCCCCTCGGTTTGATCTAGCAAGAAGAGTACAGTGAGCCTAATACATTTTTTTTTCTCTATCCTTAAGGAAAACCCGGAAAAAAGGCACGACTGGCAAACGTTGAGGGTACAGACTTAACTGGCGCTAGCAAGCTACAGATTTTTAAGACGCCTGGCGAAAATTTCAGCTTATTCCTCGTCTTTTGCGCTAAAAAGTATATAATAATAAACTGCAATGCACGCTAGCGTCAACGCTTGGGAACACCACCCTGGGTAAACCAAAAGTTGACCGCAGTGGTCATTTTGCTACTAGACTTCTACGCCGAGAAAATTTCTATGATTTTGTTGTTTAAGTCGGAGCATAAATTATGAAATTTTGTTGCACGCCTTTTTTATTCATTTGTCCGAGGAACACCTCCTTCAAACTAGTGTTTCTCTCAGCCTAGTAGAGGAGCAAATTGAAACATTAAAACACCGAGAGTTTTCGCCCTCTACCAGTTGGAAGAGACAACAGCAATACTTGAAGTCTTTCCTCCCAAATTTCCTCTCTCTCGCCTTTCTTCTTTCTATAAATGAGCCCAGTCCGATGCCTGTCTCACCCTCGTGGCCACAGGTGGCCCGTTTTTGAGAACGCCATTCTCCCGCCGCGGTGGCTCTGTGATTGGGGCGCTCGGCTACTGATCCGGAGTTCCCGGGGTCGAACCCAACCACGGCGGCTGCGTTTTTATGGAGGAAAAACGCTAAGGCGCCCGCGTGCTGTGCGATGTCAGTGCACGTTAAAGATCCCTAGGTGATCAAAATTATTACGGAGTCCTCCATTACGGCACCTCTCTCTTCCTTTGTTCTTTAACTCCCTCCTTTATCCCTTCTCTTACGGCGTGGTTCAGGTGTCCAACGATATGCGAGACAGATACTGCGTCATTTCATTTCCCCAAAAACCGATTTCAATTTTTTTTTAATTTATCTCGTCCTCTTAACAGCCCCTGCATGGGCAACGTTGTTTTACGAGCCGTAGAAGTATGAACGCCAAAAGTGACGCCACTTAACTTGAATAAACTCTGACAGAAAGCTATGAGCGCTGCCTATAAGAAGAGCATGTTCACATTTCTGTTTATGACAGGACGGAAAAATAAATACCACTCACACCAGATTAGGAGCACGCATTAAACTAGAAAAACACCCTTTCTTGAGGAGCGCTAAATATTTATATTGTGTCCTCGAAAATTTCAACTCAGAATGTTCCGTCGCCAGCTTCTTCCCCTAAAATTGATCCGAAGCATAGAGAAAACGTCAGGCATTTACGTGCTGGCATTTCCTGAACCGCGTTACCTGAACATACGCTTGCGAATTTCTTAGCGTGCCTTCCTTTCTCTGATGTCAACTGTTTAGGGCTCGTTCGAGGTGGCTTTAAAGATTTCCAAGCGACTGCAGCAATATGTTCCACAGATGACTGAAATTCCGCAGAAAGGTCCGAACGTCTATTTAGACAGTAGTGAGGAAGCATTCGCCGTTCTGGTTAAGTGGCCGGTGCCTTCTGTAGCTAAGCGCCTTAGTCGGTCGGATAATTTGCTGACAATAAAAAGAAAGCTTCGCCATGCCCTAGCGTATCAGATGCCGAATTCACAATGCAATAACAGTTCGTTAAGTGATAGCGTCCGTGACATCAGAAATCGTGATACCCCTCCATGCAATTTAAATGACGTAGTAAAAGTCACCGTTCATTGCAGGCCGTTCAAAAACGCGAACTGTTCGAACATTTGGACTCCAACTTTTCAGCAACACCCATACTTTTCACCCTTATGCCACCAAATTCTGAGACAGTACAAAAGGTTGGTTGGGGTGGTTTAGCTCTGGCTAAACCTGGAGTGACGTGATAGCTACAGCTGGCTGAGTGGAACTTGGTCACGTGACCAACCACGCGACGAACCACGTGATCAGCCACGGCGCCGCGCCACCGGCAGCTGCTCCGCATCACGTGACCAACCACGTGACAGCGTGGCGGCGCAGCCACAGGTTGGCAGCGCCGCCACGCTGAAGGCTCGGAATGCTACCGTAATGTAGCTATCGCTACAAAAACAAACACAAAGGAAATATTGCCAATTAGGTGCGCTAGCACTTCGGTTCTCACTTCAGTTCCCGTTCGAGGCTCGGCTTTCGAGGTCAAGCAAGGTTCAAAGAAATATCGGCGAAATCAGACTTTAGCTCCGCCTAAGAATACGACGCGATAGCTTTAATGGGTTAATGCCCCTGCATGCGCAATTGGTAATTCTCTACTTTAGATTCGTATATCGCTGGGAGTAGTCCTCATACCGCTCCTGGCGCAGTGGTGCAGGGGCTAAGGGATGCACAACTTCCCTGCGATGGCAGGGGCTACCACCTGTGGGCTTGTTTGACCCAGGTTGCTCTTCAAGACCAACTCGCATCGCCAGACAGGCAGAGAAGAAATCAGTGAGTGTTGGTCTTAATGCTAGCCCACCAGAAGAAATGCTCAGGTGATACCTCTTGAAAGATCTTTTCTAGCTGGCGGGGAGATTACTCTTGCCTCCTGATTTTTGCGTAGATTACTCCCCCTAAATACCCATGTTACGGTCCTTGTTTCGGAGCAAACCCCACACTCACTCCATAATTCCTCTTGGGAATTTCAGGACAAACCAGATAAACTGTTAACAGTGTCACACCCGACATATGAGCATTGGGAAGCAGCCCCGACAAGCGACAACCTGGAAAAGCAAGCCTGGATCGTTCAGCTAGTCCTCAAGTTAGCTGCTGTCAGCGGTGTCGTGGGCTAAGAGGCATTGACCACTCAGCTCCTGCAGATTCTTCATTTGGTTAAATAAACGTTTCATCTCTCCCTCTCGACGGATTGTAAAACATGGCGTCTCCATAGGACTAAGGACGCAGCACAATTTAATATGTAATCAGATATTCCTGTTCCTTTAAGTAGGCATATTGATTATTGTTTAAGGAAGACATCTACGCGAAGACAGTGTTGCAAATATATTGTGCCTATTGGCGATTGTCACTAAATAGCCGCTATCTTGCGTCAGCGCCGTGAACTAGTCTTATAAGGATCACAACACGCGGAACCACATCGTTTGCACCTTTCGAGTATGCTTCACTGGCGTATTCAGACGTCCTTTTCAAAGTTTGCCCGTAAAAATATTTCTGACGAGCGAAATTACCAGTGTGTTTGCAAGCTAACGAGGTAAGAGAGCCGCTAGATGCCACTGCGTCATTTTTGAGTGACAGCAATACATAGAGAGAGCATGAGGACAGGAAGTGTTCCCACAGTAGGATACTTGAAGTACCATGGCATCGCAGTCACGCACCGAGGCTAAATTTCTAAATCGATGATTTTCCCGAACTAGAAGGACATATGTAAATGCATTGAGCTATTTGCTCACAAACACTGCTGGGCGTACATCACTATGACTTGACTTCAAGCGTGAATATTTTTGTGCGCAATTGTCCTTGTAACAGCCAGCCTTGTTATGATATGCGTGTGTAGCTGCACTGTGCTTTTTTTATTTACGGAAGGCCTCTCTCGGTTCATTAATGCCTCTCGTCCTCCTCCTCCTCCTCCTTCTTATTTACGGAAAGAAGGCTGGGGGAATGTGGTGATTTTATTCGATTGTGATTCTTATTGCACTTCGTTGTCCTATGTCTTGGCTATCAATGGAGCCAGACAGACAGTCAAGCGTATAAGATTCGTATAGAATCGAACGCAAGTAATTGTATCTCATCGGCGTTACACACATTGCCTGCCTTCCATCCGCTGTTTCCATAACAATCTTAGAGCACAAGGTGCTCCTTATTGCTCTCAGAAAACAACACGCTTAAAGTGTAACCTCCTTTTTCCTGTTTCGAACTGAACATTTGATTAAAATTTTGAAATCCTTATTAGAAGGGTTGACAACTTTTACGACCACGAAGGAACGCGCAACGGCCCAGTTCTATGAATTACAGCCCAAGCTGCTGGTAAACTTTTATAACCCTTTTATTTGCTCAAACCGCATTGCAATTTCTGGGTCTTGCTTACCTGGAGCACTCAACTCAGAAACATGCGCTTATAGTTTTGTCGTTCACCAGCTGTACAATAGTCTTCATTGTCTACATGACTGATTTAAATTCCGTTCAAAGCACGCTTTCGCATTCTAACGCTCCGCTTTCACGTCAGTCTTTCTTCCTTGCCTCTCGTTTATTCCTTGGTACCATACAGAAACGAAAGACTGGCTCATACTAGATTGCCAATGGCGGCAAACAAGCCCGAATTTATCGAGTAATTTGAACCAAGGGCAAGTCTACCAATGCTGCCCCCCGAAAATATTCTCCATAACGCAGTCACACTGAATTACTTGAAGCCCGCTATCTAGGTCTTGAAAATCGGCGATACCTTTAGCTGACGAGGGATGGTGGTGTGGTCTCGACGACCCGCTTCGATGAACGGCAACGCACGATATAAAGTGTCCTGGGAACTCACCTGCGAAGAAAAAGAAGCAGTAGTTGGAGTGAGCACAAAATGTCTTTAGTTTTGTTCTGGAACGTTATAAAATTGCAGATCTTTATACTAGTATACAAATTGGATTCCTCGGCACATTTTCTTCGTTTTAATCATAGTATCATCTACAACAAGTAAATTAACTGCGCTGTAACATGATTTCGTGTAGGATATAACCCTCCTACAAAGGTAACGAACTAGCTTAGCGCCGATGAATCAGAACAATCAGTGTTACTGATACTGAATACTGATGTTCCCATTTATTCAATTTAACACTGCCGCTAATATAACCCAGTGGTCTCAATCCCTTTTTTGTGAATGCGCTGAGATAGTATTGCACTATTTTTTTTGCATTAAACTTATTGTTCAATTCAAATTATTTTTTTCTCCGCATTGCTTCTCGTCATTCTTACGTTCGCTTTATGTCTGCTTTTTTGCTAGATTCCCCCAGCCAAAATGGCTCCCTTCTTTAGTAGCGTGGACTGCTTTTTGCCACAAAAGTCATAAACAATGCGCGCAGTGTTGAAAATGAACCTGACATGATTTTTATCCTTCCTGCGCCAGGACATATATTCAGTTCTAATATTTATACAGGATCTGAAATGATCTCAGTTTACTAATTTCGAATAACCTTAAATAATTAGAATAACTAGACAAGTAAGATTAAGGTGGAGTGCCTTTGGCAGACACTCGCAGATCACGGACGTCGCTTTTCAAGTATCTCTCAAAAGAAGAGTACATAACGGGAGTACATTACTTGTATCGACACAGTGGGCATAATTCTGGAGGCTAACGAAAAGGATTGAACTTAATGTGAAGACAATGGAGCGGCCTATGGAAAGGAAAAAGAGAAGTGTAACGCTAAGAGACAGGAAGAGAGCAGTATGAGTAGAGAATAAATGAAGGTTAATGATATATTAATCGAAATCAAGACAAAGTAATTGTCATGGGGAGGGCATATGATGCGAAGACAGGGTAGCTGATGATCGTTAAGAGCAACGGACTGTACTCAAAGAGATGGCACGCGTACAAGGGTGAGCAATAAGTTAGGTGGGTGGATGAGATCAGGAAGTTTATGGGGATGCGGTTGCCTCAGCTAGCCCAGGACAGGGTTAATGAAGATAGGCCTTTGTAATGGGCGTAGTAAGGTTGACAATGATTATGATGAAGATTGCTTGAGCGTTGTCTATAAATTTGACAGAACTATTCAACTTCTCTTGAATAAATGGGAAAAGCTAAGAAATTTATTTTCACATTTTCATAGTTTCGGCATAGCATGGTTTACGGCGAAGACTTCAAATAAAACGCAGCCTGAAGCAGATATCGCACTCTGCAAACTTGCAAGGCTTAAGTACCAAACATGCACTATGTCATGTAACTGCAGTCATCTCAACGTATGTTTCTTTTTTTTTCATATGCCAACGTTCACGCATGATGTTCTAAATCCTCCCGCAAGCAGGAGAGCATCCATTGGCCTGAGTTTAACGAAAATATAAGCCCCAGTTCTTTCCAAGCGAGATCAACAATTTTCGCATTTTTTCTGTGTAGTAGGTCGCCGCCTTAGCGTCCTAGTATATGTCGCATGGCCAAGGCGACATCTATTTATTACCTCTAACTTAAAGGCAGTAAAACACTAAAACGTCATTAAGTCAATAGGACACAGTCAGACTGCAATAGTAAGAGCCAAATATCATGCCATGTTTGCTAAAAAAAAGGATAAATACACTCTGTGTTGAAAAATTTTCTTATTCAGTCTTACCCAAACTGCTCACACGACGTTGAGGGCCACATCTTTTCTTCAGCACGAAAAATATTCGACTGGTAGTCTGCACTTGTGAACCGCGAAGACTAGCGCCTACCGCTTTCTTATTGCAACGGTTCCGGAGAAGGGTTGCTAGAAGTCACGATGTTGTCGATGCGACACTGAGCTTATTTTCTCTGTCTTTTCGTTTTCACTTCACAAAAAACTTGTTACAGCCACACCCAATTGAGACGTCACGCTATTCTCTGAACTTACCGCTTGAGTGCAGAACTCATTACTACTTATTCTTTCCCAACACTGAAGAAACACGAACCTCTTAGCAACCGCTCTTTTTCGTAGCCCTAAGTACCCGCGCTGTGTGACCACAAAGCTACGGAGGCAAGTCGTGGCCTATTTGTGACAAAATTGTGCTTCCAGTCCTTTCCATTCATTTCAGGGCATGCCACTTCCTTCCGTTACCTTCCATTTCCAAGACCGCGCACCTGGTATACACAGGGTAATGTCGGAAGACGTCAGGGAGGATTCACGACTGCAGTTCTCTCGTAGTTCTCCCACCCACCTCTCCGGGTGCTTAGGAAGGCAAGGAAGAAGTATGCGTGACCATAAAGCCCTGATCTCCACTCCGGATGATAGCCAAAGTGTCCACGGTACGCTGCGAGCCATTTGGACGTCTTCCCTCCAGGTGATTTGGCTGGCGTTGCCCAGGTAAGAAACACTTCTGCTTTGCGGTGGGAAAATTGTCTAGGAAATAGGCCACTTTCCATTGCAGGCTATGCTTTCCTCCTTCTACTTCTGAACTCTTTATAGCCGCGTGTACCGCTGTTATCGCACAGCCTGGCGTTAATGTTCCAACGTGAGGAAGAAAACATTCGCAAGATCCTCGGTGAATCGCCTTTCTAGCGCTAATGTGATTTCTAAATTTTCTATTCATAGAATATTTACAGTTGCCTCCACACGTACGTACGTACTGACAAATTCTAAAGGCTGACAGGAAAATCTAAAGTTAATTTTATTCGTCAAAGCTGTTTTAAGACACAACACAGTAAAATGGCACGCAAATATTAACGTGAACAACGCCCTGCTGCATTTCATAATGATTAGGAATTTAAACCACCGCTCAACAAGCATTACAACATCAAAGGCCACGCTACTTGAAACATCTATCTCAGTCACGAGCGTCGTTAGGCGTTCCTTAAGACTAACACAGAAACTATCAGCCCTGTTTCGCAGGAAGCGCTAATTAGTGTATTAACAAGACTGTGCGCTTTTGGTATAGGCATTGCGCATACGGTTGTTGGTAGAGATACGCATTGCGAAGGACGTGACGAGCGAAAGACTTGTAAGAAATGTGATCCACAAACCTCTCCCTGCTTCACTCGTGAAACAAAAGAATAAAAGCAAGGAAATATGCGTTATTCTCAGTTAATACAGCAACGAGGTCTATTCGAATCTTTGCATTAGAGGAGAACAGAAATATACTCACAAGTCTCGCCTATCTCAGCGCAACGCAGGGCACAAATTTCGAAAACTTGGTGAACGGCACAACATGGCGGAAGCTTATGAAACTCGTGGAATGCATGAAAGTAATATCTCGGGTTGGTTTCGAAGCCGTAAACACTTACATGCAACGCACATTAGAGAAGAAATGTGCTCTCCGGAATGAATAAAACGCGAACACGGCCAGGCGTGTTTGTGGGGACAGCCCATCACGTATAGCAGCGCCCACGTCAAGCAGCTGACACGTGTGCTTGGCTTGTAGGTCTGATCGCAGCCACCCCGTCGTTCGACTTACCACAGTTTCGCTAATCCCTGTCTAGCGCCCGCATGGCGCAACCCGCCACGTTTTTATCCCAACGCCATCTATGACCGGACGTGAAGCGAGTGGCATGACGCCTCTATTTTCTCTAATGTTTGGGGACCATGTTATCTCTCGATGCAATGATGAAGCTTCGACGGCCTAATGAACTCGGCTATGGAGGTGCAAGCGATAGCTGCTTCAGAGTGATGTCAGTGATTCTGGTCGATCTTTCGCCTTCATATGCTTGGCAGAACTAACGAGGCAGCAAAAAGGGCGTAGTCTTGTTTCCCCGACCAGCGGACGCAGGAACAGCGGAACTGACGCTTGACAGTGATTGCGATGCTGACAACCCAGGCGATGGGGTGGAGGGGAACGAAGCATGACAACGCTGCGAACCAAGTGCACACGTCGGCAGCTTATCGCGGCCACTTCTCGACAGTGGCGACTTTTGCTAAGAACAACGCCCACCTGTGTCAGTGTTGCATAACTGCCTGATGGCACGTAAAAGCATTCACATCTCGGAAATAAGTTGCGGAACTTCTTTCGAACAATCCTAGTGAGTTGCGCGGCCATGTTCTCTATGTATGATGAAAGAGTAGTGACTTGTGTTTCAGTAAAAACCACCAATTTTTAATATTCAGCTCTTTTCCACCATAGCGCCACATGTCTTAGCTCGCGCAAACGAGTCATGTCGCGAATCTATCAACTACTAAGTAGAGCATGTTACACAAAGATAAGTTGCTGTAATTGGAAAAAGAGGAACACCATGTAAGTTCCAAGAGTGCTTATGAAACAAAAACGAATAAAGATGTCATGTCACCGACTTGCTTCCTTTCGTCGCTTTCATAATATCTGGTAACTATCTAAAATATTATGAATAAATATATGAATGCTTCTAATAATTAAATAGAGGTAATGAATGAATTTGTCTTCACTTTTGGTTGCCGAAGCCAGATTCATAGCGGAGTTCAATCTCGTGTAGCACCGAGCTCTATGTTCCTGCCGGTGTGCTTATCAGACCGCACTTGAAGTCTGAACACTCAAACTACACGGAACAGCCAACAACGATAGCCCATTCGTTTCCTGCCCAAAAGCGCACTTTTTTTGCCACTTCCATACGTGTGCTTCTGACCGCTGATACGCCTAACCACTTTTGATTCTGTTTTGGACGGCTGCATCTCGACCAGTGCGGCATAAATTAAACCAACCTTAAATGGTTAGCCGCCGTCGAAAAACTAATTGTCCCTCCGTATGCAAATTTGTGCGACAGTCAGTTCTTATGCACCAGCAAGCCAATGAGTTGTGATCCTGGCATTTTGTCTTGGCTCGGAAGATCAGCCCTTGAACGCAAAGCAGGCGACCTAGGTGCAAAGCATACGCAACCAAAGCATGCCTGGAGGCGTATTAGCTGGCCCTACTCGCTAAGAAATCATATGCAAGTCAAAAGAGGACACTTGGGAACGAACGACGATCAAATTAAATATGCGAAAATTGGCCCAGCACCACATTCGCAGAGAATATCGGTGTAGCTATTTGTAATAAAAAAAGCTTTCCGCAGCGGGATCACGTGCACTCCACGAAGACTGCATTCTTTTTCAATACTCGCGAGGCGTTAAACTTCGCCGAATACAGCTGAACAAAACAAAAAGAATTTTCTTTTTCACTTCGGCTTGGGTCAGCTTACTGACTCTCGAGATATTTTCCTCGAGGAATGTCTGAGGGCAATCAGTACCATGCACGAGAGGGTGCCAGAAGTGTGGAAAAAGCTTTCACTTCTGCCATTCTTGTAGACTGAAGAAGGAAGGAGCCACCATTCGATATCTATCACTCGGTAACCTGTCCACTCCGAAAATTCGCTGAATTCCTCCAGAATGCAATTTCGAGCCTTCCAGATAACTCGTTTTTTTTTCTTATCCCTCCGAGGAGATGCATTTGCGATTCCTTGCGTAACCCGCTCTCTCTTTTGAGCACTTCTCTCTTTCTGAGTTATCCATCACTAGATAATACTTCAGCAATTTTTGTTTCTTCGAAAAGGAAAGCCAAGTTCCCCTCTGCCATGTGCTCTTTGTAGCAGACTCCACGAAATGTCTAAACGTGATGAGTAAGAGCTAACGCTCTCAAAAGGTTAAAAAACCATCTTGAAGGCAGAGTTTTATTGGCAGCAGCCGCGGTGGCTCAGTGGTTATGGCGCTCGGCTGCTGACCCAAAAGGCGCGGGCTCGATCCCGGCCGCGGCGAAATTCTAGAGGCCCATGTACTGTGCGATGTCAGTGCACGTTCAAGAATCCCAGGTGGTCGGAATTTCCGGAGCCCTTTACAACGGCGTCCCTCATAACCTGAGTCGCTTTGGGACCTCAAACCCCATATAAACTAAACCAAACCGTTTTATTGTCAATGTTCTTGCACATTTTAGTGCCCAATTGCCATTTTGCCAAGTTTTTCCTGTGAACGTGTTGCCAATTCTTTCTGCATTTTTTGTCATGTTCAATCTGGCTCCTATGTGAACTCAATTTGTTTGTGCGCACTGCATACATGCAATAGCAAACAGCAAAATACATCAACCAAATGTCTGGATACCAAATGCGATCCAAACGCAGCGTCGCAAAACTGGCAGTGGAGAGCTTGCATGGCTTGTTCTCGCAGGCATTTTAGTTAATACATATGTAATGGCATGCTGGCCTCTCTTCAATTAGTTTTCTCATTTCTCCTGGCGTTGAGGAGGCAGTAAGTTCGTCCTCTTTGCTTGCTGGTTCATTTTACGACCTCTTCAAGACATGAAATACAGTCTGTCCGCTCCATGATTTGGGCCAGCATAAACTTTGGGACACAAACGAAGAGAGACACATGGAACACGGAACACAGCAGTGTGTTCCGTGTTCCATGTGTCTCTCTTCGTTTGTGTCCCAAAGTTCATGCTGGCCCAAATCATGGATTCATACCAACTGGCCCAGAAAAATGCCATATTGTCCGCTCCAGCAAGCTTGATTCGCCGCGACTGAGAGACCGCTTAAAGCAATCATTTCCTCAGGAGATCGAAGTTTGGGCTATGAAATTTTTACAATATCATTACCTTCATGGTTTCCCGAGTGCTCAGCACTTCTCGACTATCACAGTTTTACTATCTTCTTGCTGGAGTTCTATTGTATCTAAGACTTTACTTATCGGGAGCACAGCAAGGTCGAAAGTTGGCTTAACAGCATATTCGCTTGCATAACTGGATAAACTGTAGTATTCCCTCGAGGCATAGAATGTTGCGGTGCTGTTTGGACTGGTCGTCACTGTGAGCCTTAAATTTACTTTCGACCTCAGTGCTCTAGAAAAATTATGTCGACGAGGAACTCACTGCTTCAATCATTATACGCTTCACAATTTAAAAGAAAGCTGCCAAGTCAGAGGCTGATGTTTGTAGCTAGCTACTGATAGCACTAAGCTTACATTGCACAACTTTAAATACCTCCACTGTAGAGATTGTGAAAATAATTGGGAGTTAAAGGCAGCTACCGTTACTAACAAATTTCTGTCGCAAATGACTGCCTAAAGGAGACCTGATAGCGCCTTTGCAAAGCCCGTGCAATGCTGTTTGCAATGCAAATTTGCTTCTTCAATTGACTGCCCCCTTTCGTAGTCATTCATTTGCATGCGCAACACATGCATCATATGGCCTGGCTTGACTCCGAGAGTCATAAAACAAACCTGCCGCCTGTCATCGTTTTATATAAGCAGGTCCCTTTACTCAGCCTTCCTTCTTATATCCACCTTTCACTTTTTTTAAATTTTTGCTGCGCCCAAAGTAAAACGATGGTTGTCTCAAAAGAACCTTCTCGATGGCTGCAACAGATGTTCGGGACGGAAAGAAATGCCATCAGTGCATCAAGAACAACAATACCATTTAGTGCGCTTGCTTCTTTTACTTTTTTGCTGTGTTGGAATCCAACTCATTTGAGAGTAGAAATTGTTCGGCCCATACCCAGCATTTCTGGATAAAAGCATCTTTGAGCGAGAAACCATTTGTGAACACAATTTTTTTTATATTATGTAAGATTTCACTATAACAATTAACATATCTGCAGATCACCCGACGGCAGTCTTGATTTTTTTTCTATTAACGATTTTGCTATCCTCAAAAGCGTTCCAAACTGGTTTTCTATCGGAATCTTAACTGTTCGATGCGGCCGATTGAAACACTTTAACAGAAATATTTTGCTACATGTCAGAATAACGGGCCATTACCTTCAGTATTACTGCAAAAAGTATCTTACAATATTCCAATTTTCAAAATTTTTGTCGGAAATTGCTAGACATGTTACAGCCTCTTGATAGATCTTTTAGTGGTTATCAAACTTTAATCAACGTCTAGTGTTTGCATCCAGTTTATGGTATGCATAATAGCTTCAGCAGTCTTTTAAATGATTTCGTGCTATAATTAATTATGAGGAGCTCGGTGCGTTGTACTTATAAGAAACACTTTGTATTCAAGGAGAAAAAGATGTGGCGGGAGCAACAGGAGATATCCATAAGAAAAAACGCAGAAAGTAATAAAAATCGAAAATAATGCGCGCACGTACGTAAGGCAAAAGAAGCTTTTGAAGCCTTTCAGTAGTGGAAGCCGTCATACACACAGTCACGCCGTTTGCACAGCGAAGGAGCTTACGATGTGTCCGCCGCCAACTGACTGAAGCCGCCTCGCAGCCGGCGTCTGCTAGCGACCGATTTGCTGGTCATTGATTTTCGCCGCCTTTCTTAGCGTCTCTACAGGTCGGAACCTCCTACTCGTAGGTCCTTCGCACGCCTTCCATCAATCATTCACATATTTGACGTCCTGATATGTTTATTACATGCTCATTGTCTTCAATCCAAATGCTACCTTCGCAATGAAGCCTGCCTGGTCAAAACTAACCCTGCTCTAGCACTTTCGCAGAAAATTTGCGCAAAACAATTCACAATCTCATGAAGAGATAACTGGAACTTTCCATATTGCCCAATGTTTTTTTCTGGTCTCTCAAAGGAAGAATTCGACGATTCGGTCCGAAATTGTTTGTTGCCGAAACTGAATATAAACCCCGTCGTTGGAATACCGATTTCAAGATCCCAGTGCCCGAAGGTACTACGGCGGCCCTGTTTACAAGCTTTTTCTGGCCCTCAAGGCTTGCGTTTAGCAGGCCGGCCTCCCACGATTTAGTGGAAGGGATGGTGGATATGGCCTTAATTGTTTGGCATGCCCATAGCATATGGTAGAGATTAGCAATTTCTTCACAGTGCCGGCATACTGTCCTGTAAAGTCTGGGTATCAAGTTCAGGTGCGTAGAGATTTGGCGGCGTAAAAAAAGTTGATTTTAAACCTTCTTAATGTCACCTCTCCATCCTTGCTTAATTCTTTCGAAAGTGTGGTAAATTCTGATCGCTATATCCTGCAGTCTTGTAGATAGCCGCGATAGTAACTCACAGGCAAGGTCGTGCGCCTTTTGTGCACTGTGAAGCAAGGACTACGCCTTTAATCCCGTACTGAAGGAAGGGAAAGAACAAAAATAACAGAGTGCATTTTACTCATTCTGCATTAATTAAATAGCACTCCCATTTTTCTTCTGTGTACTTTATTTCCTTCTTCCTGGAGAGAGCGCACAAGCTGGGGAAGGAGAAAAGAGAATAAGGGGTGGATAGCGCATGTTAAGCCTTGCCTATTCTTCTCTGTAATGGCAGCCGTGGTGCAGTGTGGCGTACACTGTCGACACCCGCTCGTTAGGCTAACGTCCCTTGTTTAGCGTCGGCAGTTTTGCCGAAAGCACGCAGGAAATCCGTAAAAGAGTATGGCCTTGACTTCCGGTGTCTAAAGTAACGTGTCCTGTTTCCACGTGCGCTTAATAGCGGTGCGGTTTATTTTGTATTCGAACGTGCTTGAACTGTAGCGAAAAATACATGTGTTAAGACGAACTGATTAAGGATGGACGACTCCTGTAGACGTACAGGGAACACATTTAAAGACGACAAGGGTGTTTACCTGAGAAAGGGCATCAACGGAAACAAAAGGGCCAGTTTGGTAAAAAATGGTTGCCGGTTTGGCATAGGTAAGCACCAAACATACAGCAAAAACACAGCTTTTTTTTTTTGCAGATGGACACCGCCGCCACGTAGACAAGACCAGCATTGTTGCTGTGCTGTCAAAACAACACCACCCGTCCTTTCTAACGTCAATCTCCACGTTAGTTCATGCTGAACGCTGTAAAGCATTAATTTAGCTTGACTGATTAGACGTGAGGCAAGTCTAAAAGCACTTCGTACACACCGGACTTACCTCTTCCTAGAAAACAAGAAAGACGCGGGTCTGCACCTGGGAGACAAACAACCACCGCCAACAGAGCCGGAGTGGGGAAAGTAGGAACAGGTCGCCATCGCCAGACGCAGCGAGAAAAGGTCTTATATTGGGCGGGCCTCATCCCTTCATGGGTCACGGGGCAACCGAGCTACTGCAGGTTCTGGGAGCTGGCGCTTTTGCTGGAGCAGAGCCCATCACTTTGAAAACGGTGCGGTGAAAGAGGTTGGCCGTGACATTCACCACTTGTTCATCTATGTCAGAACTAGCGAGGCCTGGGCCAAATGACGAAGGGAGTAGACAGAGGTCTTCTGCTGTTCGTACAATGGCCGACATCGACCTGCCATCACCGCGGAGTAGAGGTAGTCTGTAAAAGCGGGCCCGCGTGGTCTGTGAGTTCTCGCAGTGCGGGAAAGCAGTGTCCGGAACGCACTTTCGCTAGCGACGCCTGGAAGCAATAACAGACTAGCTAGTGTATTTGTTCTTTTTGGTTTCCACGCCTAATTTTTTCACCTGAACTGCGAGTCTCTTAGTGTTAGACATTAGCCATCTACATTGCACTGTTTTTATTCTTCTTTCGGGTGTTTCTTTCTAGTTTGGTCTCCTGTACGTCAACTACAGATTCTCAAAAAAAATAGTAGGGGTTTAACTTTGTTAAACCGAGCAGACGTTCGAAAGCAGGTGGTGATTCTTCAAATAGAAGGAACCCGTAAGCTCCGCCTTAAGGGCATGACGCGATGTATTTTGTGGTTTAATGTCCATACTATACAGAATTGGTCATTCTATACTTATAATTCATAGATGGAGGCGAGTCCTCATACGACTACCAACGCAGTGGGGTAGCGCTTAAGTGATGCGCCACTACACTAACAGGTGGCTGCTCCTATCACAGCCACCCGTAGGCATTGTGCTGCCCAAGTTGCACAAGGATGCACTAGTGGTACCTTCTTGAAAACCTGGCGTAGTGAAGCTTTCGCTTCAAAAATTTTCCTTCTTTGGAACAAGTATGCAGCTACGAGGCTAAATCAGGTCTTTTGTTATCCTTTTCGCTTTCTTCTGTTTTCTTTTTATTATTGTGGAAGTCGTTTTATTCGTTGTTGTTGTTGTTGTTGTTACAGTTTTTGTGAATGTTGCTCTCGTCGTCGTTGCGGTTGCTGCTTTTGTGCAGCAGATTCATAGCTTGCTTAGTTGCTTGGGACTTTTTTCTGACTCAATTTTATCTTCATGCTTAGGTGAAATTCGGCAACCGCTAGACACTGCAGCCTATTGAGTGAATAAAAAATATTTCTACATGCAGCTTTAAAAAAGTCAAGTCCAGCCTATTTTTTGACTGCCAAACACAGGCGGCTGAATAACAAACTTGCTTCAGCCAGATATCAGTACTCGATGCTTTTCTTCAATGCCAACCACGGCAGTTCCGATACAAGCCTACAGCCTGAACTGTGAGCCTATTCAGCCTCGGGGCCTAATGGCACGTCCGTCAGAACTGCTGAAGCGCGGGCTCACAAAGAAGTGGGGACTTGCACCGCCACTTTCACAGCGGTATTCCGTGCACCCTTTGTGCATGCGGCGTCTCTCGCTTGGTTGCAGAAACGCTTGACGACATCCGGTTCTTTCAGTGTGCTGTCGTGACGAGCGGGCGTGCAGCTGACACACGCTCGTTAGGCGCGAGTCGTCGCTTCCTGAACGCTGGTTTGGATGCTATCTGGCTTTTTAGGAAGAACGGCTTGTGGCTCCGTTGGTCTCTTTGACACGAGAACACGGATAACACACGCTGGCTCTGGTCTCGCAGGTATGCAAGAATATATGCAACTTACTAGCGCATTATTTGTTCACGCATATATTTGTTGGTCTGTTTGTTTATTTCTGGCATCCTGCGAGTCAAGGGGTCTAAGCGAAGGAAACACAGTATCCGTTAGCAAAAATAAGAAATGCGGCACGAAAAAGGAACAAACTAGAAAATAAATAATGAGGCAAGCGCAACGTAACTCAGGTAAAACCTCGCACGTGTCACATGTTGTCATGACGTCCTACACGCCGGCGACCAATCAAAGCCCAGCCATGTCCTATGACCATATGGCGTGACCACTCTGGACCAATCAGCCCATTTCGCAGCAGACGGCGCCGTTTTTTTCTGCTGATATGGGCGCAGAATTATACGTGGTGGCCGAATTCACAACGACTAAGAAACGGAAACAGGCTTCAGTGCAGACGCATATTCTTTTTAGCGGTATGCATTTTTGATATACTTAACCAGTTCTTGTTTACGTAACGAAAAAAAGCTCGTAAGAACAGGACAATAAAAATACGACACACACAGGACACTAACATATGAACGTTTTTTGTTTTTTTTCATCAGCGACATTTCAGCAGACAAGGCTCATTAAATAGGAACGCAACGGGGAAACGGGACACGGGGTGGATAGCACAAGAGACCGGCTAACCCTACCTCAAAAAAACTGCCAGTTTGGCAGGGTGTAGTGCCCATGGCGGAAACATGCGTAAAGCACGCATTCCTTAAGAAAGTGAATCGAAAATTGAGTTTTGAAGAGGCGAGAATATTGTCCGAAAATAGGACTTCGTAATCAAGAAATATGAGTGTCAAACGCTTTTCATGCTGCCGGCCGCGTAAAAGGGCAGAAAAAACAAGGCAGGAAAGTGGTGTGGTGAACTGGAATGGGGCCTGAAAGCGTCCAGGAGGGAAAGGAAAGTAGTGTTGCGCCGTGGCGAGGAAAGGCACTGTTAATTTCGTATATATTTTTACATGTTCTTCAGTGGCACTGATATTTCGTGATTCAAAAATGCGAAAGGGCTACTTAACATGGTTCCAACCAAGAATGTTGTGTGAAGCTCAGAGGAACTCGGGTAGCCTCTGGTTCAGAGGAGCGTCGCGCCAGGTTTAGCCAATGGAAGGCGGACTTCGGCCAACCTTGCATAGCAACAGCCCATGCAGAAATAAAATAAATGCTGCCGTGACTCGGTTTCGAGCCCCCGGCGGGCGAACAGATTAGCTCCACTGGCCACTGCACGAGAGCATTATGCTACCGCCGCAGCCGATCAGGCCTCGTGTTTAACTGCAACACACTCTCCCGCTGTGCATCGCACAGCCTCGTCTTGAATTTCCAACCAGTTCTAACCAGTGGTTTAGCCAACCAGGGTAAGCACATGCTTGCGCGCGTCTACTCGATTCAACTATTTTAAAACACTATCATTTTTCCCCTTTTGTTGATTGTCGTCAAATTCAACCGGTGTCCATAAAATCGCTGTTCGTGGAATAAATTTTGAGTTGCCGGTAAGCGCTCTTTGTGTGTTTTCTCGTTCTTTTGCTGTTTTTACGCCCTGTTTTTGAAATGTTTACCTATCATCATCCACCCCATTAGCAGAATGTTATCAATTAATGCTTATCTTGTTTGTCCGTTTTTCTCCGGACACCAAATAACAAGCCTAATTGAACCGAGATAAGCTACTAGTAACAAATTATGGGCACGACATGCGGTGACCAAAATCGATTGTTTTGCTGGCACGGTCTTCTTGTGCCTTCGGCAAAGGGGGCCTTGCTTAGGTTTGTTGCTTAGGTTTTGTGCCCACTTATTCAAGGCAGGCTGACGAATCAACTGAAGCAGCCTTCGCGGCTGATTTAATTTGCTCTTTTGGTGTGGCTCTTCTCACAGCCGCTCGATCCTCTGTTCTTTTCGTGCTTATTTTACTGTAATCAGTCGCCCTGAGCTAAAACAATATGACATAAAGGGCTATGAGACAGTGAGTTTTTTTTTTTTTCGTCACCATAAGCATCGCACATCGAATGTCGGCTGCAATGCTTCCTCCGGGCATTAGAACAATCTGTTAAAGTTTGCTTAAACTCACACTTAACGACACCGAGAGTGACGCTCTACGAAAGAATTGCTTGTTTGAAAATGAACTGTTTTTTCAACATTTTTGGTCAATTTTCATTCGCTATTGACATTTGTCCATTGCTTAAGAAGGAATTCATAGAGGCTATCTTTAGTTACAAATATGACAATAACAGAATACGTACCCCTATGCCCAGCCTTTGTGCTGGTTTCTCGTCCAAAGAGGCTTGCGGGCAGCGATGGAAATGGCTTATAAGCTTTGTCGCATCGCCGAAGAAAATAACGAAAATATGTAGAGACACGTGGTCTATTAGCAAGCTTTTGAAGTTGAAGACTATCCCTGTAGTTTCCTTTTTCCCTTGATTTTCCTGTTTTCGCGTCTCAGGCATGCATTTTATCGACGGCCACTTCAGAAATCTAATGGTACTCGAGATGCCCGTGAGACCGAATCAAAGCACCACATCATCAAGCATTCTCTTTCGCAGCCATCTTGATTTCTTTCATGCAGCAGAAAAGTTCAGTGCAACCGATCGAAGAATAGTGTTGAATGTCCTAGTTTTCTATTATTTTTTTGAAAGTACGATTTTCGGTTTTATATGCAGTTTGCGATAAACCAAAAAGCTATAAAGAAAGCGACAAGGATGGCCCGCACAGGGCTTGAAACGGCAGTGTGCGGTGGACCAGTTTTTGTCGCAAAAGAAATAAGGTTAAACTTCTTAAACGTATGTATCTTGGTGCCCTAGCCTCTTTTTCTTAAACATAAAAGATGAAGAGGTAGAACAGTATGAGCTTAGGCTATAATCGCGTCATGCAACCATAAGTTGGTTCCCACGCTGTGGGGAGGAACGCCTTCGCCGTACGCAAGCGAACAACGGCGATGTGGTTTCAATTGCAGATCCCTGTACCTGAGTTACTGCTGTCAGAGAATGTGACCAGGTGCAAATAGTCGTCACGTTTCTCTAAGAAACCACTTGACGTGTTTCTGCAAGGGCGGCGTGTCTGAGAACTAAAGCGTCAAGTGCTTTGGAACTTCTGTAATATAGAGTGTTTTATTGTTGGGCCTTGTCGCTGCCGGTCGAATGGACAAAAATGGTAGGGTTTCAGCTTATAGTTAAACAGAGTAGACGCTCGAATACATGTGCTTAGCCTGATTGGCTCGTCGTTTTGCACTGCTCGGTCGTCGACACGTCTGGCGACAATATTAGACTCAGGTTAAGCTCTGGTCGAGATCCGATCTGTTCGCGCCGCACATGAAATTGATGAAGACGACGATGTGAAATGCACAGCGCGTGAGTGTTCCAAACTAAGTGTTCCAAACTTTTATTTTCTATCAATTATTACATTTTGACTTAATCATTATTATTTATTCCCTCTCTTTATTATTATTCTTATAATTTTGAAATCAGAACTCTCATCCCTTTTCTGTTCATGACGAAGAATTCACCGGTGTTGCACAACCACGTGCATTTCCTTTTTATTAACTGCGTTCAGGTGAACAGTCACCCGATTCTTGGCCGATCCCCCAGTGTGGGTATGTGCCACCTTTTGATAGGCTAACAACAAGAACCACAACAACAACAACACGAGGAGTGATCGGTTGCGGCGATAGCATAGTGCTCTCGTTCAGTGGCCACCGAAGCTGATCTGTTCGCTCCTCCGTGGCTTCGAATGCCAATCGCGGCCATTTTTATTTTATTTATTTATGTTTCCAAGGTCAGGGCTTCAGCGATGAATCTGCTCTTGGTGCTTCGTTCGCGAAGTAGAGCTTGCGCTCTGAAAACTGCCATGGGTTCAATGTGCAGTGCTCGCAATTAGCCCGTACCTCTTTCTTTGTCTTTAGAGGTGGAATGATAGCTCTTCCCACCCTACAGAGACTTGGAACATAAGGATTGCCATACGGTGCCTCGCTGCATAGCTTAATAGTAAACCGCGTGGTCTGAACATTTTTCACCAAGGCTACCCACTCGAAGGCCATCCTAGACAGAGGACGCTAGAAGGTGATACTGTGGTTCAGATGAACTTTTTCATTTTCAGACAAAACGGATTAAAAAAATTACTCAACCTCTTCTTCAAGCTGTTCGTACTTTGGAATAAACACAAACTTAAGCGGATGTAATGGCCACAAATGACCATACGAAAAAAAAATGAAGCGTTGAACTATACATGAGTGATTCAATGCCGAGACACTAAGCTGCACTTGGCCTTAACGGGGCTCAGTGCCATTAGCCGCTGCTTCGACCCACTCTGTTTATGTTTTCGACACAAGCGGCTGAGGAGAAATGAATGCCCATCATTCGCCTTCTCAGTAAGTCTTTCTCAGTGACTTCGGGGGGCATTGATAAAGGCTTACTCCTTTCTCTATGGCTTTGCTGTTTCTTCAAAGAAGACGCGCATTTCGCATCTTTTTCTCTGGGTCAAAAACGCATTTGCTTAAAGCGCACACCCGCCGCTATATGCTGGCAGAAAGCGGCTTTCACGAACAAAATTCAAGTTTTTAACGTGACGGGCGGTGAACTTTGCTTGAGATTTAATGGTGCACAGTTTGGTTCCGACGCTCGAAACTAGGCTACATATAGTTCTTCAAAGCTCAGTGCCATGGTTAGGTTTTTTCGCAAGTATTTATATTAATGAACTTTTTACGATGGGTGTACTCGTCTTCTTAAGCAAGGCCAGATCAGGTTTCTGCGTGCGTGTGATATCTTCATAATGTAAAAAAGTACAGAGTTGGTGCGATCATTTATCTCTTCGTGTAACTTTGAAAAAAGCAGCTTTCCGAACAGTGCTCTTTTCGCAAGATTCAGCCCCTGAATATTACACATATTTCACTCTCCTGATGTGAATAAAAGGATACAGCGCCAATTACTTGCCTTAACAAATCACGTTAGTATTTAAATATTGTAAAAGAGGGTGATTGCCCTGGGTGTGTTCTTCAATGACGTATTCCCCACTAACTTAATCAAAACTGAAGGTTGGCGCTTCGCTAACTATCAACCATACATTTTTTTACAGTTTCTATTAACTATGAACAAATTCTGCATAAACCGAATGTTAAGCAAATTCTTCCCTAATGGATGTCGACCTAGAAACGCCTCGTTTAAGAGAGGATATCAGAAACGAAAAAGAAAACGCACATCACCAGAAATCGTTCTAGCGCCGAGTTCAGAGTGCTTCCTCTCTTTTATAAAACATCGTATCAAACTGTACTTGGCTGCCTGGCTTACATGAAGCAAGTGAAGAACCAATCAAAACTGAAACAGCGAACTTAGCAGGGCATAAATCTGGCGATGCCAGAGCAAGTCGCCAAATATTGTGTTTGTTTTATTTCTTGCGCCTCTTGTACATCTGAAGAGCCGCTCCGTGTAGCCTTACAAAACGTAGTAATATTACGCACCCGCTCATGGTAACATTAGAATATTAATTGAAGAGAGATATTATAATCGTGTGCAGTAAATAAAATTACCTACTGCTGCCGAAAAAACAGAGAATTCCAATTATCGGATCTGTGGATTGCGAAATATTTGAGCGAAAACGTCTCAAATATTTACCTGCAACGCGAGACACTTTTGGAATGCACATACCAGGATTCGCTTTTGAAAATGTTCTCTGAAGAGGAGAAATGGTCCACAGTAATTGTTACTCAGACCTTCATTTCCTCAATAAATACATAAGCTGTATATTTTAACTACAGAATGTTAATCAACGCAGAGCACTGACCAGGGGCAAAGCTGCTCGAATGCATCTCAATGTTTTTGATAATAATTTAATAGAATGGTACCAATAACAAAACATTAGAAAACTCCATAAAACAAACCAATCAAGAAACGTTAGGGATGCAAGAACGATAATGAGAAAAGGACCAAGGGAGACAAGAAAATGAGGAGGGCCGAGCAAGGTTTTTGTGTTCGATGCATGGTGCTTTTGAAAAGCTAGGTCACAACCTAAAAAAAAGCTAATCGGCCGAGAGATAACAATAACATCGAATATAAGTTTGCAGAGGATATAAAAACAAAGCAAGTTAGAATACTTGCCTTTTTTATGGTAGACTCTCCGGCTGCGTCACTTCCGTTAGGAACTTGCGCCGACCTCATACATGTGCGTTATTCCTGTGGTTATTGCTTCGGTATGGCACACATATTTTTCTTTCATCCCTCCTGACATCTCTCCCTAATGCATAAATGACGACAGCGAGACAGAAGTTGCCGAGGCGAGCCGCCGGCTTAGATGCAGAAGACGAATCAATACGAAGTGGTTGCGTAGTGACTAAATCAGTGCACCGACATTATCCACTGCGAGCTCTGCGTTATCTTTGCATACTCTTAGCAATCAACGCCAACTTTCATCACAATAAGAAACGCTGTAGCGGCTGTATAGAGCAGCAGCAGAGAAGCAGAAATTTCTCATAATTCCACAAAGTGGCTCGCATATAATAGCAGGGATCACGGGAAATGACCATCAGAAATATTTCAGTTAAAAATTTTAACATGCTAATGCAGTAATGTTTTACAGTGCTCTTGTCGTGGCTCTGTCTCTATTCAGGCAGCAAGGAGCCTTGACTGCCTGCTGTTAAGGAGTTTCAATTGAAGATTGGCTGCACGAAACGAATTCGAGCAGAACCTTTCGTGATGCCTTGGTAAAGTTTGATGCTTCACCACGACAAACAGCAAAGAAAAAGGACCCATAGGTAGTGAGCCTATGCGTCCGCCATTTTTGCGAATTTATCACCACGCCTGCCAGTATGATCGTGAAACCTTGTGACATGTGTGACGCATCTGGTATGAGAATACTTTTTGTTTCCGTGCTTTCCTTCGTGCGAGCATTTCAACTCGCGATAGTATTCGTCAACTTTCCACAACCCATCCATTCCCCTGGCTTTTCTGGCAATCACCTTCTCTCTCATTTGGTAGCGAAAATAATTGGTATTTTGAAGCGAAAAGCTCCACTACGCCAGGTTTTCGAGCCGTCAGCGGGGCCGCAAGCTCTACCTTCAATGTAGCTAGAGGTCAAACTATGACCATAACTGGTGGTAGTCAGGTTCGACAGCTGACGCCAGCTACAGCAGCGACACCAGCGGCTGTTACACCAACTATCTCGTCTTTGACATTTGACATTTGACCTTTGACCTTGACTATTGACCTTGGCTTTTCGGTCAAGCGAGAAAGCGTCTGCCTTCGTCGCATGCGCAAGTAATGAAAGTAGGTTCCGCATTAAACGCCGGCGCACTTTGATGCGTTCAGTGGGAAACGTTAGTTCTGCCGCTTTCGGTCGCGCATTCGCCGACAGCAACCAATGAATCCAGCTAGTCTGACAGCTTCTCACTCATTATGTAGGCACATAAAGACCTCAGTAGCACACCTAACCTTACGGAAGAACAGGGCAATAAATAAGCTAGTACATTCTTTGAAATTTTGAAAATACTGCCAAAAGTTAATCACCAGCTTCGGGGTCTAAATTATGGAAAATAATAAAGAAAAAAATCAATTTATGGAAAAGATCGCACTCAACACACTGAATTTGAATTTGAACTGACGTTCCTCGTGATCAAGACGCAGTGCCTTCTCATCTGGTGACAGAGACGTTTTTTTTTTTTACTACTCCCATTACCTCCCTGTGGTGCGGATTCCAGCTGCTCTCCATGGTGTCAATACAGGCAGTAGTGAAGCGTCACATTTCTGCCGCAGAGTGGCACGGTCGTCGTCAGCTGTACTGACCACATCTTTCTAAAGACCAAATCCTTAAAAACGTTTTTCTTCCTTTGAAATCATTACGTTGCCCGTATACACACAAATACCTCTGTTTTCTACTCTGCATGCTGCGCACAGGATCGCTTGCTCTACTTGATTCATTTCCTAGCTCTATAATTCTATTAACTCGCGCCTGATCTATAATCCACGCTTCCCTCTCTCTTTGTCTCTGAGCAGTGGCCCTAGATTTTTTTTTTCAAGACCGGTTCCTCATTGCTCCCTGAAGTTTCAAGTCATTTCGCTATCAGCCTTTCGCCTCTTTAGGCCTTTCGACGCTTTAGACTTTCGCCTCTTTAGGTCAGCAATAAACTGTGAGTTGTTGGTAATAATATGCGGAAGCGAAACCTGCGCTTTGAGGAACGCCGTGGCGGAGAGCTCCGAATGAATTAAGACCACCAGGGGCTCTTTGACGTCGCTGACATTGCGCAACACACGGATGTGTCTGGATTTTACCTTGATCTAAATACGATTGACGGGACCGGGATCGAACCCGGGACTCTGGGACAAGCAGCTGAACGTCAAAGGCACTGACTCACAGTGGCGGGTACTCCGTCGTTACTTACAGGACGTAGCTGTCTTGCGGACAACTCTATATATGCCACATCAACTTTTCTATTTCTTAGTTTATGCACTGGTATACACTGGTGTTACTCTCTGCTTCAGTGGAGAAGAAAGGACGAAAGACCCGCTGAGCTGACATTAAATTTCTTAGCGCTTAGTTTCCCCGTGGTCCGCTGCGTTTTTCCAATTACGTCTTTTATAACAGTCTTCACTGCATGGCATGCAAGCTGGTTAGGCAATCAGGCGCGCAATAACAGTCGATGTTCTTCGCAGGAGGAGTAAATTAGGAGGGACGCATTTGCTCTGTCTACTCTGAAGGCAGGAAAGGAAACAAAAAAAAATGAAGCCCTGTCGCTAAAGTGAAAAGCGTCTCGCTGTGCTGTACTTCGTTCTGTTCTTACACAACAGATCAAGCGCTTCTTGGAACTCCCAAAATTTTGTTTTTGTTTGCTCTTCTTATCATGACTGAGAGAAAACGCAGCTTCTATCTTGGGCCCCATGAGACACCATTTTTTACACTAGTTTTGGTCCGGAGACTTCTGCTAGAATTTATCATTCGTTAGGCTTAGGTGTAGTGCACTCCTTTTGCACATCGTTAGCCATCCTTGGTTACCGCATGGTTGGCCATGCATGGTCAGGGGAAGATGTTCGCGGGGCTCTGGCATTATGTCCATTACCCCTTCATGCAATCCAACATACTATATACGGCTGCAGATCAACCCGGTCACTTATGTCCGTGTCATTAAATCGGCGCAAGCTCTTCAGACAGCAAAAGGCTTTCCTAACTATTCGCCTCTCATAGTGACTACCAGTATGTGGCCTGAAGGGCATTTGCTATCAAAAAAAGAAGATGAGCATTAAAACAAATTTTCAGATACGCCTTTTCGCAAAATATGGGTGAGTAAAAAAGGTTTTCAAGGAAAAAACCAATGATGAGAGCAAAAATCAACTACGGTGGAATCTTCTAACCAATGATCCAGTCGCCTAACCGGGCGAAAAAAAGGTAAATTAATCACCGCAATGACTCGTATACGCCGAAAACTACTACATTGCAACGAGTCTAACTGCGCTTACTTAGCGACTTGATGTGCATTCCATTCCCCAGCGCAATTTATTTGAGTGCCCATAAACGATCTACGTTTGGCTTGGTTTGTTAGTGACATCTCTGCCGATAAACCTGCCCTCAAGGGCAAGAAAAAAAAAAGAGCGTAACAACCGTAGTCGTGATGCGTTCGCGGTTAGCGCCAGCATTCTTTATAGGGGACCAATAGGCGTTTCCGAGAAGTCCCACTTACTAGAATCATATTCAGTACGGTCGTTACTCAAAAATTGGCCTAATACACGGTTTCGTTTGATTTCCCCGCACTGCCTGAATATCAGGCACAGCACTCGTTCTTAGAGCTGTAAGCTGATTGCAAAGACGTGGTTATTAGGAAAAACGTGACCCCTTTCAACGGCCTCCGAGTTTTTCAAGCGGCTTTGATTGCTCCACTTAAGAAAGACAGGTTGAGTACCATTTTGACAAAAAAAAAAACGAAGCAGGCGTAAGTGGTTGTTACTTGACGTAGCTCGTAACTCGAGTTACATTTGGTGGACAGATAACGAAATATCAAGTGATAATGTTAAAACGAGAAGCAGCGTGACGCACAATCTCATCGTTTATACGAGCAATGAAAACGGCGCTCATACTGCGGCTCGATCTTCTCACTATAATAGAGATTCAGTGTTTATGGGAAGAGACTCAGAAATGTTCCGCTGTCTCAGATATCCGCAGCCATGAACTTTCTCAATCAAAGCACTTTCTTACGTTGACGTAGTCTCGAAATATTCACTGCAAGGTGCCTGTGTCGTAGCCATTGGCAAGACATTACAACAGAGCTCTATGACGATGAATCAGGGTCACTGCGTTCAAGAAACCTTCTGCGAGTATTGTTCTTTTTAATATTACATTAACTACAGTCAAACTTGAGCAATCTAAATGGTGTTAATTTTTCGCGTAAATTACTGCAGAAAAGAAGGTTTAAAGTTTAGTGCAGCTTAAAGAAACTTGCAGCGTTGCAACGAGCATTCTTTAACGCCATCTTGTAGCCTAGTGTTTCCAGTCTTACGATCTTAGGCTTATCACTCCGCTGAACAGAGAGCTCGTAGAGGTTGAAACTTCATATTTTTTTCTCGAAAATAACACGCCTCTTGCGCCTTTACAAAGGAGATTCACGGTGATGACAACGCAAAATATGCTTTCGTCTATCTCCGCACTCTTCACCAGTGTTCTCTCTATGCACAAATGGCAGTCACAATCGTTGCTCCTAGCCAACATTTCATTGGGTTAAGTCAGAGTACAGAGTGCAGTAGAGTGATGCGCTTTTGTCAGTCAGAAAGGTTTGTCATTAGGAGTAGAGATGAGTATGGTAGAAAATGTCGACCACATATATGCCTGATATAAAAGAAAGTTTCATCAAGCTAGTAAGACTGTTAGCAGCCAAGTGCTCAGCGCAATTTATATTCATACTTAAGTCGTGCTCCAAATCTGCAAGGTATAGGAATCACACAGAGGCATTCCTGATCCCCAAACCTGAGACCTTTCTACAGGCAGGAATCAGCATCTACAAAGGAAACCTGCAATATCTCCGGTATATTCCGGCACTGACACAGTTATTTAAGGATGTTTTACATATTGTCAGACCACAAATAGCAAAAAAAAAAACTTACACCGACCTTCTCAGTACATCATATCGATTCTTTATCGTTTCTTGACAAATGCAAGAAAAGTTGTGCCTGCACGTTGCACATACGCTTTTTCTTAAGCACTCAAAATCGCATGAGCAGTATTCAACCATTAACAACTTCCCTCAAGGCGAGCGTATTTGGAGCAGTTTCTATAAAGAAGGCGCAGCTGGCGAGGTACAGGTGCTTTTTCCATGGCACTGCAGCTTCCTTCAGTTTTGAGCAATTGAACATCAATCTCAGGAGGTGCAAAATTTTTACGAGAACTGCTAGCTGTCTACGTCCCTGGGCCAAGTTTTGCAAACATAGCTGCACATGGAACTCTGTTCGCGTAAACTGCCTTTTGCGCAGACAGCCGAATCGGTGACAAGATGCTACAAAGCAGTACTACACGAATATTTTTGCCACGCTCTTTAAACAAATTGCCAGTTCGGGGAAAAAAAAGGCGCCATGTCCACAGCGGTGAACATCGTTAGGGCTCCGAGCAGCGCTGCTGTTGGGCGCTCGGGCAACGAGCCAGGACACAAGAGTTGCAGCGCCGTTGTTCGACGCTGCGGCAATTATGCAAACGGGGCCGCCGCGCTGCTGGCAATTTCCACCCCTCTGAATGCGACCTCGTCGTGATCAGCATAAAAGCAGCGGCCCTCCTCGAAATGATGGCACAGCTGTGCCACGCAGCGCCAAGGGAGCGAGGGTTCCGTGAAAATTGACGCCCCTTTAAGCAACAGCAGAACGTTGTGCGTCGGCAGAAACAATTAACAGCGAGCATTGTTGCGGGAGGAGTCGCTTATCTGTACTTAACTTCAGTAAACAAAATTAAGAAGTTTCTTTTTTTTACTGCCTCTGTTTCCGAGCATTTATGTCGTTCGTTCGCCAGAGAAAGGTACATTGTTCAATCAAAAAATAAATTCCAACTACGTATCTGCATCGTCCGCTCGAATTTCATTCGAGCTCTTATTCAGCATCTTTGATGATGATGTTCACATATATCTTGTTTTGCAGTGCTTTCTTCCTGCCTAAGGCTGACAAGTAAGATATGTTGCGCTGCTTTTGCTTGCACGAATATTTTTTGCAGCAATAAAAATTTGAACGGAGTAATTTTTAACTATGGAACGCTATAAACCAAACCAAATGCAAACGTTAAATGATGCAGGAATCCTTTTGGACTCTTTCGTTTCGCATTTGCCTTGTTTGTCATTTCATTTTACCCAGAAAATCACCAAAACGTGTAAGCCTAAGGTATGTGCTTGGACGAATATTTTTTTTTTGCTGCAATAAAAATTTGTACGGAGTAATTTTTAACTATGGAACGCTATATACCAAACCAAAAGCAAACGTTAAATGATGCAGGAAGCCTTTCAGACTCTTTCATTTCGCATTTGTCTTGTTTATCATTTCATTTTACCCAGAAAATTACCAAAACGTGTAAGCTTAATTTTGACTTGCACTCTGCTGTGACTCGGATTTCCCTTACTTTGCAAATAGGAAGAATGTTTCGTTAATAGTGAAATTTATGCCAAGTACTATACTGCCGAACAATTGAATGTTCTACAATCAGAAGAAAAAGATAAACTACGGTTTTTTTCGTGCGATTCGGTCTGTCCCTCTACCGTTAAATTTTTAAGCGTCAGTGCTGGTGCAAGCCCGTCTACACACGGTTATACAGCTGACAGGCAGCACGCAGTTTTCTTCAGTGATCTCTGCACATAAACCACAGCTTATAACTATTCCAAACTTAAAGCCACGCTTTGCGTTTCTATAGCCCTCTTTTCACATGTTATTCGCATCTCTATCACCCAAATGAAATGCCAGAAGCCATCTTGTTATTGCTTAAGGCTTCTACGGTTTTGCCACAGCGTACTTCTGCTCTCCTGTTATTCGCATCTCTATCACCCAAATGAAAGGCCAGAAGACATCTGGTTATTGCTTAAGGCTTCTACGGCTTTGCCACAGCGTACTTCTGCTCTCCTGATGAGCAAGCTACTGCTGCACCTCAGCTTCATCTGCCTGGTAGAGAGAAAGAGAGAAAGACGAACGAAAAGGCAGGGATGTTAATTAGGCGACGCCCGGTATGCTACCCTACACGCGGGAAGGGGAACGGTGGGAGAGACAAAAAGAGGAGAGAGGAAAGGGAGATCATTTTTACACGTGTCCGTTGGCCATCACTTACAGGGTACACAGGGCACACACTGATAGTTCACAACCCTGCACTCAGTCCTGAGTCCTTTAATAACTTGAAAAGTGCCTTCAAAGCTGTCCTCTGCGATGAAGGTTTACTCCAAGGACCCAGAATCCTGGCTTCAGTAAGGGGCCGAGGATCTGAGCGGCGGAGTGTTGCAGCCAGCAGGGCACGCTCACGCTGAACCCGAGGGCAGTTACAAAGAAGGTAAACTGGTAAACTGCCAGGTAAACTTTTCCTTAACATATGAGCTGGAGGGTCAACGATCCAGATTCGAAGGTAGAAAATAAGCGAGGGGGGGTGGGGGGGGGGGGCTGCTTATTATTTGTTGTGCTGCCCTGTTTTCACCCGCGCTTTTTAGTGCATTAACGCACTCCTTCTCTGGACGTACACCAGCTCCCAGAGCGTAATCAACGATGGGCCCGGTATGCCACACCATTTTCTAACGCACGCTTCAGATGACGTTTAGAGCTTTTCGTTTTCCTTACCCTTCCTTGGCTGCCTTTATTTCTAATGTTTCTTCCCTTGAGCTGCGCTCTCACGTTTCCAGAGCTGAGCAATTGGGCACATATTCTAACCAATGTCTGACTAGGATGCTGTTGTCAGATCTGCCGTCACTTCGTTGCGCTGATCTTGCACACCACTTCCAAAGTCTTTTCAGGTTTCTCGACGCTTCAGTCCCTGTAAACTTTTTCACAGAGAGAGAAAAGGAGAGAAAGAAAAGAAAGCAAGAGAAGAGAGCTTAGCCGCAATGATATTTTTGTTGGGCAACCTTTCGCTGCATGGAGGGAAAGGTAATGAAAGTGTACAAAAGGAAAATCTGATGAGCACCTCCGCTGGGCTTCGACCACGGGTAACTTCCGTCTGCTCTCACCGTTGCCTCTATGAATGTTCGTTGCTAGAAGCACCAATTAGGCTGCTGCTTTATCTTTTAACCACTCACTTTTTCTTTCTTCTTTTTAGGCTTCCATCGTGGATATTTTATGGTCGGGAAATTGTTCCTGCGGTTGTGCTTTTTGTGCACCCAATAAGATCATACGCAAGTGTTCTAGCTCGAACTCTCTCCTATGTGTTCATTTCCCGTCGTCTTTTTGCGCCATCTTCCGAAGGCACAACAACAACCGGATAATATATACGCGATGAGCGCAAGAGCTTCAATGGGAGCTGCATTTTAGCACTCATAAACATAACGGCGGATAACTTCATAGCGGCTGCACGTGAACCGCTGCTCTCGACAAATTGAAGCAAAAACAGTTGATTGCTATTTTTTTGTGCGCGTTAGTTTCTTTCTTTTCTTCTTCAAAACTTATATAGAAATCATTGGCAGTTCCGACGTTTCCATTAAATTTACTTTCCTCGTTAACTCCTGCGCGAGTACCTGTGGTTTACCATTCATAGCATTCGGTTATATTGTCCCTAACCTGTTAATTAGGCTTAAGACCTCTGTTCTGCGTGAGGTGCAACTGAGAACACAGCAAGTGTTAATTGCCGCAGGTTTCATACGCAACGTCAAGCATCGGTCAAGATTGCAGATCCGAGCCTAAAACTCTAAGTCACTACATTTTGCACTTGTGCGACACGTTTGAGGCTTACATACGAAGGCAGTCATGGCCTCTCTTGTCTACAAAGCATTATACGCGGAGACTTTGAATCTGTTGCATATATTCATTATCAATTTTTCGTTATCAACCGGCTAGGCAGAAGGCCGAGCTCTAACTTCGGCTCCCATTAAAGCCTGCTCTGTCACACTCTCCCTTTTCATGGTGATCTTGTTGGCAAGGAGACGTTAACGAATCCCCTCCTTAGCTGCGCCAGTCGCACAGGCTCTTCAACGCGTCGCGCGAAGCTGGCTTTTAAAATGCAGTTTGCAGCAAGTTTGACCTCTTCTGGGCCCGTAACACGAAGGGGTCATAGAACGCCTGTGTTGAGACCGATAATGCTCAAACTGTCGCCTTAGAAAGCGTCGTTCGCATGTGACGATATTAAGACGGGAGTCAATGTCCGCCGAGAAAATGGCACACATCTAGACTAAACGCAGCACAGGAAACAATGGCAGGAAAGGCTTGACCAACAGAGCGCAGAGCGAAATTTCATGTCTTTGTCTTCGTGTGGGCTGTTTAGTCGAAAGATACCACACCAACAAGCCTAAGCTTCTTCGACGGAATCAAGCGTGAGTTGAATTCTAAACCACAGTGTTTGGAAAATCATCACCAGAAGAAGGCAGTAAGCGGCGTCGTTCGAGTTGTCGCAGGGACAATACTGGAGGCAGGGGTTAGGTCAGAAGCAATGTTTCTGAGAAATCTCAAGCGACATGTAGCAGAACAGAAGTGCGGCTATTTGGTCTTGCCATCATGATGCCGGCTAGCCATTAAACGAAAGCATGGCATAAGTGATTCCAACAAAAACGCTGAAGGTGCACAGAAAGTTACATGTTAAAATCCCCATGCAGCTCAAAGGGGGCTGCGCAAAATTGAAGTTGGCCTGTATGAATAGATTACCGGGTTTTCATTTCAAAGATTTTAATTACAAAGACGCTACTTTTACCAAAACAAGGAGTTTTTACAAGCTAAAAAAGGTCGACAAAATAAAAACAAACAGCTTTCGCCGCAAGCGGCTGATTTCTTTAGCAAACTGCAGTGACATCGAAAATGGTTTCTATTGCGGCTCCCTGAGGGTACGATACAAAGTCATTCACTCCTGAGTAGTGATCACAGAATTCTCTTTGTTTTTAACGTCACGAAATCACGTGACGGGAAAGATAAATGTCCTAATTTAAAATATATTTTTCATAGCAATAAATGCTACTTTTCCTCCAAAACAAACATTAACGTAGACAAAAAGCCAAACAATCAACTCTTGTGAGAACAAAAATTCTGTGGAATTGTCCCTGGTGCCCCTTTAATGTAAAGTGTACCAAATGCAGAAAATTTATGTAGCAAATATTTCCAAACAACTCTCATTTCGAAAGGCTCAATTTTGGAAATGCACCGGTGGCTTTCTCTAGTCTTTTCAACCCCCAACAGGCGTAGTGAATGCATGTACCGCTCTTTCTCTGCTGCAAGCCGGGCTTTATTTACGACTTTTCTGTGCACTTAAGACGTATATTGTGTGTCTCTTATTATACAAAACGGACGACAAAGAGCAAGCGTTGAGTGCGTGCTCGTTTGACAAAGCAATAGAGTGGGATGTGAGGCGTGCCTTTGAGGGGGCCTCTGGATTAATTTAGGCTAGGCGAAGTTTGTTAACGAGTGTCGTTCTCGGCAGACGAGAGTTTTCAAGATTCACTTCGTTTAAAAGCAGGCGCCATGGCTGGGGTCGAGTCCGCGTCTTCTGGCTCAGCAGCTGAATGCCACTGCCGCTAAGGCATTGCGGGAGGCAGAGAGGTTCGATGCAACGATTCAAGGCACCCTCGATTTACACATTCTGTCTGGCCCAAAATCTCTTCCTGAGTCGGTATACTCGTGAATTTCGAAGTCCAGGAGCGCCTATCTCGAGGACATGGAAATGGAAATTACGCTGAATAAACCCCTCAAGCGCACCCGCGCTCGCGTGTCATATTTATACGAGAGATAAGAGAAAGAAACCGCAAACTTTGCAGTTTGATGTTCTGTTGCACGCTACGGCTGCATTTATTTCCAAGTGTGAACCACGCGAATTTTGAACAAATCTGAAAGGTGTAGCGTTTTCAACAATTTATTTCAATATACGTGGCGCAACTGCATAATGCTTTCGCGCAAAGGCAGTGCAACGCACTGAGCCAAATAAAGCGTAGCTGAATCGTATCCCTCTTTATTCTTTTTGTCCTTCATGGCATCGTGACCCTACACGTCGGACAAATGGTGCCAGAGTGGAATATTTCTGAAAGTTTGGTGGTAAAGTCAAACGCGTTTGCTTTTTTTTTGGTTAGCTTAGAAAAACACTTGAAGAACACTGAGTTATCAGTAGTGGCGATTGCAAACGGACAAGCGAAAGAGTTTACGGTTGCGGAATAGTCGCATATTGCTGCTTGCAAAAATTTTGCGGATATGGACTGTTCTTATTAGAAGCAGGCATGGTGTATTGCCAAAGAAGGGGAAGGAATAATTTTATTACAGTTACCCATCAAAAGACCAAGACGCTCTCAAGTTGCCGCACCAAAGTTGCCGCACCAGCCCGTATCGCTGCGGCTGGTCAGACACTCACAGACACAAACGAGCAGAGTTGTGGAAGTCATGGATGCTCATTGCGAAGGCACAGAGGTAGAGGCGATGCCCTAAGTTGGCACACAGCTAAGCGGGCCATTTAAGGCAGAAAGGTTAAGAGGTGAATTCATAGAGGTATAAATAGGGCTAAGGGAAGGCAAGCATTGTAGGGGGCGGCAGAATGTTAGGTTGTGATTGAGAATTTTGCGGGGACAGGTGATCGCAGCTGGCGCAGGACGGGATTAATTAAAAAGATACGGGACAGGCGTTTGTCCTGCAGTGAACGTTGTCAGGCTAATTATGATGATGAATTCAGAACAAAGAACACACGCTCTCTTTGCTGTCTCCATTACGTGCGCCATTTCCCTTGAAAAGTGCAGTCTGGAGCGCATTCGGCACACAGTGCCCCTAATGTAGCGACTTTGCCATAAGTAACCGGACAACGGAGCTCTAAATGTGTGTAAAGTAAAAAGAACACTTGTCCTCAGCTTTCGAGGATTTTTGATCTTTACTGGTGCCGTCAGGGCTTTACTATATGAAGCTGAGGAGAAAACCCCGTTGCCTGAGCACTTTTCGAAAAAGACTGTCTTTCCCTTGAAACAGGCTGACTAAGTACATGAATGGCAGATCTAGCCTTTCCGCATGGTTCCAACTGCTGAGGGCTACGTATGCCTCATAGGCCCCGTTAGCGGACAGAGCAATTTGGAAGAATCATCGCTCGCGACTTCTGACTGATCCCGAAACAGAGTTATGAAAACAAATCGTTTTTCAGCGGCGCACGATGCAAGGGACAAATCTGACTCGCCTCGCTCAAAGATGCTGGCCTTGACAGGCAGTCGAGATCGATAACGAATCGATGCATGCCCTGAGCATTGTGCAAAGCCCTATGCTCTGTCTTTTGTGTCCACATGTTCGTTTCCTTTGGGACAATTTTCCTGTTGGGAAAGATCGACGCCCAGCGAACCACATTTTTTTTTTCCACTCACCGGGCCATCTTCGAAGAAATAAGCGGCATGGTTCAGAGGCGGGGGAAAGCGGGGGGGGGGGGGGTTAGGGCACCGAGTGGACACCACTCGTGCTGTGGGCATACTCATCTATTCATGGGTCAGGAGGCTGCTAGGCGCCATCAGGCGAAAGGAGAGCTAAGTGTTAAGACCCAAAAACACCTCAGATGGAATCGAGGTCGAGGCCTCCGCGCAAAGGCAGGGAGGCTAAGGCAGAACTGTAAATAGAGCAAGCAGGAGAACGACACTGAAGAAGCTGGGCGGCTGCAGGTTCTCAGTACCGGCAGTGACAATGCCAAAATGCATCGATTGGTGAAAGGCGTCGAAGAAGATATCCTGAAAAAGTAGGTCGGCGACAGTGCTTCGCTCAGTTCAGTACTTTAGAATGGTCTGTATGATTTCTTTTCTTTCTAAGGTGAAATTGAATTCCGTATTTCTTAATCAATATAGCTTTTGAGCAGCTACGAACTGTTGATTGCAACGGCGATTATTGAAGACTTGAGCTGTGGGTTCGCCACGATACTCCCGGGTGAAGAAATAGTGATAAACTCCACGTTAACAAAACATCAAATTCGACTCCCACAGCAGAGCATCTACATTGTACGGGCTGTCTTTTAATGCTGATATGATTCCCGAATCGATCATTATTTTTATTGTCCCGGCATCTTGGACAGGTACCAAATAAAAAGATTTCTATTGTCACGTACCAAAGTACATGACCTAAAAGGTATTTTGTAGTTGTCAAATTTAATTATAAAACGTAGGCAAGAATGTCAAGAATGCGTTTCACCTAGTGGGTTCTCACTACCAGCGTAGACGATTGGGCTAGTAGGTTCAAAAGTTGAAGGCGACACTTAAGCTTCGCCTTAAGGGTATGACGCGATAGCGTATTGGGTTAATTCCTATATGTGTGCAGAAGGTCATTCTCTACTTTACATTCATCGATACCTCGGAGTCCTCATACCCCTCCTGGCGCAGTGGTGCAGCGGTTAAGCGATGCGCCACTGCCCTGTGAGGACAGGTGCTCCCAGCGGTGGGCCTTGTGTGGCCCAGGCTGCTCTTACTCAGCGACCAATCATTAATTTAACTCCCACATGCCAAGATGGGCAGATAGCTCACAATTCGGGGGCCAGGTTGTGATGACGCTGCAAGCTCACGCCCCCTAGGCGGCCCACTTGCCTCCTATAGGCTGCTCTCTGGGCCCCACCTTCTAGAGTCATGCTCGTGATTTTTCGCTCACAACACCGACACCGAATTTTCTGGACAAAGGGGTCTTCAACACTATCGCGCTAAAACGTTGACCGAAAACACAAAGGAACGAAGACCAAGACAAGACACAGACAGTGGCACCGACTTAGCTCCTCTTCCAGAAATGAGCATGTGCTACTGTCTATACCTACGTTAACGCTAACGTTGACATTATTTCATAATGGAGTTTGCGTTATTTAAATTTTTTCATTACATTACGTGGAATTCAAAAAAGCAGGCATGTCAGGGAAATCCACCTTAAGCTGGGAATGCGACACAAGTCACACAGATCTTCCCAGCGGAACTGTACACACGCACTTAACTGTTCTCGTTTTGTTTTAACAAGCGGTACTTTAGCTACCTAAATTAAACTTCCACTTCGAAATCAACGAAAACAATTCCCCTGTTCACCTCTCTTTTGTGCTCGATAATCCAGAGACTGCTTTTTCAATTGTATCGCTTTTTTTAACTGTTTTCACTAATTCGGTTTCTCGACAACCTACCACAAAAGAGTCCCTCGGTATTGAGAGCCGACTGGAAGGACACCGTAAAGAGATTTACCCAATGCTGCGTTTTTGTTTCCTTTTGTAACAGTTTGCTTTCACGTCACCCCCTTCCTCTTATCGTTCATTTCTTCTTTCATCTCGTCTCTGTGATCGCCAATTGTGTGGCGGCCCCAGTCCGGTCAAGTGGCTCGGACTGTAGTAGCAGACACATAGGCACAAGTCGATGCGAGTCTCCATCAATCTATTTACCGTGCCGCCTTCCTACCTTGAAAAAACACAAGCCTGTCGCATGGAGTACTTATTTATTTAAGTCTTACTCTTAGAGAGTGAGCAGCGGTCAAGACAGTAATTCGATTTATGCTTAGTCAATTGATCAGAAGTCTGTGGGCGTCTTTTTTACCTCGTTGTGTGTACTGCCCTTTGCACAGGCTCGTCCGAACAGTAGCTGGGCTCCGGCGAGCGTTTTCTTCTGTTGCCTTGAAAGGGAGCTTCTACTTATTGTTCCTGTGCGTCAGCTTCATAAAAATTCACTGACTATCTCGTCGTCGAGCGTAGAGATAAGTAATAAATTCAATGCAGAAAAGGCGTAACGCATAATAGGACGATTCATATAGACACTGATATCCGCACTATATTCTTGAGGAGCGTCCCACATCAGCCGCTTTTTTTCCTAAGCTTTCTTTTCGCGAGCGACAGCGCTTTCGACTTTATTGTAGCGATAGCTACGTTACAGTAGCATTTCGAGCATTAAGCGTGGCGGTGACAGGTGACCGTCACGTGGTTGGTAACGTGACCAGCCACGTGGTGCGGAGCAGCTGCTGCTGCAGGCGGCGCGACGCACCGGCCAAACCGAGCTCCCACATCTGTGCGCATGCGCCGTGTGAAGTGGGACGAAGATTAAGAAGTAACGCCCAGCGAAACGGAGCGGCGAAAGACTGACTTTGCAATTCAACTGAGCTAGTTCCACTCGGCCAGATGCAGCTATCGCGTCACTCCAGGTTTAACCAGAGCTAAGCCAGCGCCAATTTTTTTTTTCCTTCTCATGTATCGCGACCCGCCTGACCAGAACTGGTTACTGCCTGTGCTGACGGATGACGCCAAGAGACATCAAATCAAATTTATTACCCAACAAAAAAAAATGTTACGAGGAGGACAGGTAAAAGTTGTGAGAAACAGCTTGAGGAGCCCTGACCCCCTAGCACACGGGCAGCATAGAACCCTGCGGCTAAGAAAGTACAATACATTTGGACAAAGCCCGTACATGAGTTAAGCAAAATCGTTCGAACGGGAAAGCACCAGGCAAAGGAAAATAAAAGTCAGTGTATGGCATCATTATACAAACATTTCATGCAGTTCTTTTATTGATATACCAGATATGTCAATGTTAGCTTCTTTTAATACGCGATTTAGAAGTGTATGCATGTGTCGCCCGGCGCGCGCATTACGTAATGACGGAAACTCACGCGGTGCTGTTTCCTCGCTCATGAAGTGCCACCACAACTGCGTGTGTTCCTCTAGCGTTCAGGGTAAAACTTCGACTCCTTCGCGCTGCGTGCTGGCTTTTAAGACCACGGTACCACAAAGATATTGTTGTTGCCACATGGCAGCGCAAAGCGCAGGCATCAGGGGCGAGTGAACTGAAAGTTTCGCCAATATACGTTTAGGTTGGGCTCCGTGTTCTTTTGCGTTCTGGCGCCAAGGTGGTTCATGGCGCGCCGACAACGGAATCTAAAAGCATTTCATGCTGAAAATGAATTCGAGAGAGTTTGATAATCGTGGCACCTTTGTATGTGGTGAGGGGCGTGGTTGGAAGGGGTCGTGTACTTTCAACGACACGACCTTTACAAAATGGATGTTTCCTGCAGGAAGGTCACGTATATTTAAAGAACCTCAAGACATTTGGATGAACAATGGGTGCGCTTCTAAATATCCACATTGCCTTACATTGAGGAAAATGGCAATTTTCGATTGGTGATCGTTCAGGAGAACGGCGAAACTACAGAGAAACAGTAAATTGTCTCACTATTATGACAACCAATAGAGACTGCTTTTGCTGTACACGGGGAAGCTAGGCCACAAAGAGAGAAATGTGGAAGCTATGCCTTCTCTCAGTAAAGCCTTCCGGCGAGATGCAAACACTTTCCAGCCACCGCCACAGCAACGATAAAGCAAGCAACCAATGCAAGGGTTGTCAAAGCCCCCCTTAACTCGATAAAAGGCAGGTAGCCCACCTGCCAACTAGGCTAGGTGACCTCCTGACGCCATCAAAACCTGCCCAACGCGGCAGGTGGGGACCTGCCAGCCATTTTTTAGTGCTTTAGTACTAAATGTGTCACTAGGGTAAGAACCGTTATGTCCTGGTGATGATCCCACCTTCCGCCAGGGTGCAGGTTGGGCATACTTCATAAGTGTCCGCAATAAAGAAGCTTCCAGAAAGCTGCACCCTTTTTGAAAAGACAAAGAACCGAACACGGCTGTAGGGATTTGACTTCGTTGTAGCGCTGACGTCACGGCGAGCACGCTGTTGTCCCGTTCTGCGCTGGTAGCGACGGGAAGGAGGGACCCGGAGCCATTCTTCTCTCGCACCCTGCTGCGCACCCGAAAATTGGCGCGAGCATCTGCTAAATGCTCCACGTGGCACCAAAGAAGCTTCCGCTCAATGAGCCGCGAGTGCTACACTCTATTATTCAGTGCGTCCGCTTCGGCTGCAGCGCGCAACGTCGGCTGGACGACAATGGGTCGGCATCATTAACCGAGTGGCTCTGAAGCGGCCTTTCGCACCCCGACGGCCAAGTTGAAATCGAAGCTGCGGGAATGTAGAGACCTGTATTTGCGTGGTCCCGCTGTACGGCATTACCTATGTATACAATGCTCTATTTTTTCATAATCATCATCAGTTGTTTGACACGTTCGTGCTACGGTTTCATGGCGGGGGTTTAAACTCGCCCCAACATTTCGCTGCCCGTCAGACATATGCGCTGCCTCACAAAACCTTTTGCGCCGAAAAAAAATTTCAGTCGTCAATGGTAGTTCCTTTGTTATAATTAACGCAAACCTTCCGCTGTCTTGGTTCGACCTGTGGACGACGCGACATTGAAATAATGCAAACACAAAATCGCCAAACCTCAAGACACTTCGGAATATTCTTTCTCGGGTTTATTGATGGTCGCAAATTACCGCTCATGAGAGAAAATTACGACAGACGGCTGCAAACATGTTCTATTTCTTCTTGTCGTCATTTCGACGCGACTGCTCATTCTCGCAGCGAAGGATAAATCAGTCAACCATTATTCTTGTTTGCTATCGTCGTATTCTTGCCACTGCTGTCATAATAATTGGGTGCAGTAGGTGATAAAAATTGTCGTCGAGTTAACATCGACGCTGAGCAGCCAGCGCAAACAGATAAAGAGAAAAACTGCCAGGCTTGTCATACTAGGAGTTTTCATGCGATTAGGCATAAATAGATCTCCGTTTATTAGCACATTTCCTTACAAGAAACGTTAAATCCGGAGTCAGCGGGAAGCGTGCACTGAAAGAGAAAGCGGCTGGTGTGCGCGGAAAATGCAAACACTGGGATGAGATCTGCGATGGCGGACCAGAGAAATAGAGAGACAGACAATAAACTTCTATTGCAAAAGAGGGAATGGAAAGAGGAATTCAGGAAAAACGGGGAGCTATTAGAGTGGCCGCACTTCTTTCGAGATTGAGTCCCGCGTGCTGTCCGGAGGCTGTCACATCCGGACTCGGTACAGGCTGCTTTCGCTTCGCTGCCTACCTGCGGAACGACTTTGTTGGAGAAATGAGAAAGTAGAGAGCGGAATAGCGTAAGAAATGACAGAGTGAAGTAAATGGGTTCAAAAATAGAGGAAGCACCACATATCCACTTCATTTTTTTTTCCGCAGACAGGCCCTTATTTGTACTGCTGCGGCGCCAATATTAGAAAATTTGCTTTTATTATCTTGTCTTAAAAAACGATTGCAATGGGAACGAGTCTTTTTGCTGTAATAAGTGAGCTGTGAGGATGTACTTTGAATAAAACTCACAGGTTAGGCAGCTTTCTGAAATGTTTTTTTCTTTAGTATTGATTTGCTTAAACAAGAGTTGTTATAATGACTTTGCACAGTTTAAGTAGTAATATGAACCGCAGTACTATGTCATGATTCTTGGCGGCAGGCCCACGATTCAGCGCTGTCAGTTTACTTTTTGTACAGGGTATTCACAAAGGAATTGACTCAGTATGAAATTAAAACAAACCGCGCCTCATAAAAAGTCAATGTAGCACTTGCTCATGAATTCTCAAGGGATTTGTGTTCTTCTAGAGCACAAACACGTAACAAATAGGGGAGAAACGTTCCAGAAAAAAAACATTAGGCAACAAGACGACTGGCGCTTAAAACCACGTGTTCACCGAGGTTGCTATAAGTGTCCAATTATCACCATCATCAATTAAAATTTCTTTTTGCTGTGTACACCTGTCAGCAGGTTTCTGACGTGGTTTGGACTCTCATATCGTCAAATTCTTCCAATTTTCACAGCCACGTGAGGTAGAAGGACTTTCTAATAATCAGCGGTGTTCGTAAATTACTGCATACGACAAAAATCTTAAGTTTCCTTTCTTACGCCGAATTTTTTAATTTTTTTATTTCGAATATAACGTTCAGCACTTAATATTTGTTTCTGGATTCTTGAAATTTAGTCCCGCAAAAACCTCTAGAGGGTGAGCAGGTCGGCCATTTTCGACGTACTGCGCAAAGGCTACTGCGAAATAGGAATGAAAACTCATTCAAGTCTGAAGAACTAAATCGCGCAAAGAAATATTGCCGTCAGAAGTTAGCAACATGTCCGAGCACCTGTTTACGACCGCCGACTTGTCGCGGTGCTTCAACCAAAACATCTGTGCAGCCGCTCTCTCACCCCGCACATATTCCCGTGTATAATTTAAGCTTGCGCGTCCCTCATAGCCTAAGTCGCTTTGGGACGTTACATCCCAATAAACCAATTTAAGCTTGACACTGAACTTCCCTTTGAATTGACATAGATGTCCAAACTGCCCGCCCGAGAAGGCTCGTGAGGCCAAGGCTTTCAGCTCTACGTCAAGCCCCAGCAGTAAACAAGACGCTCGGCTAGTAAGCTGAAAGAGTGCTGCACGCAACTATGTGGATACCTAGTGGAAGACCTCTCCCCAAGCGATTGTAAAATAAAAACCAACAAAAAGAAAGGGCCATTAAAAGTGAATCTGCGCAGAAACGACACTGCGGGCTATTTGAACGTCCGCGAAACACATTCGGTGAGCCGTAAAATGCGGACGAGCGGTCCGCGAGAACCTTCCCGCTAAGCAGTGAACGACGACAGACTATAGTCTACCGCTACTCGACGATGCGGAGGCTCCCAGGCTGAATTGAGGACGTTGGTTTTACAGTCTGGGTGCAAGATGCAGGATCAGCGGTGTAGGCGACGTTTCTTAGTTCCCGGCCTGGACACTTCCGGTGGGATACGAAACAGTGTCTCGTAAGAGAGGTTTCGTGAATTCGGGCTATTTTTAGCACTCTTCCTGCTCTTGGTGTTCGCGGAACGCGCGTATAAAAAGAAAAAAAAACAGGAGAAGGAGAAGATTCGGTGGCGATACGTGAAAGGCCTCGTGTAAGCAAGTCAAAATGTAGACACACAGTCGTACAGAAAGTTGTGAGATTTAAGTGAGGGTCCGCTTTGTGCGCCAGCCCATACAGTTGTGTCCGGCATTTGAGGAGAGGGAGTGTAACGCCTTTAACCTCCCTCCCAACCCCCTCTCCCCTTTTCCTTATTTTCCACGGCTCCTCCGATTGGCTTCCTCGACCGTCGCCCTCAGTTACAGTTGTATCCGAACAGCCTTAGTATGGAAGACTCAAAAGCGATCTGTAGCTGTCGATTCGAAGCAGTAGCCAGCCTCAGTAGCTCTGCGCCATGCTTTTATGCAGAACGCGAGCATGAGTGTTTCTGCTGTCTCTGACACTTTTTAATCGACAAGCGTAAAACTTCCTCGTTCGTCTCGCGTTGACCTCCTACTGCGTAGCAGAGCGCTCGCCACCCCCCCCCCCCCCCCCCCCCCGTCCCTCCGAGATAGCTAAGGCTCTTAAACGGGCCAGCTGGTTACTGAATCCGGAGAGAGTAACTAAAGCAAAAAGACACAGACAGGCAAGAAACGACAGGACACACGTTAGTGTGTTACTACGGCTTGACCTAGAATCAGGTGAGAGTGTTGTTCAGCCACACGACCTAAGCGAAAATGTGCAGCTTAACGCCGAATTGCCATCGCATTTAAATACCCGGTATACTCTAACATAAGCCTCAGTCCAGCAGCTGACCAGCTGCAGGCGTCCTCGCTGGCTAGAAAACTTCAACTTCGTCTTTGGCGCGGCACTATACCCTAACTGTGTGCAATTTGCATAAACCAAGAGAATAAAAAGCAACGCAAAATAGGACGTTGTGCTGCGAGCAATGAGTGAAGGAGCAGCAGAATTAAACTGCTCGGTGTGTTTGCGTAGCCGCAGATATTTCGGTGACTTTTGCGAAAAGCGCTGCAAAAAAGGGCTAACAGCTCGCCGAGGAATTTCCAGAGCTCATGCGTGGTCACGAACGCATTCTCCCAACATAAATGACTCAACTAGAAAAATAAAGGATATCTTATTTTTTTATGTGAAATATGTTGATTTTTTTCGCCATGTGTTCATTCTCAATGCCCGAACTGGGAAACACTAACTGCCTTAATTTTCACACTACATGCATACTGTAGCGTCTTGGGGCGACGTGCCAGGAATTTTAATTTTACGTAAATACGAGAAGAGGAGAAGTTTTGAGCTTAAAGAAGCGTTTCTTTACGGAACCCCCATAACCACTTCGTGATGAACTAAATAACTTGTCATGGTAAGCTCCAACACATCATTTGTGCTTACGCCCATGAACATCAATTCTTGTTTTTCTAAACGAGCTGAGTGTAACAGCAGGTAGGGATGCGGTGATGAACCATAATATTAGCATTTTATTTTGGAATTGCCAGCAGAAACGCGATTTTCTACACAAGATGCTGCAGCAAGCATGCCATGATGAACTGCGCTCATTCTTCTTCTAGATATTTCTGTATATTTCATCTCGAAGGCAACAATTCTTTCTTCTTTTTAGGGAGACCCGGCTTCTGCTGATTGAAACAAAAGGCCCATTTTTTTTCTTTTTCGCTTGTTTCAGATTCTTTATCCACTCAACAAAGTGGATATTCGGTGTATCGGTAAAGGTGTCATGGCCCTCTCTCTCTTTTCTGATTAAATTAAAGCGTAAGGTGCCGCCGAATTATCTTTCGCCCCTCAAACCGCAAACTTCATTACACGGGCCACAGCTGCCAAGGTGAAACTCACTGTAAACTCGCCTCACACAACAAGCCATTTCTACGTCTTCCGAGAATCCTTCATGCCGAGCACGCACACAGAAACCGGGTCGCTTGAAGTTGAGAGGTTCGGCGTTGTCTACTTCGCTCCAGCTCAAGAAAAGTTTGTACAAAAAGCATTTCAGGAAAATGTACATACAGCAATCAGCTGTGACTCGAAGAAAGCTGAACGTCAAATAAAGACAGGTATTTTGATAAATTTAACCGTTGTGAGTCATGAAACGAAGCAATATATCGTGAATACAAACTCTTCAGTACTTCTTTTTCCTGTCAACAAGTTCTTTTTGACTCGTGTTCATTTGAAGAAAGTTATTTAACACGTATTTTATCATCGCGTTTCGCGCGTTGTTATGCCATGCGCAATGTTCTCAAACGAAAATGAAAATATTAAACTTGCAATCCTAAAGATTCCGCTCGCATCTCGCAGTGAGTGTCAGTGACGGCAAAACACGAAACTACCACCGACAATTAGCAAAGTTTATGACCTTATAGTTACAAACACGTTGTTTGTAAGGAATTCATTCTTGATCTGGTATAATTCTCATTTATTATGCTACTGCTGGAGTACAATCTTTTATTCTTTTTCTTTTGAAGATACAAGTGCGTCGCTTTATTTAATACATGTCTCAAAGTTTACGCTGTAATTAAGGCCAACAGTAGTTACTTTCGAAACCTCAGTGAAGTACAACTAACAAGCCGAGATCGAAATATATACAGAGCCATTCTAGTAATGGATCCCCTATAAGCGACGATCAAAATATCCGGCAGCGGCGATGCCACAGCGTACGAATCACCGGGTCGCGGCGGCAATCATTACCCCAGCTCCGGTGTCATTAACGGTGCTCTTTCCAATCCGATGCCCCAGCGTTGCCCAACAAGGCGCCTCTATAGGCCGACCATCACCGGTACGATATATATATATATTGTCACCGGCGAAAAATACAGAGAACAAAGCTGTTCACTCGGGCGAGGTTTGCCAACACCGCCGCGCTCGTTCTGGACAAAGAAGACGTTCGGCCACGCGCTCGGGAACACAGTTCGACCTCCAGGTGGCGCCGGCAGAAAGTCAGCAGCGTGGCATTGCCCCTCCCATCTAAGAGGCATCGACTCGATGCCGCACGCGAGGGGAAGAAAAAAAAATAAGGCGAAAGGTAATGGCGGGGTTGGGTCCGGGGCTAACGGGAATAAAACGGCTTCATTCGCGCCACGTGGACGACCTCGGACGTCGGGTGTCGAGAGGACCGGGCAGTTCCTTGAGGGAGCACCTCGTAGGTCACCGCGCTGAGGCGGCGTAACACCTGGTACGGACCAAAGTAACGGCGAAGAAGCTTCTCGGAGCGCCCTCGCAAACGGATTGGGCTCCACACCCAGACTTGGTCACCGGGTGTGTAAATCACCTCCCTGCGGCGGAGGTTGTAACGCTCGGCGTCGCGTTGTTGTTGGCACCGGATTCGCTGTCGAGCAACTTGGCGAGCAACTTCGGCGTCACGGACAAATTGGTCGGCATCCACGACAGAAGAGGGAGTAGGATCCGGAAGAAGCATGGCGTCCAGCATGGTCAAGGCTTCGCGACCGTGCACCAAATGGAAAGGAGTGAAGCGCGTCGTTTCGTGAAGCGCAGTGTTGTACGCGAACGTTATGTAAGGAAGTATCCGGTCCCAGTTCGCGTGGTCATCGTCGACATACATAGAAAGCATATCGGCAATTGTCTTGTTAAGCCGCTCAGTCAGTCCGTTGGTTTGCGGATGGTACGCTGTTGTCTTTCGATGACTGGTGCCACTGAGTCGAAGTACCTCGTTCGTAAGTGCCGACGTAAACGGGGTTCCCCTGTCAGTTAATACGACCGTTGGAGCTCCGTGACGAAGCACAATGTTATGAATGAAAAAACTTGCGACTTCGGCGGCGGTACCACGGGGAAGAGCCTTGGTCTCACAGTAGCGGCTGAGATAGTCAGTGGCAACAGCAATGTACCGGTTACCCATGGAAGACGCCGGAAACGGACCGAGTAAGTCCATGCCGACCTGTTGAAATGGGAGGCGCGGGGGATCGATAGGCTGCAGGAGCCCGGCTGGTTTAGTCGGTGGCGTCTTCCGGCGCTGACATTCTCGGCAGGTTCGGACGTAACGGCGGACAACCGCAGCAAGCTTGGGCCAGTAGTACTTGGTGCGTATGCGCGCCAACGTGCGGGAAAACCCGAGATGGCCCGAAGAAAGGTCGTCGTGGCACGCGCGCAGAACTTCGTCACGAAGCGCAGCTGGCACTGCAAGCAGATAGACAGTGTCCGTTGGGCCGTAGTTCTTTTTGTAGAGTACCCCATCGCGCAAGCAAAACGATGACAGTCCGCGCTTGAAGAGCCGAGGTGGAGATGGGGCGATTCCTTCAAGGTATTCTATGAGGGGCAGCAGGTCAGAATCGGCCCTTTGTTGTTGGGCAAGGGTGGACGTGGTGAGAGCACCAAGAAAAGCGGAATCGTCGTCGGACTCGTCAGTGGGGCACAGGATTGGGGCGCGGGATAGACAGTCAGCATCGCTGTGTTTCTGGCCAGACTTGTGCACGATGGTGACATCAAATTCTTGTAACCGAAGACTCCATCGAGCAAGCCGCCCCGAGGGATCCTTCAGGTTCGCCAACCAACAGAGTGAATGGTGGTCGCTCACGACCCGAAACGGGCGGCCATACAAGTACGGACGAAATTTCGTAACGGCCCACAGCACAGCTAGACATTCCTTTTCCGTTGTGGAATAATTGACTTCTGAACGGGACAAAGTGCGACTGGCGTAAGCAATCACGCGTTCTAGACCATCCTGCCGCTGAACAAGGACCGCGCCGAGGCCAACGTTACTAGCATCAGTGTGCAGTTCAGTGTCGGCCTCTTCGTCGAAGTGGCCAAGCACAGGCGTACACTGCAGACGGGACTTGAGTTCTGTGAAGGCGCTGTCCTGGTCTTGGCCCCAGATGAAGGGTTCAGAATCCTTCGTCAGGCGGGTCAAAGGCTCTGCTAGCCGGGAGAAATTGGGAACAAACCGGCGATAGTACGCGCAGAGGCCCAAGAAACGACGCAGGCTCCGTTTGTCTGTTGGCTTAGGGAAGGCAGCTACGGCGGCCGTCTTTTCGGGATCTGGACTAACACCTCGTGCGCTGACAATGTGACCAAGAAACTTCAGCTCTTGAAATGCAAAGTGACATTTCTCTGGCTTGAGAGAGAGACCAGCGGAACGTATGGCCTCGAAAACAGCACGCAAGCGTTTCAGGTGCTCATCAAACGTGTCAGAGAAGATCACGACATCGTCAAGATATACGAGGCATGTCTGCCACTTCAGACCGGACAGCACGGTGTCCATCATTCGTTGGAACGTGGCAGGGGCCGAGCACAAGCCAAAAGGGAGTACCTTAAACTCGTATAAACCGTCTGGCGTAATAAAGGCGGTCTTCTCTCGGTCGCGTTCGTCGACCTCTATTTGCCAATACCCACTGCGGAGGTCAAGGGATGAAAAGAAGGTGGCATGGCGCAGGCGGTCTAGGGAATCATCAATGCGGGGCAGAGGGTACACATCTTTTTTCGTGACGGTATTCAGGCGCCTGTAATCGACGCAGAACCTGAGGGTGCCATCTTTCTTCGTGACGAGAACAACAGGCGATGCCCAGGGGCTCGTGGAAGGTTGGATGACGTCGTCCTGGAGCATCTGTGTAACTTGGCGGCGGATGGCATCGCGTTCTTTGGAAGACACGCGATAAGGGCGCTGGCAAATTGGTCTTTGGTCGTCAGCAACGACAATTCGATGCTTGGTAAGCGGCGTCTGTCGGACCTTGGAAGTTTCCGCAAAACAGTCGCGGAAGGAATAGATTAGGCTTTGCACGCAGTTTTTCTGACTGGCCGAGAGGTGCGGGTTCACGTCAGTCGGAATGGCTGTAGCCGTCGCGTCGGCGAGGTCTGACGTGGTGGATAAAGAGCACTGCCTCGTACACTCTCCAAGCTCGTCAAAATAAGCGACGACTTCTGACTTCGTCAAATGTTGCGGTTCACGAGTAAAGTTCGTGACTAAGATTTCGGTACGACCATTGGCAAGGTCTACTAGGCCTCGGGCGACACAAACTTGCCGAGCGAGTAGCAGGGACATGTTCGCTTCAGCAATGCCAAGAGCGCCGGTGCTGTCAGTACACTCGACTGTGACGAACTTGCTGGCTCGCGGAGGGATTGTTATGTGGTCGTCACATATGCGCAACATTACTTTACAGGGCTCGGTGGTTGTGTTAACGGCTCGCTGGGCGGAAAAAGATACCATGAGTTCCTGAAGGTTTATGATCGCACCATACTCGTGAAGGAAATCCATGCCCAGTATGAGGTCCTTTGAACAGTCAGCTAACACGGCAAAGGAGCCGGTGAAAGTAAGACCACGGATTTGGATGCGGCAAGTGCAGACGCCGATTGGTGTCACGACATGGCCACCGGCAGTGCGGATCACGGGTCCACACCAAGGCGTCAGAACCTTACGGAGTGTCATGGCTAGCTCCCTGCTCATCACAGAAAAATCAGCGCCGGTATCGACGAGTGCGGTCAGTTCATAACTGTCGACGGTTACTAAAATTTCAGCGGAAACTAATCGTTCGCAGCACGTCGGTGAGGTCGTCGGATCGGGTCGTTGACGCTCGGGCCGTCGCGTCCAATCGTCGGGTGGAGGCTGTTGACTTCGTGCAGCGGCGGCGGCCCTACCCCCGGAGGACGCCGTCTTCAGTTTTCCCGCCGAGGGGACGTGCCTCTGAACTGACCGGAGGTTGAGGGCCGACTGGGCGTAGCAAAGCGCCTCGGGGATGGCGATCGCGACTGTCGCCGCTGTGAGGTCGGGGGCGGCACTTGAGAGTTCAGGTACTCCTCTATGTCCCGCGGTCTTTCACCATAGCGCGGTCGAGGCGCGTCCGGTGGGAATCCTCTCAGACCCATCCGCCGGTACGGGCAATTCCGCAGAACATGGCCGGGCTCCCCGCAGTGGTAGCAGAGCGGACGATCGTTGGACGTTCGCCACACGTACGCTTTGCGGAATGGAGGGCACGGGTCCTGCTGCTGCTCGATGGGACGCACGTAACGATGGGGTGGTGGTTGTTCGGCAACGGGGCGAAACGCTTGCGGCGCCGAGGCAGGTCGGCGCAGGGCATCGCTGTAGGACATTACGTGCGGCTCCGAAAGGGGTGCTGGGGGTGGCTGCACCGCTCGCCGGATTTCGTCACGGAGAACATCGCCTGTCGAAGGTACGCTTTCTGACGGAGCACTCAAGTGGAGGTGTCGCAGTTCTTCGCGGACAATGCTCCGCACAAGCGCTCGCAGCGCCTCATCCCCGAGGCCTGGCAAGGACGTGCAGTACTGAGCGGCCGCTACATTTGCCTGACGGCCGTATTGGGCACTCCGTTCCTGCAAGGAACGTTCTATGGTCGTCGCTTCCTTGGCAAAGGCGGCGACAGTTCTCGGAGGGTCGCGCATGAGGCCAGCGAACAGCTGCTCCTTTACCCCACGCATAAGGTGCCTCACCTTTGTAGCTTCGGGCATGGCTGGGTCGGCCCGATTGAAGAGGCGGGTCATGTCCTCAATAAACATGGCCACGCTCTCGTTGGACTGCTGTGACCTGGAGCGAAGGGCAAGTTCGGCATTCTCCTTTCGCTCGCTCGAACTGAACGTGGCGAGCACCTCGCGGCGAAAAGCTGCCCAGTTAGAGAATGACGCCTCGTGGTTCTCGAACCACGTTTTCGCCGAGTCTTGCAGTGCGAAGTACACGTTCAGCAGCTTTCGCTCGTCGTCCCATTGGTTGAACGCGGCCACACGGTCAAAACCGGCCAACCAATCTTCTACATCCTCGAACCGGTCGCCGTGGAAGGATGGTGGCGACCGAGGTGCAAGAAAGACGAACGGCGGGGCACTGCCGAAGGACTGACCTGTCTGGCTGCCAGTGGCGGAAGTCATGGCCCGAGCAGGAATCGTGAGTGGCTCAAATTCGGGTTGCAGGCCTCGCAGGCGACGGCTCGCTTTGTGGACAGGTGTGGCGTCTGCTCGTCGGGGAGAAGCGTCAGGGCTATCGTCCCGGTCAGCGTACATGGGATGATACCCAGCACCTCCACCAAAAATGTCACCGGCGAAAAATACAGAGAACAAAGCTGTTCACTCGGGCGAGGTTTGCCAACACCGCCGCGCTCGTTCTGGACAAAAAAGACGTTCGGCCACGCGCTCGGGAACACAGTTCGACCCAACGTTTTTAGATCTGAACTATCTAAAAACGTTGGTTCGACCTCCAGGTGGCGCCGGCAGAAAGTCAGCAGCGTGGCAATATATATGTCACCCGTCGGCGATCAAGCACATCCGTATTAGATGCCGGGCGCCTTTCATGCGAACGCGGTCGTTCCTACGTGACCCTAGTCGCAAATAGCAACGCCAGAATATACCGAAAGATACGTTTCTATTGTGGCCGTGTGTCTGCGCTTTTATGGGCTCATCAAGAGGCTACCATCTACTCCAATACTGGCTCTGAACTATATGCCTACAGTGCTTGCTTCGAAACGACTGGTGATAGACTACGGAAAAGAAAGGCTGCAGACAGTATCTTTGTCGTGTTTCTCTGGAGAAAAGAATGGAAGGCGAGGTGTCTGCGAACGTACGGTGGCAGTCTCAAGCGTGGAATACCGTAATGGCGATGAACAGATTGATGTTGCTCTTGTTGATTACACTCAATAACCCAGGATATATTGTAGCATTGCTTCGTTCTGAATTCATTCCTAAATATTCTATGGATGAACAGCATCAAGTAAGCGATCATGTCGGTGGCCATGCTTGAGCCAGCTTCCTTGGCTCGTGTATTAGATGGTTGAGGAGAGGTACCATGAAAAAAACCCAGCGTTTCCTTCATGTTTTTTCTTCCTCCAGTATGTCAGGAAGCCGAATGCATGCCGAGTCAGCAATGCGCAAGCTTACTAGTGCTTAAAAAGTGTATGATAGATACCCGAAATCACAAACTTAAAAGGTAATGGCAGCAAAGACAACTTTAATTGCCCAAACTCAGTGTAAAACACAGGCTGTGTTGCCTTGCATCATATTAGGGGAGCCGTGTTTTGTCGATGGAACAAAAAAACTTAAAACGATTTAGGTTTTGAAGGCATGTAGGTCGACTAGAAGTGCAAGTGGGAACCAAACTGATTTGGCCTTTTGTCTGTTACCACATACCATAAAAACGCTCAGCGCCTTTATCACTCTTTTAAATTAACTCTGAGAACAAATTGAAACTGGTCTGTTTCGATAGAATGCCGCGTTTGAATGACAGAGAAGCCGCTTACACTAGGGCTTTTATGGGTTAGAAAACACCAAAAATGAACTACAAATATCGCCTCCAGTGGACATTGTCACAACAAAACTGCGGTGACGTAAAACAGGTTTTACCGCTACGAATCACTGAGGCTAGGCTACACCTCCATTCACATCAAAAGCTGATCATGGGGTACTAACTGGTAGAGACGTCCCGAATTTCAATGGAGCGGCAGAAAAAAATTCTACCTTTAAATATGATTTTTTCAACAACAAATGCGTCTCTTTTTTTTTCTATTCAACAAACATTAACATAGTCAGACAGAGGCGTGCAATTAATTTTTACCAAGAACAATAAATAAATGGACCTCGCCAAGTGTTTCTTTAATTTCTGTCTGTTTTAATGCATAAAATTATACCGAACTTCGTTCCCTCCTGACAGCATTTGTTCTTAAAGGTATTCGGACACCATCATTTAAATAAAAGTAGCGAAGCACTGGGCATCGCATTTCTACGTTATCCCTACAATTCACCCCAGGGCCGTTATCCCGTAGCTCTCGACGCAGTTTAAGAAATAGGCCACGCACTTATCTGAGAACCATTTCGCTCCCACTGCTCATGGTTTGTGTGGCAGTTAAAAGCTAAACTCAGATTTTAGCCCTGCAGCCATGTTCGAATAACTATAGCAGAATGACAGAAAGTACCAGGCAACAAGACAACCACTGCATGTCCTTGTCTTGCTTCCGCCTTTGTTTGATTAGAATTTCATCTTTCTTCATTTTTTACTCCCGAAAAAATGGCACAAAAACACTTTAATAGCCATAAATGGCATTTCTCTTCCTTTGCTGGTTCTCTAGGTCCTTAGAAAAGGGAAGGCGCTCTACAACAGTCATATATAGACGTACAAACCTGGAATGGCTTCCGTGTGCGCGATTCGTGTGCCATTGCCATCCTGCGCCTATTTCTTTCGTTTTTAAATTCGCTCAGTTTTTCTCTTATAGGGGAAGAAAACTGTCAAATTTCTCTTTCTTGAAATAAACAAGAAAAATGCAGGTTCAACTCAATTTTGTGTAAACAGAGCATTCTCACATTCCTTTCTTATTTATAATTACCCTACCCATGAAAGGCTATGAAATCTGTGACGAGTGCAAATGCCCTACTAATGTCCTTTATTGTTTTTTCCTACAGAATGTACCTATTTCATTCTAAAATAAAATCAATCATCAAAACAAAAAAAGGTGTGAACATGTCTTTGCGGCCTTTATTTAACCTCTAGGTGGCCTGGCGAGCCGAAATTGTGTTTTTATACTAACAAACGCTACTTATCTTTTGAATAGCATACCAGCTTCATTGAGCCCTTCAGAAAAAAGAACAAAAGAAAATTCAACGCAAAAGTCGGGTCACCAGAGTTTTCGCGAAGAATAGATGTGTAGTCTTCCGGAAATCAAAATGCCGCGAAGCGTGCGCAAAACTACATGAAAATAGATTGAAAAAAATGCAAAGAAAACTTATGCCTTTAGCGCTGAAAGGGACATTTCGTAGCCTTGTCAAAGATGTTGGATAGATTTTCAAACAAGAAGAAAAATCTGGTTCCGCTAAAAAAAATGTGGCGCATAAGGACAAACGATGTATACATGTCACCGTCACTGAAAAAAGAAGAAAATAAGTAAGAGTAGGCAATAAAAGCAAATGCCCAAATCTAGGCTTGAGTTGTTTTTCGACACAACAAAAGGTGGTGTGCTTGCAACGTTTTCATTGAAGCTCTTGATTTTATTAGATTTCAGCACTGGAAACATAAACACACGACATCGCTTGCTAGGAACTGCGGTACTGCTTCCAGGTAAACGGCAATATATAGACGGGCTTCTCCTGAAGAAAACACCTTTTTGTTTTGGCGCAGTATTACGCCCTGAAAAAGGTTTCGACGCCGCGCTGGCACTTAACGCACTGCTGTACCTTTCTGGAAGAGATATGTGATCTTTCGTACTCATATCCTTCGGAGCACCGAAGTGAACTGTTCAATGCTATCGCATGTAATAGATTTCGCTTTTTGAAAGTTAAAATCATGCGACCTCCCGAATTTCTCCGTTTGCTCTGATCTTAAATTGTTGAACCCACCTTATTTATTAGTAGTTCCTTTTTGTCTGTCTTTATAAAAAAAAACTGACAGGCAGAGTAACGTTTCATGAGGCGAACTTTCGTCATGTTGTCGCAACAGCGCCCCCTTTCAAGTTATTTCCTTCCTTGTGTTGAAATCTGAAAAAAAAAAGCTCCTCGAATGATGCTGCAAAATCAAGGGTGCAAAATAATTCGTGATGCTTTGGTACACGGCTTCGGTCGAAAGTGAGAAATGACATCAACACATAATTAGGGCTTGGCGAATATCACGTTTCTCAAACGCGCATTTAACACGAATAGCACGTTTCGATTATCAAGCCCAAGCCAAAATAAAATAAGCGGAAATGCATTTATTCCCAACATTATTTTTGCTTTGTCCTGAAACAACAGATTTCGTTCATCAATGCGAAACAAAGCCTTCACAGTAAAGGCACGACATAGATAGTAAAGTAACGGCTCTAAACGGTGCTGAAACTCAGTTAAGTGCGAACACTATCATACTCGAGTGAAACGTGGTCATGTGAAGGTCACGCGGCTCTCTTTATCATGCTATCTTAACATTATTGCAGTGAAGAGAAATGTCGCTTTGCAGCCATCAGACTTCCTATCCCGCTTTATTCTCCTTTCGCGTGGTGCCCCACATTTATACTAGAGAAACACACGCGGTGATCGAGTCATAAGTTTGATGAAACGGGGTCAGTTCCATGAAACTGTAGCATTCAACAGCGCTCTCATGTTTCTCGTCAGGCACCACTGGGTATTGCCAGCGCTTTGGGTGTGCGTCTTTGTGTCTCTTCTCGCGCTGTCTTCTCGCTTATGTTTATGTTTCTTGAAGCAATTCGGGGCCGCGCACAGGCAGAGCCGTTAGGCCTAGCGGCCTGTAGTGCTTCAGCGGCAAGCACTCGGTAATTTTTTTTCTTCCTTGCGTCAAGGACGACGTCAACACTGTATTTTTGAATGTTCAAAGCAATGCACCACATGGCGGCAGCCGAGGGAGTTAGAAGCGCTTGTCTCAAATGCCTGGTAACAGTGGCGAAAATATTGTTCTTTAGACATCCCGTTAATTTCCTGACAGGCGCTCTCAGACAAGGACGTGAGAGGTAACTAACCATCATCATCATCATCGCAAATCACCTCTGTAATCAGAAAAGCTGAGCGCGGTGATGGCAGAAAAAAAATGTCAAATTCCCTTCGTTATTCCCTTCTTCCGTCAGCTACGGTCATGAGGGTGCACTAAATCCTCAAATCACATTCCTCCGCTTGACTCTGCGCCCAAAATTATTCAGCCGAGCCATTCCAATAAATTAACAAATTTTTTGCTGCGGTGGCTCAGTGTTCATAATGCTCGGGTGCTTACCGGAAAGACGCGGGTTTGATCACGGCCGCGGCGATCACATTTTGATGGAGGCAAAATACTAGAGGCCTGCTGATGCCAGTTTACGTGAAAGAACCCTACGTGGTGGAAATTATCCGGAATCTTCACACAGTATCCCTCATAGGTTGCTTGGCGGGCTAGTTGGTTCATATCTAACATGTGTTGCAGCGCGAACCACAAGAAGGGACGACGACAGACAGAGTGAAAAGAGCGCTGCGTGCAGCTGAACAGTAGGAGGCAGCCCTGTTCACTTGCACAAACAGGTACTCCCTGTAGAGCCGGGCCTGTCTTCGCCATTCGGACCGTAGAATCTTTAGAATCCGAGTTCCGTGACCCACAGAAGGATTGATGATCCCGAAGTTCATGCGAATGGGAGGCGGCAAAAACTTCCCTCGTATGCAGAAAGACAGTGTGCGAGCCTGGCACGTTGCGTCGGCGGCCAAGAACGAGAGAACACATGGATGAAGACAACACAGAAGAGAGCCCGATGTACTAGAAATGTATTCCAGAATGGTTGCTTGGCGGGCTAGTTGGTTCATATGTCACAGCGCTCTTTTCACTCTGTCTGTCGTCGTCCCTTCTTGTGGTTCGCGCTGCAACACATGTTAGATACCTCATAGCCTGAGTCACTTTGTGACCTCAAACTCCAAAAAGCCGTAAGGCAAACCAAAAAACGTTTGACTCTCGTACAAGGATACAAATTTTTGGTGTGATAACCTATGTGGTTTTTAAAGCACTGAAACTGCACATGGGCTTTGAGAGACGCCGTTTTTGAAGACTTGGATTAATTTATAATACCTGCAGTTCCTTAACGTGACCTGGGCCCCGGCGTTAGTAAAACAAAACTGTGAATCACAATTTAGTGCAACACGGTAGGTGGTGATGGGGTGCATGGAAAAGCAGGGTTAGCCTTACAGTGACCTGTCGGCGACTGCTCCATCTGAGTCACTGATTTAAATATTTTCATCTCTACTACTGTTCCATAAAGCCAGTGTCCGCTGAAACCTTCAAAAGATGTTGCACCACTGATCACCGCTCAGTTCGGGAGTCCTCAGGGTACACGATGCCAGAGATGACATCCAAGGAAACGTTCAATCTTCTCACGTTTTCCAGGGGTGCCGCACTCTTGGCAGTGTCGCTTCAGGCATGTAATAAAGATAACATAAAAGAATATAACCATAAAAATTAGGCAGTTGCTTAGCTCTGGTTAAGCATGTATAAAAAAGTGAAAAGCTTCATTTTGCTTTGGCTGTATCATTTTTTCACTGTTTCGCAGCCAGCTCCCAAGCAAGTACTTCTGCATAGGACGAAATTTGTTTCTCAGCTTTTCTGCGTAGTCTAGCAGCAGCCGCACTCTCCTTCCCTTCCATGTCGAGTGCGCACGCCTATTCTCTGGCAAGCGCATTATACAGCCGCCTTGCGCATGCACATGACGCACATGCGCAGTAGCGCGCGGATGCGCCGAAAGGTCAGGCGACGGAGTCGGCGGCGGCCACCTGCGCCGTGCGTGACGTCACTCGTGCTCCGACATACGCCGGCTCGCGCGAAGCGCGGGGTTAACTAGCGTAGTGAAGCTTTTCGCTTCAAAAGCATCACTTCAGACTCTGTGGACTGCGAGACTTGCACGGTAGGCTCATGCCAGTCGGTATGAGGCGAAACCGAAAGAAACTGATGATATGAAGTTTCTGTTGACGTGCTCCTGAAAGCGAAGCCATTAACGCTGCTTCTTGATCTGAAAACTTGGGCGAAAAAAAAATAAAAGCTTACAGTATTATTACCTGAACAAGGATAAATAAAAATTAGAATTTTGGCCAACGCTTTAGTGTTGTGTGCTTCTGTCGTTGGAGCTGCTGGGATCAAGTGGTCACTAGGATGGAAGTTTTTATGCAGAACTATTCCGCTTGAAAAATGCACTCTTTAAGAGCAGAAAGGAAAAGAGCACCTACAGCAAATAACAGTCAGGTAATTAGCGCCTTCTTGAAAGCAAATAAGGTTGCCCAGACACAAAGAAAGAATGGCAGTAATTAGTAATGGCTTCTTTCAATATTTATTGAGACATTGTTTTTATTCGTTTCATGCTAAGCATAACCCATTACCATTTTTCACAATGAAGGATTTCATTGCGCAGTGCAGCAAGATTCCTAGGAACAGTTTTAATAAGAAAGAGCAAAGGCCTGATTTCCAGTTAGCATTAATCTTAACTTTTGAAAAGGTTCGTAAATGAAATGGGTAGAACGTGCGATATCTTCATTTTTTTTTTGTATATCGTAATTTACTACGCGTGTCAACGCAGTGCAAGCATACATGTGTCTGTGGAGCGCTGGTGCTTAATTCTTATAAGTTTGAAAGAAACCGCTGACTCCAAAACTCTCCCTTCAAAACCAATTAAAGAAAGGGGGACTCGTCGTAACTCCAGATTTAAAAAACTTCACCTGCTCTTGTACCATTTTTTTTCGTCTGCGCTGCGTACACTGTGCTCGTCCTTTTTAGAGACGGGTCAGAATTTTGCTAACTTACACGCAGATTCTTTTGTGGGTGAGATTTCTCTTGATGTCTTCCTGATAACAAAAGAATAATGGGTGCATTAGGTGCGAAGTAAAACATAGCATTCGGCGAGCAGCTTTCCTGAAATCTGAGTCAGCATATTCAGACCTGATGTATGGCCAGGGGAAATCGCATTAATTTATGGAAGACTGTATTGTCGGTCTTTCCTTCTTTAGAACGGCTTAGCACGTGCAAACTAAAAACCATCTTCGATGAGACATGTAACGAGGTCGAAGATGCCACAGAAGATTGTCAACTCATCAAAAATTGTTTTAGACTTTTATTCACTGAGTTGTGATTATCATGCCGAATGCTCTCGTAATTCACAGTCGACCAGCTCAGTGGTTTCTGTACATATTTTTCTTAAAAAGTAAGCAAACATCTCCATTCATCCGGAACGTCAAGGAACTATGTCGAGTCTCGAATTTTCGTTCTTGTCCCCTTCGCTTTTTCTCATAACGCAGGCTGTTCGAAACTCGCTAGCAAAAGGAACCCAGTGATAAGAAACAACAACAGATTTGAGATGCCTGACGAGCAAAGAACACTGTTAAGACGCTTATGTGCCATTATTCACTGCGAAATACTATGAGGGCAGATTCTTCGTAATTTTCGTGTAATTAGGTGCTGCACCGTAATCTTTATGGAGTCAACATTCTTTTTTTACACTCGCCAAGTGCCATAATTTTGTACTCCCCTCGGCACTAATTGTACTCTCCTGGACTTCTCAGGCACGTGCTTTTAAGTAATGAACCTTGCAGCTACCTGCAAAGAGCTTTTTCGTGCTTTGGTAAGAATTGAGGGCAGAAAAGTTTATCTGTTTACTGCTTGCTCCCTCGAATACCGGGCACAGTTTTCTTAACGCACAGCGTGATATTTCAGATCTCTAGGAAAACAATCGCCCTAGAGGCTTTCTTGTCTCTGGTTTTACTTTCGCAAAATATTCCGCTGATACCAGACTAGATTGTTACGCTTTTATTTCTTCGCTGTCTGTTAGACAGTATGATCTAATTTTCTAAAGGGAAACGACGTTGACACCACAGCAGCGAAATCTTAGTCCCGCCCCCCCCCCCCCTACTTTTTTTTGTACATTGATGTCTACAAACAGAGCAAAAGCAAACGGACGCAGGCACAGAAGCCGAGAGGACGACCGCAAACTTTCAGTTTTGTTTCTGAACAAGCCAACACGTTTTAGATACACACACCTAGTGAACCGTTTGTCAATAGACAAGAAAAGACAATTCAAAATGAAAACTGTTAGGAACCAGGAATACGTGGCATTGTCGGCGCCTGTTCGTAAAATCGCTTTGCATTCTTTCGGTATGTTGAGGTTGAGCTTGTTGAAAGCTCCAGGTGGGGTTACCCTTGAAAATTCTGCCGGAAATTTCTCTATTCTAGCAACACATAAATTATAAATAAGTTCCACAAATGAGGCGCATACCTGACAGCCGCCTGATATACATCGCTATACACACAATCACCCATAATAGTCAATAGGGAACTCCTGCTGTCACCATCTAGAGTACAGATCCGAGATTTGGAGGAACATTAAAAGAAGGCGCGCAGCCTTCTTTCTGCGTGACTAATTACCTCGCGGGTAGGCAGCGTCGTGAAGTGAATTGGGAGCGGCTCCTGTATTCCTGAGGGAAGCGAACAACACACACCTTTCCGTGTTGTACGCTCCACTATGTGCATGTGTACACAGCGCATTGGTTCGTTCTGAGAGAAAGTTGAAATTTCTCGCCCGTCCTGGCTACTTCTCTCTCCATTCGTGTTCTTTCGCGCTGCTTCTAGACGTTCATTTACGGCACACATTAAGGCAGCATCTGTGTTTCGGACAGCCGCATCATTTCGTATAAGCGATTCAGTTGCAGAAGTAGAATTGCGCGTGTCATCAAGATAATGCTGCCGGTAGGCATTCGACTGCACGTCATTTTCGGGCATCATGGGTGTTTGCTCTTTTGTGTAAGCTTGCAGCGAGAACAAGGTCTTCGTTAATTACCTTATGATAAACTCAGAGAGGCGAAATCCGTGTCCTTGTTCAAGTCCACCTGGTTGATATTGGCCTCTTGAATACTTCATCAACTGTTAAATAATGACGTGCGGATACTGTGAGCTACCAGATGAACTTAAAGAAAATAAAGCACTTTAAACACCTGCTCCCAGTGATAACAGTTTTTAATTTTTACTCCAATATAAAGTGTAAACGAATCAAAGCTCTCATCATTACTTTTTCGAGCCGTATTTAAAGCTGTCGCGTCCTGATGTTTGCGGTCAGTCCACCCGCATCACTGTTCACGTCGCTATCACAAAAACGAAGACCTGACACCGTGATACTGCGACCATTAGTAAAAGTATAGTTACAGGTAGATGAACCAATTCAGCAAAAGTCTAACTCAGCAAAAATGCTGTTTTGGACAAGTGGACTTACCCAGATATTCGCCATTTACAATGAATGACAAAAATTACGGCCGCATCTAGTAAATATAACAAATAAAAACTGTAAAAATAAAATACATACAATAAAATTCAGTGTGTGTGTTGTGTACTTATTTATATGTCAAACGACCTTTAGCTTATCTTGCGTTAGACCTCTCACGACATCCTCGGGTGGGAGCATTCGCTCACCCAAACTAAAGGAAGCGGGGTTCAGCAAAAAAAAAAAAGAAAAATGTCTCGGAGCATTTACGGTGAATGCCAGGATACATTAAGGGAAGTGGTGGGGAAGCGTGTAGTACTGTTGCTCCCGTTCGAATCCTGAAGAACTAAAAACAGCAGATTCACCATAAGCCCTATGCAAATTAGTCGGGTCAGTGATTCTGTGTCCGGGCCACTAATAGCCGGCGAAAGCTACACAACCCACCGCGACCGTTTGGCCTGTCTGATTACCCAGGAGTCATTACGGTGGAAAAGCATGACCCTGTGTAAAGAGTGCGTTTGCAGTGAGCGGCTTGCGAGGTATCCCGCGAACTTTCGCCTCCCTTTTGGCTGTACAGATGCAAAAAGGGGCCCGTTATGCTCACTACGCGACGAAAGGGGAACCTTGGGAGCTCGTAGAAAACCTAATGAAAACTATAAGACGACAAAAAGAAGAGTACAGATAAGCCGCACAAATTGACGTGAGCGCCTAAAAATTTAATCGCTTACCAGTATAAGCACAGTAAAAATTGGGCAGTTTTGTTAAGGATTTGACGTCACCTAAATGCTAGTTTCGTCTTGCTATGTTTTCTGTCTAACGGAACCGTTTTAGGGTAGAAGTTGAACATGCGAAAATTTGGCAGCATACGAAGGCCTCATGCCCAAAGAGGCTGTAAAGTTTTGCCTTGAACATATTTACGTAATATACAACTTTTCCTTGAGTGTTTGAAAAGATACCAATAAATGGTCGTTTCAAAAAGCATTGCATAAGTTTGGCTCTTAAATTAGGGCTAAGCACGAAAAGAAAACTTCAGAGTAATTTTTGCAAGTTTTAATGATGAAAAGCCGTGTTTTGTGTTGACGCGGCAGTACAATGCAGTAATTATGTGGCTGGAATTTAATACCAGGGGTTCATTCTGTTAATAACATATAAATTTTATTAGGCCCGAGTAATCATCTTGCTTAACACGCATTTAGGAGCACTTCTTACTCCCCAGAATACTTCCATAGTGATGTGCCACTACGAAAGTATATTAACAAATATACATAAGCATATTAAGTTGGACAAAAGCAGCTCTTGTAAACAGCCAGAGCAATTAGGTCAGTATTCAGCATCAGTAACTCCGATTGCACAGAGCAATTTCGAAGCACAAGTTAGAGCTGAAACAAAAGAACAGACCGGCTTGGATACTAAATCGTCTTCTTCCGATCGTGGCTCTGATAGACAGTTGTCAACAACCGAAAAAGAATCGGTGCTGAATCCACAGACCACAGCCCTGCACCCTTACGTAAATACGGCGTTTTTTTTGTTTTTTGCTCCTTTCGCCTTCGTAGTCCCACATCGCTGGTAATTCTGCGCTTCGGTCCAACAGAAGCTACGCAGAGGTGGTCGCGCCCTGCAACTTGCGCCCGAGGCCTTTCCTTAGTCTCCTATAAAAACAAGCGCAGCTGGCCGAAGTCAAGGGATGGAAAGAAACGACAGAGAGCTGCCGGCAACACAATCAGGCGCGGAGGAATTTTGCGACAGCGGAAGGAGCGAGTGCCCCCCGTATATTACAGGTGCGCCCTTTCTATATATACGGATAGTGGCGCTGCCCTGGTGGCAGCAGGGAGAGAAGGGAGCCCCGTAGGATGGGAGAAAGGGAAGGTGGGGAGAATAACGAGGATAACAGGGAGGCCTCGGGGCAGCATGCCGCAGGTCCGAGGGTTTTTTCACGCTTGCTCGCCTTCGTCAGATGGGAATGCCAGGCCTCCTCTCAGGCCGTGAGCCGATGGCGTCGCAGCGTGTACGGTTCGGAGGACAGGTGCTGGGATGGGGTGCGACATCGGTGCCGAACTCTGTCATCCCCCGGAGGCGGAGACTAATGGGCGTAAGGTGAGGGGACCAAGAGCCATCGAAAGTTCCCCGGACGGCGGTGTCCATCAGCGGTGACCTCCGAAGACAATGAGACGTTGGTCAATTCTTTCAAGTGTTGCTTGTTGTTTTGGTGTCTATCAAACTGCTGGTATACGTATATCTCACATACACTATCTGTAAGACAAGAAAAATTTGAGACAGAGTTGATGGATTTTTGTGAAATAAAAAGATATGTTTGTTTGCATTGATTCTCGCCGCTTCGAGCAGCTGGCTCTAAAAAAAATCTTGAATTCAAATGCGGACTTCTAAGCACAGACAATGTATTTCAGCTTGTGTTCTGGTGTTTTTCAAATTGCAATAAATGTGAAAGCCAATTTTTGGTAAAATCTGGAACTACCACTACTCTGACCGCAAGACTCCAATTGAAGTTTGAAAACATTCTTCCGAGAATCAAAGTGACGCAGAGCAAAACCACGCAAGACAAAACCGAGCTTTGACTCTCAGCACTGCAACATTTCCTCTTGGCGGAAATACCTGGATGCAGATTTTCTCACATATCCACAGAAACAACAGCGTTAATCCTAAAGAAATTTTAACGCTGATTCCCTCTCCCCGCAAGAAACATTAAGCCTACAACTCTGAGCTTCACTAAACAGGAATTATCTATATTTCGAACGCCGCCTTCGCTTTAGAATTTTGGCTTTTGGCTAATGCGCGCAGACAATAAAATCGCGCTTATTTGCATTGTGAACGCCCCTCAACAAAAATTTCGAACTAAACAGGTCACATTTCGTTTCACTTGCCCTTCTACGAAAAGAAAATACAATTTTTTTTTGTATGCTTGTCTGGATCCAGCGAAGTCAAAATACCCGCGTGCAATTGCGTTATCTCCTCCTTGTTGTCTTACCTACGTGCAGTGCTTTTTGTACATTTCATACAAAATATACGCTTTTGTAGGAAAAGATACGCTACGCTTGGCGATACTTCATTCGCTGGAACAATTATTTTTAAAAAATTTCTTACGTATTTGTCTCAGTGGAGGCTTTCTTTTGCAGTCCACGCTAACGATCTTTCGTCTGCTAAAACCATTTCTTGCTTTCTGTGTTTTTTTTATCAGCCAACATTTATTGCCGGCCATATAAGAGTATACGCCTCGCTGGGCCCAATCCCCAAGAGTTGGGAAATCCAAACGCATCCTAATGTTGACCTAAAGGAAGAACACGTGGAAGAACTTTTCTGAACGGTAGTTTCTTTCTAATCTTTGTGTTCTTCTATATGTGCTTCGTTTATATATTTTTATGCTTCAGAGTTAATATTCTGAAATACAAATCAAACATCGCAGATCTACAACTAAGCATCTACTTCTGACGCTGCCCTACCTTGTACCAAGAAAAATGAAAGTAGTCAGGAGCTATAAGAAGATACAGAAGCTCTTTCACGTAGAGAATATTTGCGGAAAAAGGCTCAATTCCTGATCTTCCCGCAGCTACAAAATGAAAAAAACCATACTGAAATACTCCAATACTAGTGGCGAAGACGCTAAATTTAAGGGAAGAGGAAAGATAATGGCCTGCCACTATCATAGGCGAGCATAACGAGCGATTTAAGTATAGAGTTTGTGATATCATTTCTTGTTGTTTGCATTTCAGAAAACGTTCACGTTTTTCAGGTGAGCTCGCGTCCTCCTGCCTTATAGGTGCATCCGCCGAAGAACCAATTTTCGTCCACAAATGGCAGCAATTTCAGGCGATAATTTTTTAGCCCGTGACTTCCAAGCCTGAATTATTTAATCGGTTTGTTCTAGATTCTTAATTTTTGTACCTTATGTCGTTATAACAAGCGGCTGTAAGCTGTTTTTACATTCTCAATTTTTCCTGCTTTGCTGCATTAGGACCGTTAATTCTACTCAGCGCTGATGCTCTTTAGTTTTATATTGGACATTGCTTAACCTTGCTAACGATGCCGAGTACTGAAGGCTACCTGGTTGCATTCTCTTACATCTTCATCGCATTTTATTGTTGTTCCATCGGTTGACTTAGTTACGCGTTTACATATGAGTTAATCAATGACGAAAGATAGCATTGTCAATTTTGTACCGGCTGCTTATGACACTAATGTTAGATATAACTCGGTTGCTTGGTGTCTCGCTCCGTTGAAAGACATACCACGAGATCTAAAAATACAAGGGCGAAAGAAGCAAAGCTGTGCACTTGTAATCACCCGAACTGCAACTAAAGTTCGGAAAAACCAGGCAGCAAAGTGAAATGTTGAACGGGACTCCAGAAGAAACAATCACACAAATACGAGAAGAAATCGTGGTGCACAAGAGCCAAACATTTTCACACGAAGTTATGCTCATGTTTCCTTTTAATGGCCTTAGGAGTGCAGGACAAGGAGTAAAAGTGCTCTAAAGAAAAGACATCAGTACGCAAACAATGATCGTACGATGAGCGCAGCTCTCAACGTACTACAACGCTTACGCGGGAAAATTCTTTTCTTTTTTTTTGTACAGGTGCGTTCAAACAAGTAATATCCTTAGTACGACCTGTTTCCTGGAGGTGCTTCTTCGATCGCCATTAAATATTAATCTTCCGCCTCCACGTGCACAGCGGTCTTTTTTTTTAAATGATCTTCTTCTTACTCTTACGGAGGGAAAGAATTTTTCCGCAAACAAACATTTAAAGCATTCAGAGGGAACTCTCGACATTCCTGCTACTTTCCCGGGGTCTCCGCAACGATGCCATTGCTCGTGATGTTTTATGCGTATGCATGCGTGTGGATGTGTTTTCGTGCTTTGTGTTATTCTTGCCTTTCTAGAAGATAATGCAGCAAGCAAAAAGCATTATAAACTAACCGTTTATTATAGAAAGACTTGTTTTTTTGGACTTAGCTATTAAGATTGTTTTATTCTTTCTTTTATTGGCTCATAAAGTCGCTCATCGTGATCAATTTAGAAGTACAAAAAGTTGACTTAGGTCGAGTAATTATCATAAAATTATCATAATAAATATTACCGCACTAAAATTATTTTCACTGCAGGGAATGGTTCTCTCCCAGATCCCTCTATTTGACCCTTTGTTGTCATAAGTACGGGCACTTTATTATCGGCGAATTTGCCAGCTCCACTACACCGCATCCACTGCTCTCTGTGCCATGCATCTCTTTTCTTGGCCCCCTTCGGCTGCCCTGATAGACCGCCACATTTATTCTATTGCCTGCCAACCGTTCATAATTTTGAGTAAGTTGACTTGCATATACACAAAAAACAATGATGGCAACGCTGTCTTATGTTAGGTTCTTTGTTCATGATGATCACAGTGCATCATATACAGTTCTTAGTAATTCCAAATGCCGCTTATATTGTGGCAGCGTTTTCTGAAAAAAAAGAAAGCTGCGCTCCATAGTTTTGCATTTTTATGGTACGGCTTATTTGAAAAGAGAAGATAATCAGTAATAATCAAAGATGGTTCTCTTCAGGCATGCATTTATGCGATGCTTACCAACCGTCTCACCCTTGTCATGGTAACAGGGTTCCAGCAAGTTCGACATCTCCCAACAAGGAACCGGTTAGAGTAAAATTTTTCAAACTAGTGCTTAAGTGTACAATGACTTTCTCCCAGAAGGTCTAACTAATCAAGCAGGCGCTCATTAAGACACGGTCCGGTTTATCCAACGTACACCTTGCCGCTTGCCTGCTTACATGCGACAATGTGACAAACCGGACGTTGTTTTAATGAGCGCCTGATTGAACACAAGAGTTCATTAAACAAGAAATGTGCCCATCTTCCAGACCACTGCCAAGCCTGATCGAAAGAGACGCGTATAGCCTGCAAGCCTCGCCTATCGATATGCAAAGTGCTCTTGGAAAGCCGAGATAAAACAGAACGTAAGCTCGTGGAATCCTTCTATATCAAGAAGCGAGGTGATAATTGCATCAGTGACACGTCAGTTGTTCTTCACCACAGCGAAATGCTCTTTCTTGATGCACATCTGTGAGAGGTGATTATCAACTGCCATTAAGAGCATGGATAAGAGCAGAGGCTATATAAACGCTCTTCCTTGAATAAATCCTGTTGAAATTTCAGCGCTCGTCCTGTTTCCTTGCTCCTCCGTGTTGCCATTTTGCGCTCTCATGTCTTTCACGAACTCGTACCGGCAGTTTCGGACTCGGTCGGCATCAGCGCTGAAGTGCACCGTTATATCACCGTCGACTGGCTAACCTGGACTACCGCATTCCTTATGACGTCGACGTAGCCAGCCGGCAATGATCGTTCCTGTAAAGAGCCAGAGAGTTAAGTGACATCACAATAATTAAGGAAAGTGCCCCTTGATGTCACTTGATACGGGTGAGGTGCACAGCGGCTCCTTGGAAAGCATTTAAAATGATAATAAATTATGTTCCATTAACCTTCTGTGAATAAATCTTGAAGGCCTGTCCTTACACTCATTAAAAACATCATATTGTTCGTTTGCGTTCGATTTTTTGTGTATCTACCTATTTAATATGAAGATACACTTTTCAGGATACGAGCTTGCACAGTCAAGAACGGTATGGAAGCACCCTATCACCCTTGAATATAGATTCTACGAACATGGATCCATCGCTAGTACGCGGTCTATTGTCGTCTAGTGCTAGTGAACTAAATTACAACACGAAATGAACCAGCAACGATAAGAAACAAATATTTGCAGAAATCTTGCGATAGTCTCCAAAACATCACTATGGAATTGCGACCACAACTCTTGAGGCTGGAAATCTGGACTCAGCGCACTGACTTAAACGAGTAAAAACAGAAAGCAGCGCCAAGTACAAAATAGTAATCTGTTCGCAAGTCCCTTGAAAACTGTGTATTACGGAGTCGTCAAAAAAAAAAGGGGGGGGGGGGGCGCCTCTTAGAGAAGTTAAACTATAAAGCTGTCCCACGGTGCGGCCAGTTGCACCTTCTAATTAACAGGGCGATACGTACCAAATCTAGAATAGCAAGCTTCAAATGTCTACACCATTCTTGTCTCATGAAGAATTTATTCGAACCATCGCCTCTTCTTTGGCTTTTTTGTTGTGCTTAGAATTAGAGTTGATTTAGAGCTGTTTGCTTGCACACACAAAAAAAATAAAAAATAAATAAAAAAGTAGGCGTGACAGGCAGAAGGCTAAATCTGGTCATTTTCTTTTTCGTTCGTTCTTCTTTTGCCGTTGCAAGCAACTGCTTTTTTCCCCCAAGGCACTTCACATGGTCGCTGCATTGGAGCCTATATTACGTCCGCTTTTCGCATGCACCCAGCGGGTTCATTCAAGTGTAATTTTTTTCCCCGTTTGAATTTATTTTCCGTTTCTTTCTACCTCAGTCCAGGGGTGATCGCGAGTATCCCAGCCATCTTTCTGGGCCCTACCTGCAGCATAATTTCTCTGGACGCCGCCTAAAATATGCACCAGCCCGAAGGTGCGAACATTCCTCGCATCAGCTGGCCACAGAAGACGGGGCCTCAATTTTGTCCAGGAAACGCAATTTATCTGCCTCGCGTCGGCTATGTTTATTCATGACTTGTCGGCGCATGAGCAACACCGCCCGAATCTTGCCACGCCACGTTGGGAAGCACTTCGGTGCACAACCGTTTTTCCGACTCTTCATTCGCGCCCAGAGTAGCCTAAAAGAAACGCATGACATGACAGCGAACTTCGTTTATATGAGGGCGAAAAATTTCCAAAACGGCAGGAATGAAATGCGGCCTGGTGTCTGAAATAATGTCGAGTTGAAATTTGCTGCATTATTATCTATACTCCTCTTTATCGTAATTATGCCTGGGTTTCTGGCACGGGGATCGCAACGCTGGCAGTCGCCATTTCTGTGTCGACAGCGCTGTCAAAAGGTGGTGTGACGCGCGAACTGAATGCTAATACTTGAGTAGTATTGCACTGGCTATGTCGTTTCAAGGCCATTTGTGCACCTTTTTATGCTGCAAAAAGATTTTAATGCTAAAATGTTTTAAAACACCCCGCCACACAAAGGGCATTACATGAACACTCTTTTTTTTTTCAATGTATACTTTCTCTTTTTGAGTGCCATCTTCTCTGCTGACATGAAAGGAGTCCGACGGTGCCTCCAAGTAACGCATCTACGAGCACTACGTACGCCAATAAGCTGAGTGTTCTTGCCAAGTCTGTCAAAAATTGCGCTCGACGTTGTATCCACATCTGGTTTTCGATCAGCAGAGTTAACACGACAATAAGTGATGACATTTCTCATGGTCCCTCAGAGGCACAGCCAGTTCCTGGGCGCAGTGAGCAATAAATACTGCAAGGCGCAGTCTTTTTTGTGCCTTGTGCGCGTTCTTTACTCGCCTCTCTGTACCCACGTTTATTGATTAGCAATAAAAATGTTCCCCCCATCTACACAGTCTCATTCAACAGCTGCCAATGCTGAAATTCTGCAAGGGGAGCGCTTTACTCCGGCGCAAGCATTCCTTCCTGCCCTCAACACACGCACACAAGTTCTTCTGACCTTTGATGCAGCCTAATCTGCCGTGCAGAAGCAGCCTTGTACGAGAGATTCGAGTACACGTGAGGCAGGGCATCCCAGGGCAAAAATTGCACTCGGTTTCTTGTAAATATCGTGTCATATTTTGCTCGATGCACTCTCTATTGCTCTCTCTGCTCTTATCATCCTTGGGTGGCGAGAGAGGTGAAGTGCTCACTGTTGCGTCCCAGTTGGTGTAACAACAGTGCAGGCAAGGAGAAAGTTCATCGTTAAAATGGAGCTAACTTGGCTATTGATAGCACGCATTAAGTGGGCCCTCTACTGGCTTCGGTGCTCGAGGACACGTAGACATTCCGACCGATGGCCCCGATCTTCTGGACGTTATGCTGTTATGACAATCTGCCATTCTGCTTCGGCTCTTCCAACAAAAGAAACCTTGATCCACATCTGGAGACCTGTCCCGCTGTTTCATTCAGTGCGCTTCTCCAACATGCGGAACCTAGGCTTCCACCAAGCTCTTGTTCCAGATATGACTCACATACGGATTACAAACGGCCCTCAGCATCGAGCCGTGTTTGGATTTTTTTTTAAAGAACAGCAGCCTTTCTGTAAATTACGATGGCGTGTGATGCACAGGCACTACAAGAAGTTTTCAAAGCGTCTTAAAGAAACTGTCTCCGGAGAATAGACTAAAATAAATTGCTCCGCAAGAACATGGAATATCTGTATTAGGTAGTTGCGAAGAGACCTGGCAGTCTTGTAGATGTAAGCGTACAGTAAATACGAAAATAAGATATCACAGCCTACAAAAAAAAATGAAGGAATTTCGGCACCATGAAATTGGCCCGCCGAACCCTGCGTCAAGACTTCGAGAGATAAAACTCGAATAAGATTTTCTTTTCTTTTTCATTTCTTTCAAGACTTTAGAACGTGCTAGCGAGAATGTACTGAAGCTAACACTGACTTCAAGGCTTCTTCTTTGTTTTATAAGAGGTGCCCTACATGTCCGTGGAATCGACAATGTATTGACCCGTTCTTCAGAGGGCGAACGCTGCTTTCATCGTTGGGATTCTGCCAGGTTTCGCGAAATGGCGTTGAAGTTCGAGGGTCGCTCATCGATTCGGGTGCGCCGGAAACGCCGCGATATCTTCGCGGTATATAATTTTCTACTTGAATAGATTCGTAGTACAAACATTTTAACGCCGGTTCCGCTGCCGACAATTCTGCCAGAGCACTCGTATTTCTCTTGACGCACCTTCTTAGGACTTCGCAGTTCTTTTACGATTTGTGATGTTCCTTTTAGTTTTGCCATTCCCTGTATTTTGTCTTAAACTTCTTCGCCGACGCCCCCAGCGATGTCACTCATGCAGGTTTTGTTTCTTCGAAAACTATTTTGTTCTCTTTTTTTTTTGAAGAAGAAGAAATAGAGAATAATTCAGTAAGTAGTGCCCCAACAGCATCGGGCTTGATGACCTACACTGCGAGAACAGAAAGCTGTTGGCGTTTCTAGATGCCACTGTGAACGGCTCCAGATGAGCTTACACTAATCAAGGTTTTTCTTTTTTTTAAGTCTGAGCAAGACTGACAAAAACGACACTGTAACGGTTCGCCGCTATCTACATGCCGCCACTGCAATATGTGCCAAACCCATGACTTCATTATAAGCACAACCTTCGTGGAATGCTTCTTGCAAAACCGCAGGTTATTACAAATAATCGGGCCCTTTCGGGACCATGAAATTAATGTCTTAATGTACAGCACAGATTATATCAGCTGGAAAGAAAGTGACAATACGAGTGTTCGGATTAAAAAACACGCATTCATGCCCTTTTCAGGGCAGCAATTGGATTTATTTTTCCCGTCTGCATTGAGGCGAAAACGTATTTTAAGATTTTATAAAAATTGCAAGAGACGTTTCATAGCGAATGTTGATTTACTTAGACAATGTTAATAAGTAACGTACGTACGTGCACAAAGCGCGTGTTTCCGGATTAACTGCAATAACGTGAGCATTAGCTGTTGCCGAACAAGCCTGGTTATCTAAATACAGATAAAATATTCTTCATATGTGTACGAATTTTTTCAGCTCGGTTTATTTGTGTATTCTAAAGCGCACCATCAACCACTTCGTTGCAACAATATTTTTAAAGCTCACACAAACCAGTGCGTTGGTATAAAAAGAAAAGGAAACCACGTATACATATAAAGCTTGTTGTTCATTTTTCTTTCGCCCTATTTTCATTCCCTTCATTTCGATGACTCGAGGCCAGCAACTAGTCTTGCTTAAAGAGGCGCAAGCAATCTCCTTCGCAACTGTAAATGTATCAAGTCCTAATTCCGACAGCTGTCGTTTTTTAGTCTATTTCCATTCGAAGTATATGATGCTACGTTAAAGCACACGTGCAACCCCCACGTGACCTCTTATAAAAGAAAAAATAAAGCTGGGTGAGGGGCGCGGTGCCGCAGAAAAGAAAACCGCCCATGCCCAAGAGGTATAAGCCGAGTGGAGTGCTCGTACCAAGAAAAAAAAACAAATAAAAATATGGTTCATGGTGAGTGTTTTTTAAATGTAAATTTCTGCACACAGACTTGAGCATACCTACTCAGAAGTTTCTGCTAAAACTACGTTCATTTACTTTTATCCTGCGTTATTCCTCATCAGAATGTTGCGATTACTATATAACTCTACGGCAACCTCCGCCTCAAGGCACTGGACCCTGAACTGCGCCTTCGTCTTCCACGTAACTTAGAACGTCGCGACGCAAAACTGTTATGCCGTTTATGGATCTGTGTTGCATTTACCAATTACTATGCTTTCCGGATGGGGATGGCCGACAGCCCTGCCTGTGAGAGCTGTGGTTGTGAGGAGACCATCGCTCATCTTCTTTGTGAGTGCCCTGCATTTGTGAGTGCAAGACATACACTGTGCTGTGTCCTGGACTGCCTCGATCCTCGCCCATTAACAGAGCAAAAGATCCTCGGTCCGTGGCCACAGCAGTCGACTGCCCTCAAGGCATACAAGGCACTCTGCCTACTTGAGAGCGACTGGATTGAGTTACAAATTGTGACAGCGTTGTGCGTGTGTGTGTGTTATGCCTTTTTTCCCTTCTCTCTTCCTCCTTTTCGTCCCCTAATCCCTCTTCCCCAGTGCAGGGTAGCCAACCGGAACCGCTTTCTGGTTAACATCCCTGCCTTTCCCTCCTCCTCTTTATCTATCTATCTAACTCCCAGCTGAGCTTCTTGCACCTTCTCATAGGCCACTAACATCCCCGTGAGCCATATTAGCACTCACGCAAGGAACGTTGCGCAAGGTGTGTCGCTGGACAAGTTGCGCTTCCTCCTTGTTCTCCTTTGTTGTATGCCGGCGCTGTTTCTCAGCGCGGAACGTTGCTTGCTGAAACCAACGCAATAAATTTGTCACGTGAATCCCACGAGCTCTAAAACCATTTCTGGAGAAAAAGAGCTGATGACGCAAAAAGGGACTGCCTCATTGAAGCCACAGCTCAAGATGTAGTGGGCTCTTAGGAAGACGAAGCAGTCGGCCCCTTAGTTACCACAGATGACAGTTTGCATGTGTGTCATTCGTTTTCTCAGTTCTTTCCGGGCTCCGCTATTTTTTCTCCCTTCTTAACTGCTTGTTGTTTCTCCTTGCTAAATTGCTTCTTTGTTTTACTCCTTCTGTTCTCGAGAAGGCTGCTGTGAATTTCCTCCTTCGCGTAACATGCCGCGTTCGGGTTGAGAGCATTTATGCAGCTACGACGCCAGCTAGTTCCGTGGGCAAGGATTCACGGTTAAGGAGGCAAAAAAAAAACTCCATTTTATTCGCAAGTGTGCACTAAATGTCCTGGTGTGGGCTATGTGCCAGAGGTGCCCACCAGTGGGCGCCACATTAGGTGGCGCCAGCACACGTTGTGTCCCTGCATACTTCCTTCTCACAGAGCGACGGATGAAATAACGAGTTTTCGGCTCTTTTAAATATAGTGCACGCAAAATATTTTTGCTTTTATTGCGTTCGCTTTTCCCTGTTAATTCTGTGCGATAGAACAGCTTTGTTTTCCTCGCATAATCTGTTGCTTGCGCCGAATTTAGGACTAAGGTTTAAAGTTTGCATCTATTTTACGGGTACATTTCTACATACGTGCACTGCTTGCATGAAAAATACTGAGATTATCAAACAGACGTCATCGAAAAACGCGGTCAATTTTTTCTCCATTTGTCGCAATATGAAAAATGACGCTGAAACTGCTTTTTACAATTCACACATTTAAAAACCGCTTGCACTGATAGTGTCACTCGGCAGTGAAAACTGACATGCATAAAGGCATGCACACGTACTGCCATAGCCTAGAGCTTACTGTGTGCAATGAACGAAACCATGTCGGGAAACAAGAAAACTTCGGTTCCAGCAGTGAGATTAACAAAATATCTCGCATTCGTGGGACGGGTAACTGTCGCCGCTCTCCGCCAAAAAGCAGCGTTGAAAGATTGAAATTTTCTATTTGCGATATTTCATGAATGAAACTGTCGCGTTCCGATATCTGTAACCGGTATTTCACTTAATAATAGCTGCGACAATTCTCGGCAGCTTTTCTTTTTCGCAATAAAGCGTACTTCTCGAGCCTATGGCAATGCTCTGGGTAAATTGCTTTCTCTCTTTTAATAATATCTCTTGGAGGTCCACAATTTCGTAAGAAAATAACTAATGCCCTCCACGTACACAATTTTATAAGAAAATAACTAATGAAAGACGTGACCGAATTAAAAACAAGAACTCGTTTATGCGTTTTGAAAGCGTCTCTATCCTCGTATCGTCCACAGATATAGGTTTTTGATGAACTGAAGCAGCAGACAAGCCTTCGTTCGTAGCCATAAAAGTCACCTTGTTATCGAAGAAACTGACTGCCGCGCATTAGACCAGTAAAAGTGTGGATTCGACTCACCTGCGAAAATAGAATAACGACAAACACGTTAAGCTGCATTTCTCCTTAAGGCGCTTTGTATCTGCATGCAGCCTGCGAAAACAGACGATATGAAACACCCAATGCGCTCGCGTAGTTTTCTTTTAAGTATTGAACATTCACCAAATCTCTTTTTTTTTAGTTGAAAAAGTGTTCAAATGAACTAAGAAAAAACCGTAACAATACGTATGCCATTTCTAAATGAAATCTCTACGCGGGAATTCTATCGGCAAAACACCATTTCGGTCACTGCTGGCGTAATATGCCCCAGATAAAAACTTTTGCGTCCATCTGTGGTTAGAAAGAGAATGTTATACAGGTCAAGCACAGACATGGGGGCTGTGTACGCCACGAAGTGAGCGTTCCCGAAAACGTGCCAAGTGTATTTATGTGATTATTGTTGGCCTCGCCTTCATTGCTTTATTTTTGGCTAGTGGGTCCCTATTAGGTGAAGTTACGGATGTGACTCTAGACTGAAAGTGTGGCGAAAAATCTGCGTTTATTTCCTTCTCAGCACTTTTTTTTTTGCTCTGTAATTGCTGCGTAAAACAGTTGTACTTTCATTTCGTCGTTTAAACTATCTTTGACCTGGTTATCTAAGGTGTCCGTCCGTCACATCACTGCGGATTTTTTTTTTTTTTTACAACGTGAGCCGGTACACCTTGCACGCCCCGAGCCCTCGCGTGTAAGAAGCTAGTCCAAGGTCACCGATTAAGCGGCTTAGAGAGAAGGGTTAGATAACGAATTCAGGGTCGTTGATTATATAAAGAAAGGATGAAGTAGAGGGAGAAAATGAAGGGGCTCAGTTGCAGATAGACAGATTGAAAGAAGAGGTAAACGCAGCGATTCCCGCCGCCGCCTGCGATCGGAGCCATGAAGGCCATCGGCCACATCAGTCGGTCTAGTCGGATCTGTGTGTCGCTCCCTCCCCCCGAGTGACTGCAGCTACGAAGCGAAGTGCTGAGTGAGAAGGAGCCCAGTTAAGATTATCTGTGGGCGGCTGAAGAAATGAAATAACAAACTAAAAAACCAGCGCGTGCGGATGGCACAGCAGCTGTCCTTTTAATGAGCTTTAGTTAGTCCTCTCAAAAGATCGATGAAAAATAATAAATCAAAACTAAAGGAAGCGCGGATCAGCAGAGCCTTGCCGGGCTTAAAGCCAATGCAATATAAACTGAAAGGACTCTCGTCTCGCTCATATTCGCCGGGCTTGCCGTCGACAAGACCCAGTTGTGCTCTCTGCCGACAGGAAAAGTGATCGGTGGTGTAGCCAGACGAGTAACGGCGAGCGACGAAGACCTCCCAACATATATTAGTGTGGGCAAATAAAAATAAAAAGAAAAATAATGTTGCCCAGCCCGCACCGCCTGAGGCACAACGGGCTAGACCTCGCAACACTGAGAGCAGCGGCAGCAAAAACGCACAAAGGGCGAAGATTCAACTTTTGGAACTGCCCTCTCATTAGAAGTCTGTGCCAGGAGGGCCGCGCTAGAGCGACAGCGTAGAAAGTGTCAGCGTGAAGCAGCCACCGGCTCACGCCGATTGTTTAACTTGGCCGTTCCTATAGTTTAGCCTTTTTTGAAGCGAAAAACTTCACTACACTAGGTAAATAAGTCGTCGCGTAGGCCGGAAAATCACCTTGAACGACCTTCTTTCCAACCACGTTAGCCGCGTATGACCATATGTGGCATAATTATGGTGTCGAACCCCTAACCACTGACCTTGACTCATGACCTGTAGTTGACCTTTGACCTTTGACACTAGGTGACCTTTGAGTCGACCTTTGACATTCGACCTTAAGAACATCCGATTGGGTGATGCGAAGCCACGTGATGACATCCGATGGGGGTGTTGTAAAACCATGTGATACCACGTCATAGCCACGTAGTCGTGTAGGTATATCTATAACGGCTGTCGCGAGCGTGTAGCGGCGCTGCAATCGACGAGCCTCAGGCGCTTAGCAAGCGTCCTTTCTTTTCGCTGAATTCCAGGCTTAGCCAAGTTAATCCACTGCCATTTTTTTGCCCCAAATACGGCAAAATAATGAATTATCAGTCGTTTTTGTATTGACTTTAGTTTCGCTGTGGTTTCAGTAAAATATTCCACTGAGAGTGCTGAGAGTTGCAGCTGAAATCATATCGCATCTACTTCTTTTTTTTAACCATCGGTCCTTGAAATTCTAACGCTGCATCTTAATACCCAGCATACTCAGCCTTTGCTCCCTCTGCTTCTACAACTATTATTCTTCTCTTACACTTTTTATCCCTATGACTCCGCGATCCTCCCTTCAAAATTGTCCAGCGGGTGTTGCTTGAGATAAACTTTGTATCTTCTTTCCTCATTCCAAACCATACTTCTAAACGGGCATCGTAAAATCTCGCACCGTGTCGAAATTAAATTATTCTTTGCCAAGTCCGGCCCCCTTCCCTCCTCATCTCTTTTCAGACTCGCATGGAGCCTCGAATTACGAACGCCTTCCAAAACCTAATTTTCACTGAGGTGGTCCTTCAAAGGCCGCTGTTCTAAAGAAGTTCAGCTGTCAACTCCGGCCGCCTCCATTTATGCAAAGTGCAAAGGCTGATTTCTTTTTTTGCACTTTTATTTGGGTTTCCGGCTGGTAAATAGTCATGGCTTTGAATTGAAGAACAAGAACATAATAGAAACGAATCTTTCCCTTCTACCCTTACACTTGACGTCGTTTGGCTGCCATTATACTGCCAGCATTGCGGTCAGGCACTTAAAAGGAGCCTCGCCATCGTTTAAGGCCGAAGATATCAGCCATTGTAAGCCGGATAAAGGGAACGGCTATAGGGGTCGATTAAAAGAAGGCATTGGATAATATCAAAAAAGGAAGCTCTTCAAACGAACATTCTGATCCAATAATGCAGCGTGACCTGCAGGGGATGTAAAATAAAAGAAAAAAGAGGAGGAAGGGAAGGCCAGTCAAGATAGACAGGGAAATAAAAAAAAACAGCTACGGAGCAACTGCTAAACAATCAATCACCCGCATTGCTATTTAAATATCCGCAGTAAGATATTGCGTGTGATATTACAGAAGAGTTACGTGATTGACTAGGGGGTCTAGATGAGTCAGAATATGAATTGCACAAAACTCAGGCTGCTTTACGAGCCTTGTAAGAATGATCGTTGGCTATGAGAGCTCAGTGTGATCGTAACCACTATATATTTGCGCTCCCATTTCGCTCAATTTACGATCATCTTCATCGAATTCGAATGTCATTCAAGCTCTCTTTCGCAGCGCTGACCAAGCACATTATCTTCGATTCGCACAAAACGGGCTATTGAGGATGAGGAATTTGCGGATGGAACCATGTACAACTACAGCTACCGCCACAGTCAACAATGTAATATGCACAGCGGACTTTGCCGGAATGAGATAGAGCCAGCAGAAGTACTGGTGTAGCCGAGCCATTGTTGTGTATGAGCATCTGTTAGCTGTGCTATCCTTGCGCGAAGGAGAAATACACCTACTCGGTCGCAGTCCATAAGACTTCACGCTTCTTCTGTATTACCCAGTAAGGTCCAGGCTTGCAGGGTGATCTCTTGTGAAAGTCTGGCGAGCAGTTGGAAGGGTTCGGGTCAAAAGAAGTCTTCCATCTACTCTAGTGGTCTTGGAGCAATGTGTGCTGGGACTGGAGAGCCTCAGCCAAAGGCAACAGTATTTGCTGTTTGCGCACTACATATCGGACCAAAGCGAACACGGTGATCCGAGGCTCTCAATGGCCAGTAGGTCTGAACTTTTGTACTTCTCCGCATCAATTTCATGCCATACAACAGCAGCCTGGGCAAGCAGCTCAGATGCAACGGCTTAATTCAGAACAGGGCGGCATTCTCTTTTTTTCTCACCCACAGAAGAAAATTTGGCAGATTAAAATCCCCGTCAGGTTGCATTCCAACTAATTTATATCATGGCTGCAGAATCAGACTTAGTCGATCAGAACACAATAGATGTGATCGATATCATTTGTCAAGTAAAGAATACAACGTAGGAAAATTCTCCTCGCAAGCAATAGCTCTCAAATTTTTTTTCTGACGACTCTTCCGTTCCCGTGTCTCATATAGAGCATCTCATAGATAGTGGGTGGGTGCTTGCGTGAAATCGGCTTTTTCATGCGTAACTTATATAAGTATGTGCAATGTTTTAAATAATTTCTCAAGAGAAAGTACTTCAAGAAAACGACCTCTGCTTTTCCACCAAATATAAAACGTTACGAGCCGTTTACTCTTCGTTTCTGTCACCCTCATCCGAAGCAGCCTGTCATGTAGATTTCTGAGATAATATTTACAGGGATCTTTACAAAGCGCCTACTCATCCGCCACACAAGATATATCAGCCTTCTTAAGCAATTCGCCTCCTTTGCTAAACTGTCAAACACTGCTCTCAACTCACCGCGCCGGCGATGACGAGTGCTTGGCATCGTCGTTCGGCGACGCAGAAACTAGCACGACTTGTACTCTAGTAATCGAAGAGTGTACGCTCAAGACATAACTATGAGTCAGTGTGCATTCTCACTTTAGCTCACACGCGATGCTATTCCATTGCTTTCTCTTTATTTTTGTTTTTCATTAGCCCCGATTTTTCATACTAATCACAGCAAACCACATCAAGGGTTAATAATAAACCGTCCTGTGCGCTGAATATTGTATTCTGCTGAAACACATGCGCGTGCACACACGCACACACGCACACACACACGCACACACACACACACACACACACACACACACACACACACACACACACACACACACACACACGCACACGCACACGCACACACGCACACACGCACACACGCACACACACACGCGCACACACACACACACACACACACACACACGCACGCGCGCACACACACACACACACACACACATACACACACACGCACACGCACACGCACACACACACGCACGCACACACACACACACACACACACACACACACACACACACACACACACACACACACACACACACACACACACACACACACACACACACACACACTTGCACGCAACAAGGCCTCAATGATCAGCAGGCCCCGGAAGCCACCGCTGAGTATCGACGGCAAACGATCTCTCCCGCAAGGCTCAGGCGAAGCCGCGTGGTTTCATTGACCCACTAATGGATTCCTCGTGACACGAGTTCTCCGCCGCTGTAACTCTCGGTCCACTTCGTTCTCTTCACCGTGCTTCTGCCTCCCGGGCTCTCTGGGACTCCGCAAATTACACAGTCTAGATACTTGCTGCTCTCTGCTGCCTTTCTGAGGTCCAAGATTGGCAAGGACTAAGAAGAACTTCGCTTGAAGAAACCTGCTTCTATCATCTTCATTACCCACCTCTCGGTTGCACATTGCCGCCCGGTCGCCTTCTCCCTACTTCGTTCCCTCTATACTCCTGCTTTCCACTCTAGCCCTTGTTTTAATCTCTCTTTTCTAATTTAATAATCGCAATTGCTCCGAAAAAAAACTTTCCGGTACTTTCTTTTCCATCACTGGCTATCCGCGTCCGGGGAAACTAATACCTACCTGAAGGTCTGTCAGCACAATTCAGTTTTCGTCGAGGTCCTCACGTACTAGACGAGTAATTTTCCCCTCGTATCGGGTGAAGCTTTTTCGGTGGGGTGTATGACAGACATCGTGCTTACTCGAATCGTCGGACATATGAGGATTCAGGCACTTTCCTGCGCGCATAAACAACACACATTTGACTGCACATCGTAAAATAAATATTGCACATTTGCCTTCCCCGGCAAGTATAAGTAATTCAAGATATAATGCGATCTGGCATTTCCTATTTTCTCCATTGTCCACTTGTTTCTTTCTCTCTTCCACGCGAAGGAAACCTTACCGTATTTGAGTAAATAATTTCTATGACAAATATGACAAATACTAGAGTTGTCTGAGTGGGCGCCTACACGCCACGACACAGGCTACAATCTGTGCACGGAAGACTTCCCGAGTAATTAAGGCTCAGAGTGGACGTTTTCAGACATAGCTCCCGTTTAAGGTTTATTAGTTACGTACCTTCAAGTCCGAATCCTCCACCTGTCTTTTAACATCAACCACAGTCACCCTTGTACGTTTAAATCTTCAGCACTATTATCGTGACCCAAAGCCTCGGCAATGTTGTGGTCGCGTAAACCCGCTGACGCATATTCGTGCATTTGAGCAAAGCATATGTTGTCGCTTTACTACCATTCATTTGTTCAAAAAATTATAAATTGCGTTAGTAACATCTTCACCTTTAACGTGAGTTCCAGCATAGGCTGATCTTTTTCAAACAATGCGCCGCCATGCTGGCTCAGTGGTTACGGTGTTCGGCTCGTGACCCCAAAGACCTGGGTTCGATCCAAGCCGCGGCGGTCCCATTTCCATGGAGGCGAAATGTTCGAGTCCCTCGTATTCTGCGATGCCAATGCACGTTACCGAACCCCATTTGGTCAAAATTATCCGGAGCCCTCCACTACGACGTCCCACATAGTCTGAGTCGCTTTTTGACATTAAAGGCCATAAAAACTTAAAAGAGAACGTTTTGAAACAATAGGGAACTTCTTTACGAATTGTCGTCAAACGACTATTTTCCAAATTCATCTTTCTCCTCATTACAGGTTTACAAGCGGATTCCTTTCTATCAAGGTCTTAGCTACGCCATCTGTTCCCAGTACCGAGAGTGACCTGATATATGCCACACCCGACAGATGGCCTGCTAGTCATTTGTTTTCAATTCTCTGCTTGACTTCGCCCTTTAGCGCAGGGGAAGCTGCAACTATACCTCCGCTTCAACCCAGAGTCTGCCTAGTGTAACAAGCTGAGCAGGCTACACGACGTGAAAGAAGGTCTGCGCAAGTTCTCTATTAAACCTTTCGTACTCTCCTTTCCTTTCGCGTCTTTCTTCTATGCAAGAGCAGGTGGCGACCTCTCGATGCGTGTATTTTAATGCCGCGACGTATAAGCGTACAGTGGACGCAAGCTCGTTAGACGCTGGTCGCTCCCTCAGCTCCAGACGTTTCGAGAAGATGACAGTCTTGTCTTTTTCTAAGGCTTGCCTTTCTCCCTAGCGTGGAGAGCAAGGTGTTTGCATCTTGTGAGGCATTCGGGCGTTTATCGATCGACGCACCAGGACATGCTCTAAAAAACTCGTCTGAAAACCAGTGGCCTTATTAAACATCCCACGTGTCCATTAACTGTAATTAATAATTATTGATAACGCGCAGTGCATATTCTTCGTCGTTAAGCGGCACAGGTCCCACAACCGCGTTCCTTAAGCAGGTCTTTGTTATTTGTGACTGTCAAAGTTTTTGCTAGCACTTAACTTCTGATTTAAAAGTGAAAGGGCAACAAACCTTCATTGATTTAACCAAAATAAAAAGGAAGCGATAGTCTTGTGCCGCCATGGTTAGTGGAAACACAGTTTTTCCCCCTACTTTCTTTGCCTTCTGCAGCCAATAACGCTGGTCTTCACATCAAGTTGTTATTTTACCTTTTTTTTTATTTCCTCCCTCCCTTGCCCTTTCTTTACACCTCACCTTCCACCTCTGGCCTTCTTCAGTTATTTTCTTTTCCCCGCTGTTTCTAGGTGCTATTGCATTATGACAACGCAAGCTGACTTTTCATTTTTTTTGTACGTTCCTGTAGCTTTATTTCTCTTTCCTCTTCTTTTTCCTTGCGTGACTTTCATCTTTTGTTTCATTCACCTGGCTTTCATCTTTTCTGGCAGCTCTCAGCATCTTGTCAGCGTCTCCCGGCAAAAGTTTTCCCTTTCCACTCAACCTATAGCACGCGCTTTTTTTTTCTAACTAGCGTTTGATTTATAACTATATTCTTAAGGTTTCCTTTTTTTCGCCCTGTTCATTTATTTTTATTGGTTTAAGGATATGATAGCTATCTTGGGGCAAGGATTCTTCCACTTTTTCGTTTATTATTTTTTATGCCTTGTGCCCATCAGAGGGACACCAAAATGGGGAAATAAGGCAATAAGGCAATGTCCCTGAAACAACACTTAGTGATGAAGGTATTCTGATTTAGCACTTCTGAAATATATTATATTTCAACAAATTATTTCCTTATAATTCAGAAGTCACCTGCACAGGTTATGTGGCGCCTAGAACAAGTGACACCCGGTTACGTATCTTATTAACATGTGTTCTGGCGGCAACTAAACAAGGCGGCAATGAAGGAATAGCAGTCACCAAGGAATTCATCCCCTAAAGGCGAGAATAATAATAATAATAATAATAATAATAATAATAATAATAATAATAATAATAATAATAATAATAATAATAATAATAATAATAATAATAATAATAATAATAATAATAATAATAATATGGAGAAGAAAATCATTATCTCATTGTAATACAAGGAACAGGCACCCCAGACGAAAAGCTGCAAAAGCCGCAGTTTGACACTCATAATATCATAATGTACTAAGACACCCATAATCTTGCACATAAAAGAGTGTTTCTTCAGAATTCCCATTATAGGAACACTTTGCTCAAGATATCGCGGAGGAGGGTGGATACTGTAACGAGTGTGAGACAGCTGTCTTCGAAGACCTCGACTTAGCATGTTACCTGACTCATCTTTTTTTTTTTCTGGTGCGCGTGTTTGAGTGCTTAAACTAAATGTTGGCGTTGCTGTCTCACGCAATGTGCTCAGCGACCTAATTGGAACACATCGCTCGAGACTGGCGCGTGGTTCTGCCTAATTGCCGCAATCCCGCAAATAGGCGTGCGAAATGCGCTGGTCGCACAAATTCGCCACTCGTTCGGCATCTCCCAGCTACAGGTGACGTTCAAGTCGTACGTAGCCATCTCTTGTTCTAATGACTACTATCGTACTGCACCAGTTCTCCGCATGAATTAGAACCACCACTGGATAGGGCGAGCTCATTTTGGCTCAGCGCCATTTCCACCTGCAGAAGTTTCGAGGGTCCGTGCGGTCGCATTCACGCTCACGATCAGTGTAAGCAGTGCAGTCTGAAATGACCCATTCAGGTGGGACCCAAGCTAACTTCCAGCACGCACTCAAAGAGCTCGAATTGCCCGAACAACTCTCTACAGCCGTGGCTGTGAACACCCTCTATTGATCGTTGCGCTAACGACGGAGATAGCATGTTGAGTTGGCGCATTACTTCTTGAGAATTACCACTCACTTTGGAAATAAATGTCGGCTGTTTCACCTAAGATGTTCTGAAATTAAAAAAAAAAGATTTTTTTAGTTATAAGAGTGCTTCGGCATAACATTTTCAGCAGTGTGGCACATCAGAATGCAACTAAGACATGCAAACTAGTACGCTGGTTAACAAACATTAAGTAGTTAACTTTTTGACCATTATTGTTACTCTTTTTAATTATGGAGAGGCCTGTAGCCCGCCGTAATTAATACTCATATCAGCATTTATATTTTCAAAATCGCAGTGACCTTAAGAGCTATACGAAGCCTGGTTGCCGTGAAAGGAGAAGCTGAGTACGGCGAGAGCGGAGGAATGTCGAGCGGTCCCTCTGCAGTGCCTGTGCAAAGCGCGCCGGTGGAAGAATGGGTCATCGGTGGTGCCGCGCGCCTACAGCGGTGGACTGAAGGAGACAGCCAGTCGAAAAACGAGTATGTGTGGAAAATTGAAAATAGGGCTCTAGAGCTGTACAGAAATTCAGTTGCTCTCATTTTCTCTACCTGAACATATCGTGCAATATAATACCTTATAGCAGCAGTAATCATCTTTTGACTTTTTTTTGTGAACTCTCTTGCAATGGTATCCAGTTTCGATGTGGATGACAAAATTTGGGCATACGCGCGTAACAGTCTGCCTCCAACTGCAGCAGAAATGCTTTTCCATAGATCGTCTTCCGAAGACACTGCGTACTATCGAGCTTCATCCTTCAATTTCGCCATCTGCTGCAATCTTTATTCTGCGCCTCACTTTTCATGAAGTGCGCCTGAATGACATGCATTACCTCTTCTCCCATCTACAAGGCCCATGTATTATGTGCTCATCATAGTAGTCATGGGTACAGTGTAGGCTTATAAAGACACGCGTGGTCTTTATTGTTATCTAGATGCGCTCCGCATTGGAGACGCCAAAGTGTGGCCGTCCGATGCGGCGGCAGAACTGCGTCAAAATGTGGCGTGAGAGCTTAGAACTGCATTTCAGCACTTAACAAATGAGTAGGTAATTTTCCACCGGAGCCACACGCTACGTATTGGCTGTTAATGCTGCCTAAGCGTGCGCCAATCAAGGACGACCCGGTGTGCCCAAAACTACCATCAGTTCAGGAAAGAGAAGAACCACCGTTTTCAATCACCCTCTGTATTTCCGAATGTCCGCCGCAACTGAGAAGGCGTGAAGACGCATCCGTAACAGCAATCGTCTGCTCGTTATCTTTCTCACAGGTTCTAACCCCTTGTTTTAAACTGAGGTCAAGGTAGAAATTCCCACTGAGAGAACTTCATTTGGTTCGTGATGGCGCGGCCAGCAGCTCCGCGTCTAGCTCTCAAAGCTCTACCTATACGCCCAGCAGTCAGGCTTGCATTTGTTGGCCCGGAATTGCAAGGCAGGGAGCAAATTGTTTCGAAAATGAACGAAGGCCTACCCTAATATCCCTTTGCGCAACCTGCCGCTGTCTCCCCCGGCCCTTCACATATCCTCTCACATCTTCTGCTCTTGAAGAACCTTTCATCTGTTTTATTCCTATTTTTTCACCTCGCAAACAGAGAAGACTCGTGAAGATAGAAGGCGCAAAACAAAGGTAACATGAGTTCTCATTACGAACGCTTTCTGTTTTAGTAACTATGTTTCTTTCTTCGACGTTTAGTCTTACTTTATTTCTTCTTGTTCTTTCTTCTTTGGATTCCTGCCAATCCTTTCCCTGCAGCCTCCCCCCCCCCCCCTTGCTCTGTGGTTTAGTGGGTCAAAGAAGTGGTTGGCAGCAGACAAGTGGGAAGCTCATACGTGCCGTTCGTCGCCAGCGCTGATTCACTTGTCCGCAGCGTCGTGAACACTTGCACTGGACGGTAGGAGTTTGTCAGCATTTGCTAGTCAGCTTCTTTTCGCGGTAGACGCTTCGGGAACCAGTGGTGGACGTCGATTCGATTCAATTTGCGCCCTCCGGGCACGGCGGAGCTTTCTGTGGCACCTTGTGGATTTATTTCTCGTTTTGTTAGATTCATCGTCTTGCTATTTTTTTTTACCACGCTCTCTTGCAGCATAGGTAAGACACGCAATCTCGTTTTCGTTGCTGATGTTATTGCAGTTCCCCAGCGGACTGCAAGTGATAAGATCTGCACTGAAACTTTCGAAGCGGGGAGATTTTTGTGTTTGTCGCGTTCTGGTTAGTGATGATTGTGCACATGTATAGTATTGATAGTATTCTCTAGAAAAGGTGACAAGCGCTCAGGTGTGCTCCCAGGCTGCCATTTTGTTTATTGTGGTTGTTAAGCTTTTCTCCGCGTAAATCCGATGTACTTAACTTTCATGAACGCACCAAACAGCCCTCTTCGCATAAGAGGAATTCGTTCAAAGGAAATGAAAAGCTCAGTAACTGTCTCACTACTCGCTGGACACTTCAACCGCATCGTGAGGGAAGGGAGGAAGGTGGGAGAGAAAGAAGAGAGGAAGAGGTGTCGTAGTGAAGGGCTTTGATTGTTCTATTTGAGCTCTATAGAAATACCAGCTGTCCTTGGCATTTGTCTGCACAATAAGCTCTATCTCATGTTTTGTCCAGGCAACGTATGTTGAAGGTTCCTTTTCCAATGGCAATGTGACCGCTGCACTGGATAATAATAATATTATGATGAAATAAAACTATAAGGTTACAAAACAGTTTAGGACCGTATCAAGGGCAAATATAAATTGCGGCGGTCGTAGCTTTGGAAGCTTACCTTATTGTTCCGGATATGTGCAGCCTAAAGCATGCATTGTAATATGAACAAAAATATTAAGAAAACTCGCAGAAGACATGGAAAAAAGAGAGCTAAGGTGAGGGTAGTAACGTGTTCGTTAACAGCAACTGTCGCGTAACAATTGCTACTGCAAACGAGGCAAATTACGCGCTAGAATTTCAAGAATCGATACACGAAAGACAGTCAAAGCTGGCGCACCAGAGGGAAAAGTCACGTGTTGGAAGAAACTACGTCACGAAAGCGCTGGTAGCAGATTGCGCCATGTTTTTGCAGAGAAAAGCGTTAAGGGAATGCTTCGCGTTTCGGTGGCGGCGTTGGCATAACACCGAATTGTCGCTTTTTGTTGTGGAGGCACTGATTGGCTTCTTTTAACTCCTAACATGCCTTCGTTATGCCGTTTTCGTACTCATAAATATCTTATACACTTTCAAGCACGAAAGCTGGCGTACTCTTGAATAACGTTAGCTGCCTAGGTAGTTTACCCCGCACCACAATCTCAGTACATGGGGCTGTTTGTTTCATCTCCATCGAAATGCAGCAGCAGTGGCCGGGCTCGGGTTCGCGATCTTTAAGTACAGCTTTCTCAGGCAAAAGTTTTCAAAATTGAAAAATTGTAAGACACTCTTAAGGAAATATTGAAGTTCATGGTTCGTTATTCTGATATGTAGCAAAATATTTCTTCTAAAGTGTTCCGAGGGATCGCATCGAACAGTTAAGACTGCCATAAAAAACCATTACAGAACGGTTTTGACGATAACAAAATCGTGAATAGATAAAAAAAACAAGGCTGCCGTCGGGCAATCAGGTGGACATATTGATTGTAAAAGTGAAACCTGACATAGTATGAAAAAAATACGTTCATAAACGGTTTACCGTTCAAAAATGTTTTTGTGCAGAATTGCTGGGCATGTGCGTAGAATGATAAAGCTTTAGCCAGAGAAGTATCACCGTGTGTATTATTATATTTGCACCACTGGACTGAATTTATTCCGCTGATGAATGTATGGACATGAATCACGATTGTATGCGGAGTTCACCGCGCGTCATGCAATGTCTGGCGGAGACCTGCAATCCTCCGCTTGTCTGCCTTGGACTATCATAAAAATAAAACTGTGCGCTCATGGTTACAATACGACCGACAGCTTCTCCATTAGAGGATCGAAGCTCTAGCAACTGGGACATACGCGCCTATCCGCGACAGTCTTGGCAATTAATTGACAAAGCGCCCATGAATGCATTGCACTAGTCGTGCAGATTACTCAAGAATGTCATTAATATTAGAAGTAATTTGCCTCAAACATAAATGATTGGTGTTCACAGTTACAATCACTAGAAGGTGACTGAACTACTGTTGTATTTTATATGATGTTATGCTTTCCCAGCAGTTTCATTTCGAAGTTTTCACCGGCACGAACACTCTGCATGCCAGCTAGTAGCCAGCACTGACTGGATGTTCGTATCAGATTTATTTATTTATTTCAAAAGTACTGCCAGCCTTTCTTTAACGCTTCCCAAATTAGTGAGAAACGCAAAAAAATTCAGACAGAACCCAATATAAAAGCATTGCAAGAAATTTTCAACACTCATTATGCATGAATAAAAAATGAAAGGACATCAATGCTACTTGTACACGACCTCTGTAACAGAGAACAGGACAACATCGCAAAGCCAGGAGCAAAAAAATAAAATTAACAAGCTTGCCTTTATACATCGCACAAATAAAGTTTATAGATTACGAGTTTTACCTGAGCAGGTCTCAAAATGACTCTACCAGCAGCTTTACCACAGTGCCTAGGTTTCGCGAGTTCGGATATCGGAGTTTTTAGAGTAAAACTCATTCTGAGCGAGCTGCCGCTCATTCTCTAGGCAAACAACAACTACTTAGCCCGATCTGAATGCATTCACAAGTGAGACAGGCAGGACAACGCACTACCAACAACTGATTCCTGACTTGAAAAACCGAACCGTAAGCGGGTAAAGCGACTTTTTAAAAGCATCACTCCGGCAAAAAAAAAAATATTAAATTTTTTAATCGCTTGATCGTGTTGAACGTCTGAAAAGTGATTCAATGTACATACTCCTGTCCAGTCCTGCGCTTCTCTTGTTCTTAAAGGAAGGGTACAGACAATGCAGGGAACACTCTACTAAAGCTCCTTAACATGACGTTCCGTCTGAAGCTCAAGGAGAAATCAGAAACGGAGAGACGAAGCCGACAAGTGGCGCCTTCTGCGAGCCGCGTGAGGAAACAAATGCAAACCGCTAGGGCATTCATGCCCATACATGCTCGCAAGCGACTCTACCCTGTAGCCCGACTATAGTCGCTCTATCACGAAAAAGATTTTCCCACCAACGCCAATCTTCCACGATGTTCAGTTTTTAGAAGTTATTACGCTGGTTACAACTCGTTTTTGGAAAAAAATAGCCACTGAATATTATAAATCTAAAACTAAAGAAAAACATGAAACACCGTTACCTCTTATGACAAGTAATTACTTCATTACAAAATTTCCAAATTTTATTTTATCGCAAGTTGAAACGTGTTATGCACATCTCCGCAGTGTGCGCTGCGCCTGGCTATGTGAAAAGTGTTCGCATTATAGACATTCCTTGTCATTATTTTTATCCACTGATCCCGAACATCGATTCCTATCCAGCTAAATACAGGCCGTGCGGTCGCAAAAGTGGCGTCTTGAAGTGCTGAAGCAAAAATTGATGAAAAGCTGACCTTTATTCTGACTGACTGAATGATGTTGCTGAGAGGAAGAAGGAAAAGGAAAGAGCACGGGCCTGCCTACTGGCTCAAGTCGAGCCACGCTCGCTGCCGCGTGCTGTAAGTAGGAGGGGTAAAGGATAGGAGAGCAAAGAGTGAAAGAAAAGACGCGCAGCGCAAATATGCCCCGGGCCGATCCCGGAAGCAGTGCAATACCGGGCCGACCCGTGCCAGAGTGCTGCAAGCCAAGCACTCCGCCATATTCCAAAAATAAGTTTAATATCTGGGGTCCAAGGACCCGCAGCTGATATTAAATCAGGTATCAGGACCTTTATTCTGCAAAATGCATTTCTCCACTTATAAAATAGTAACTCATTATCCGCCACTTTTCCGGCAGTGCGCTTCGAATGTGCGCTGGAACTGCGAAATAATGAGGGAGGGAGGATTCATGAGAGCACTCCTGAGTTCACTGCCGATCTTGCTGCTTCGCTTCCCTACTTGGAGACCCCCGGCCAAGTCGGAACTTCCCTTCAGGAACACTTCATTAGGTTTTTGATGGCGGGGCCAGCCGGTGCCCTGAGGCTCTCACGGGAACTGCAACACCGCGGCCCAACAATCAGTATTACGTTCCCGGCCAGGAAGTTTGTGGCTGAGCCCGCGGCAAATTGTTTCGGAAATGAACGCACCCCCCCCCCTCCCTATTTATATCCCATTGCAAGACCTGCTACTCTCTCCTGTAACACTTCGCATTCACCCTCTGACATCCTCTGTCCTTGAGAAACATTTAATCCTTTTATTCCCTAGTTTTCCTTCGGACAAAAATAAAGTGGGGGAATTCGGAAGGAGGCATCGGGAAGAAAACCGAGGTAACACGAGTTCTGATTGCGACCGCCGCCCGAATTCCTCGTTTCATCGCTTCCAGAGTTTCATTCACTCTTTTTCTCTTCTTCAGGTCTCGATCTTTCGCTTCTAGCCAACCCTTACTCTTTACCCAAACTGCCTCCGCCGCGTGGAAGGCTTAATAGGGCCAAGAAATGAGGCTGGTAACAGACAAGGAAGAAGCCTATACGGGCTGCTTGTCGCCGACGCTGCTTGGTTTGTTTTGCGAGTGTCGAACCGCTTGCACTGGTGAGTAAGAGTTTGTCCGCCTTTGCTGGTTGCTGTGCTCATTTTTTTTTTTATTGCGGCAGGCTCGTTGGGAACAAGCAGTGGCTGCCGTGATTCATTCAATTCGGCCGCTGCCGCACTGTGTCCAAACGAAGCTCTGCACTCTCTCCCACACCGATGGTTTGTTCCTTGTTTATTATGTTTGTGCTCTTTTCATGTCTGTACAGCTATATTGTGGTGGAAGCAATAGAACATACATTGTTTTTGATATTGTTGTTGTTCTCACCACTCGCTAGTGGTTGGGAGAAACAGACCAGCCCACTTATAACGATCGCAGTTACAACCAACACTCGCTAACTACGGAGAGAGTGCAGCTCAAGAAAAAACATGTATTAGGTCAATGGCACTGTGTCTCAGATACAATTAATAACCGTGGCCGCATCACTCGGTTATAGCGAACGAGTCGCCATAACCTCATCTTAGCAGTCGAACTCGCGATCCCGCCAGCGCATATACCGAATGAGCGTCTCTCAGCACCTGTGAGTTCACCTTTAATAAGATTCTGGCAACCCGAAAAAAAGGGAATAAACTGTCTAAGGACGATTATGATTCTCCCTAATGCGAAGTTTGAGCGCAGCTCTGTCGGCGTCTCAGTCTCTGTAGGCTCATGGTTTTGCTTTGTTCAGTCGTCGGCACCTATGACGGCAAAATTACTTCCATAGTAGTATTAGTTCAAGAAGACGACTATGAGCAATGCACAGCGCACCAGAATGTGTATATTGGTTCGGTAGCAGTATTAGTAGAAGAAAACGAAGACGTGCAATGCACAGCGCGAGTGTGTCGCAGTTTAACATGAAGCGAAATCGGCGGCGGTGATAACCTAGTACTAGCTCGCGGGCAGCGGCCATCGAAGCTGATCTGTTCGCGGTGCCTCTGGTTCAAATTGCAGTCGTGTCAATGTTTACTACTATATATTTATTTATTATTGTTTATCTCGATTACACCGACTGCGGCGACGCGGCTCAACCCACGGTTGGACGCTTAAGAACTTCGCTCTAAGAAGCGTAACTCAAACTACAGGTGACCGCGAGCCAACAGCGCGCCGACGCACCATAAGGTCAATCAGTGCTGGCTAAAGTGGTATCAGAAGCGTGATGAGCGTGAGATGGAGGCAGCGTTGAACGCTGAACAACGGCATATGATTGGTGATGAACTAATGGCAGCAGTTTTGAAAAATTTGAATACCGGTCACGTGGTATGCATTGCTGACCAACTCGTGCTTCGCATCGGCTCTCCACCATATGCACTTGTGCCACGTGCAGACAGCGTGCAAAGAGGATAAGTATTTACTGCGTGCAAATGCGCTTCGCTGGCTTTGCCGCGGCAACTTAACTATTTTGATGAGCATGGTTACGACGAGGAGTCTGCAAAGGTGTGTGCGTGTGTGTGTGTCATATCCAGACTGTTAGAGTTCGTGCCTGTCCCATTCCCAATTCCGGATACTGTGGCGCGAGCGCACGCACAATCTTTGGGTTTTCTCGACAATGTATCTTATATAGCTTGCTACTTTATTCCTCTTATATATTGGTATACATACCCCTCACTCCCCCTCTTACTGTAATGTCAGAAAGCAGAATATCATTTTGCATAAGTAAATAAGGGCTATCGTCGTAATATGCTCATAAATTACGGCACCCATAGCTCGGCCACCTTACGTGATCGCTCGCATGCGCGCAACTGACAGTAATCAGTGTCGTTTAGAAAATGCCAAATACATTGAATCAGCAGTCTGACCTTTTGAGAAAATAAATTGGAAGTACTTAAAAGGAAGGTCCGCGTATTGTGTCGCGCAGAGATGACTACGGAAAATACCGTAGATACAAGCCGGGCACCACCCATCACCGAAGCCGACGCACGAGAACGAAATGACACGTGATAAGGCATATTACGTCCCGCAGATGCTGACAGTAGGTGGCGCTACTGTTTTTCGGTAAATTAACAACGGAGCCGGCCACATACTTTGCTACGAAAAACACCACAGCACAATCGGGGGCTGCAGTCATTCAGCAGATCTGGCAGTGATTGGAAACACGCGGATATTAAGCTTTCCCTTCGAACATACCCATATATGCTCCTTACTGGTTTCTAGTAGATTTCAGCGTGCTAGAACTTCAAAGTGCAAGGCAATTTAGAAATCACATGGTTTAATATGCTTCTCGCTCCTAATAAGGCAGTGCTTCGTATAGGGCGTGCTTGTTATGAGGAATTCCTTAAAAACAATTTTTAACCCCTACTCCTAACTCTCAGCACTTTGTGCATCCGCCTTACCTAAGGCAAGAAGATTAGTGTCTAACATGAAATCAATCACATTGTGTGTTTTTACGAGCATACATCAGTTTTCGGTCTAAACATGTTTCGACTAAAGCATCTTTTTTTATTTCGTTGCTTCTCCATTTGAAAGCTTAACATTTTGACAGATTTGCCCGTCTGGTTGGGTTTGAAGACTTATAATGAACTGCACATCTCCAACCAAAAATTTGTAACTTAACCCAACATTTCGAAGCCGACTCGGCTCCTTCATCAGGGGTGACTAAGGGCAGTAGCTAGCGTCTATTAAGTATGAAGGGGGGGGGGGGGGGGGGTGTCAAAGGAATGACAGATGTGACGCGAAAGGCGCGGGGGAGGGGGAGGGGGTTGAGGCTGTTAGTCACGCTGGCGCACTGCAGGGAGGTGGTGAATGGCGACTTTTTTTCGTTGAGTTGAAGAGCGAGGTCCCTGGGCATATACCGGGGACAGGTTTTTTTCTGTGCGGTTGATATTGTTCGGGGTGGTTTGGATATGCCAGGATTCTAGAAGGAGTCTTTTGTGGTAATTTCTTTCCGTTCCGAGGATGCGGGTTTCTTCGAAGTTTATTCTATGGTCGGAGTCCTCGGAATGTTCAGCTACTGGATTGCGCTCTCTTGCGAATTTGCGGACGTCATTTTTATGTTGCCGAATTCTTTCTTTGAAATTTTTGGTTTCGCCGATGTAGCTTGCGTCGCAGTCGGCGCATAGAGTTTTGTAGACAATGCCCTGGGCTCTTTCTCTCGGCGGCCGGTCTTTGGGACAGGTGGGCAAAGCGCAACAGTGTTTGTGGGCTTGTGCGCAACCTGCAGACCCGATTTTTCCAGGATTCGGCCGATGGTTTTTTTTTAGGAAACGTTGGGTTAAGTTAAAAATTTTCGTTGGAGATTTTCAGTTCATTATAACTTCTTCATCTGAAAACATAAAATGCTTGCCAAACCTTCGTAACCGGGTATGAGAACCTAGAAAAATCCACAAATGTCATTCTCCCACTTCTGGCGCATGCCGAGTGAAGCAGCGGAGAAAGCATTTGCTTCTTATTCTACTATCAAAACCACCAGCTTGTCTCCAGTTAGAGTGTTCTCAGCACAGATAAGTGGCGCCGAAACTGAGATGAAAATATATGCACAGTGCGAACTTTGTCGAGGGGCCAACTTTACCCACCGAATCGACTAACGCATTGTTCCCTCGAAAGTCGTATCGGCGTCACTCGCAGCGCGAAGCACTCTTGAATTCAGCGACTGCGAGTCAAAAGCCGGCGGGATTCCATTAAAAACTTGACGTGGCGCCAGCGCTCTCGCTCGATGAAGTGCAGACCCGACGACCGGTTCTTCGAAGCGCTTCGCTGTCGTCACCGAGTTCAATGGGATGCAGAGGTGACATTGTGAAAAGGGAATCTATAAACCGTATGCCGGGAAGTGACCTTGGAGACTCCAACCGTCCTAAGCTCAATTCTTTTGTAAGTATCTAGCAAGCATCATGCACAGTGATTGGTATCTACGGCAACTGCTTGTTAACAACAGCGTGCCATGCTGAAATGTTGCCAATAATACTCCACGCGCAAATCTTTAGTCCTCTAAGCAGTTTTATTTAGCGCCCTTTTCACGCATGAAATGCATTAAACGGTCATAGTTTGATTTCCCGTGTCCGGTATTTCGGGACAGTTCATCTTCACCCCTCCTTCCACATAAGTGCGCTGGCACACCTTTACAAAGGTCAATAGACCCCTGCATTTGCACATGCCGTCATTCTGTGCACCTGCATAAATCGGGCGAATGTAAAGTGAATGTCATAAAACAGATTAATGTTAATTATATAGCTAGCGCTGCAATACAAGGGTGTCAATAGGATCTTGCCTATGCAACGCAGGCCTTTACTTATCGGGCTAACAGACGGGAGCCCACGTATTTGGTAGCTTAGACGATAACCTCGAAAGATGAATGGGCCTTTGTGTAAGCTTCGCTAAGAAAAGAGGAACTAGAAATACCGATTCTATCAAACGGTGGACTAATTCATTTCATGCAGTAAAGCATCCCAAGCATAGCACGAACTAGCTTACAACCTTTTTTTTTCTCTTTGGAGCACGGTAATCATTAGTTAAAAAATCTCAACGAATAACCACAATGCGAAGGAGTTTGTCGAAGTTATCTGCATGGCATTGGGGAATAAGGTACACTCGGCAGCACGCACTGGTTTCGTGCAGGTGTGACCTATAAGCAAAGTGATTGCGGCTGCATGGGCATCTACTTGGACAAAAGAAAGCCAATTAATAATTCCCCTCTCTTATTGGTCAATTTTCAAAGCAACCGCCGTGGCAGGGATGGGCACGAGCGCAGCTTCCTGAAATTTGTTCAGACAGTGCATAGCGACTGTGCAGTAATGTTCAACGTGGAACCTTGATACGCGGTCACAAGAAAATCATACGATAATCTAGTTTTGTGTACGTTCATATTGAAAAAAAAAATATGAGCGCTAGCTTTGTGACACGTACACAATAAAATCGCAGGACACAGCGCTATCTCCAGCATTATGAAGGTATAGAGCGCAAAATAACGGTAAAAAAGAGAACAGAGGCACATAAGCGCTCGTGTGTGTTCCGTTCTTCTGCGATGTGTTCCTTCATAATGTTCAGTCACCAACTCTTTCAACGACGTGCCTTAATTCTATCTCGAAGTTAGCGCTTGTACTTTTTTAATACGAACGTATACCAACCAGCTCAACTTTCTCCCTCTTGCTATGGGACTTATCGGTAGTGTTCAGCGCGTATGCAGACATTTCGCATACGTTTACTAAACCAAATTCTTCGACTTCCAGCGTTATAGTTTGTGTTCACAGAGCACTGTATAGGCTCTTCACATGTAAATGTTAGTAGCCACACCGTTCACAAAGCACGCGACGTAAGATTAACACTTGGGAAATGTGTTCGCAGTGCCCTCGGGTTTGGCTAGGTGACGGAAAGCTACAAATATATAAACCTGATAATTTGCAAGCACTTATCTGTGCATTTTCTTTAATCTTTTTGTTCATTTTATTTACTCACTTTCAACTTGTGAATATCGCGCTTTCTAACTTTGTTTTTCTTGTAATGCGATGTTGTTCTAAACGTGTTTTAACGCAACAAGACAAGCAGACAAAGGCCGAGGTTAAGAGGTGCCTGTGAGCATCTCTTCGCCCTGTTGCTGCAGTAATTTTTTTTTAGAACCTCGAACTCAACCCTCCCTGCAACATGCGTCACCTATATTTCACTCGTGCGTGGTCACTGAGTTCGCCTTCGTATTTTCCTTTTGTAGCGAGAGCTACATTACCTAGCATTTCGAGTCTTCAGCGTGGAACCCCTTGAGCTGCGTGGACGCCCTTGAGCTCCGTGGCGGCGCCATGGCTGGTCACGTGGTTGGTCACGTGGTGCGGAGCAGCTGTCGGCGGCGGTGCGGCGCGCCGGCGAAGCCGAGTGAGGGGAGGGGGCCGTGTGGACGGCGAGAGGGGAGAGATAGTGAGAGTGAATCCACGTTCAGGGACGAAGATGAAGAAGGAACGCCCAGCGAAACGGAGCGGCGAAAGACTGACTTTGCAATTCAACTGAGTGAATTCCACTAGGCCAGATGTACCTATCGCGTCTCTCAATGTTTAACCAGACCTAAACCACAGCCATTTTTTCCCAAAGCAACCAGGTATAACAGGAGAAGGTCAATGTTTATCGATGGGGTGTAGCATTTCTGCTTTCTGTTCTATTCTTATTAGTTCTCACGAAAACGTGCCTTTGAAATAAAATTCTTTTACAAGCCTGCTTTTGGCCCATACTCGTGTGTCTTCAAAATACAACTTAAAAGCGTGAATGATCGAAAGCATAGGCAAACTTTATTCGGGAAAGAGCCACTTTTTCATCGTTGGCGGTGACCTGGAGACAGTTCGTTGATATCGAGGCTTCTTCTTATCAAGTTTCTGCTGGTGACGTGTGGAATCTCGACTTGTCGCATCGTAAAAGGGGGGCTCAAGGCAAAGATGAAGCCAACAGGATGCTACGAGCCTCAGCAAGTCGACCAGCATAGACGGACGGGCAGATAAATTATAAATGCAACCTCGTTTTTATATTTTAGTTATTTCTCCTATCTTCCAAGTCGTTACCCAATTCTTAGCGTTCAGCTTAGAAATTCCACACGCGGAAGACCATCCCAGATTGAACTACACCCATCGCGATAGAGAGTCCTAACTTTAAAAAGAAGTTTTAGATGTATTTCACAGTCCAAAAGAAAAAGTTGTTTCTTATTCGTTGTAGATAACGAGCTTGTTGCCGCAACAAGTCCACTCCCACAAGATCAGCGTTCTTTGCGTTGCAGCATTAACCCAATGTTTGTTTCCTTGTTGACGGAGCTGGTGACAGTGCCCCTCTGTTCACGCTTGTCCATCGGCCAGGGTAAACAAGGCATATCCGCAGGCAAATATCAGTGACCGAAGCTGACGTAAACAAATAACAAATCACTGAACCACGCTGCGGCTGCGGCTGAACGTAGGCCGGTTCTATGCTTATCTTCCCAGTCGCTCTGGACGAAAGGGTCATGAAGTGAGCAGAAACAGCACTCCGTTGCATGTGGCATGAGGCGTTTGCTTTGCACTCCCCCCTGGGTTTGTGGCTCGGCAGAGCACTTGAGGCTGCAGGCTGTGTTTGTACTCTCCCTTCGGGCTTCTCCAGTTGGTCTGTCCGTGACCCTCGCTTTTATTTTGTGCTTATTATCGTGCCTTCCATCTCTGCAGACGTGGTGACGCTTGGCAATGCCTATTCGCGCTTGCTTTCCTTGCCTCTTCATTAGTAGGCTAGGTTTGTGAAAACAGACTACTAGAAAACGCAAATTTACGCGTGGTATGAATTAAACGCATTTCGTCTCACACCCAAAGAACGGTCAGAACGTTGAGAGCCAACAGAAGAGAGCAGTGAGTGGAAGCACAACGGGGACGCACTAGCCCACACTATAAACACTCCTGCGAGGCGAAAGCTGATGAGCATGCGCAGTGATAGCAGCACGTTTCCATCTGGCCGCAGGGAGCGCACAACAGGCGCCTTGCATTCCCGGTGGACGTCTATGCAAGTATGCCTCCCTATGCGAGAACTCTGTAGTTGGCACTATGGTATTATTGTGATGTCCTCGGAGCACGATTTTAAAGTGAAATCTTTACTGGCCGCGAACTTGCGATTTCGCCGTGGCGCTACTCTGAGGAGGCACATGACGTCCCAACGCGCGCCTCGCCGCGGATATTTCTCTCTCTCTCGCTCCGTAGTCATTATTGCGCATGCACCACTAGTAGCACCGAGCGACAGGTGTTCCGCCGCTGCGCAGCGCCGCACCTTTCCTCAAAATCCAGCTTTCAATTTTCAGTTTTCTCTTTCTTCTTTTCCTCCTTCCTTTATCCCTTCCATTACGGCGCGGTTCGAGTGTCCATCGAGATATGTGAGACGGTTACTGTGCCATTTCCTTTCCTCAGAAACCAAACAAAACAACTGAGCCGATGGCTTTCATAGAGTTCATTGGCGTTGACAACTTTGCAAAGGCCGTTTATTTTCACGAAAGGAAAGGCGCACAACTGGCTCCGTGGGTCAGTGGAAGCCTCAATCTCGCTTTCATGTTCGTTACGTTAGTGTCCAACTGCAAAAGCCTGCTTTGTTGGCGTTCCGCACACTGGATAGGCAGCGCGCCCTCCCTGCCACTTGGGATGTGGCATGCAGTTAATGGTTGATCGCGAGAGATTGATCAGCAAATGAACGCTGCGGTCTAGCTATTGCTGCAATGCCGCATGTCAGCCACAACACTGTCAGCGCTAATGCATTCAGGCCACATCTCTCTCTCACACCACCGCCACATGTATCAAAGCACGAATGAGGCGTCCGCATATCCAGGGGGCCAGTTATGCGCCCTTCCTTTCCTCAAAGCCATCGCCGTCTAGAACATTGTCCACGCCAACGCCAATGAACACAGTGAACGCCGACATCTTTCGCTTTGTATATCCAGGATTAGCTGAGCTAATCCACATTAATTTTTTTTTTACATTATTCGTGCACTAGGCTCGGGTGACTATTTTTGTCGTGTTTCCTGTTTTCTCCAGTTTCTGCGCTTGGTTTTCTTAGTAGACTTTCTTGTTCTGTTACCGTCGTTCGTTGAAGGAAGTCAATTGAGTACACGCCTTTTCATATCTGTACTTGAATTCAATGGCATGTCGCTTCCAATGAGTTTCCGTTTAGAAATCCAAAGTGTCCACAAATTAATATGGGTCTCCTGCCCTGCAGAGGTGAAGTCGGCTAACCTGAATGTCACGGTAGGAAGCCTTTTGGATTTCAGCCATCTTAGCACCTGCGACAAATCGTGACAGCGTTGTGCGTGCGTGTGTGTGTTGTGCCTTTTTCCCTTCTCTCTTACTCCTTTTATCCCCTAATTCCTCTTTCCTAGCGGAGGGTAGTCAACCGGAACTCCTTTCTGGTTAACATCCCTGCCTTTCCCTCCTCCTCTTTATCTATCTATCTATTTTTTGCACCTGTCAAACCTACTCTTTTTCGCGGCATATAGATCCGTCCTGTCAAGATTCAGTAATTGGGGCGGCCAGGGACCGAACCCGCAATTTCATTCTCGTCAGCGGCAAATGCCCTCAGGCACCGAGCCGCCAGGCTGCGTCTGAACCTCAGAACCCCAGCTTCTGCTTCAACTACCACCAGCATTCGGTCGTTAGAACTCAGTGAGAAACTTCTTCTCGAATTTGTTTTCGCTGCTTGCCTGTCTACAGTTACGTCCTCATCTGTACCGCCTTTTCTGTTCAAAGCGCACAAGTTCTCTTCAAACAAAGTTCCCTACCTCTGTTTTCATCCACAGCAGCACAAGTGTTGGCCGGCAGTCCACCACCGGCAGAACAGGTAGCCCTCATTTGGACACCCGCGCACCAAGGGTTAGGGGAAACGAGAAAGCGCACGCACTGGCCCGAGGATTAGCTACCTTCCGGGATCCCAGAGTCGTCTTGTGCTCAACTCCGTCCCCTTCCCGCGATGAGAAGCTGCTGCAGTTCGATGACGATCTTAATACGTATCAGGAAATCCTAAACCATTACAAATTAGGCAAAGCGGTACTTCCGAAAGCAAGCAAGCAGCTAACCAAAAACGAAGAGGTTGCATGGCGCAAACTACAAACCGGAGTATTCCCTAACCCCCAGCTTTATAGCAAGTGGTACCCGGAGATTTTCAGCCCCGGGTGCAAACGTTGCGTGGGCATAGCATACATGTTCCATATCACATGGACATGTCCGAACTTTGGACCACTTGATAGAAGGAATCAGTCCTGGGAGGCATTGCTTCGCAACGAGGCGGAAACTAAACAATGTGAAGTCATCCGTCTCTCCCTTGCCGCTGCTGAGATCCAAGAGATCCCGGTCGACGGCTGAGGGGGAGGACATGGCTGAGACCGAGCGGCGCCTCGGATGCCCATCAACTTTTTGACGGGTGCAAACAAATGTTATTTCTCTCTCTCCTTACCACTTTTCCTCCTCTTTCACTGGTAGCCTCTGGTGCTGCGGGGCAGCCTTCCCACATTCTGTACTCGCCGAATTCGTCTTTTTTTAATTGGTTTTGGGGGGGAAGAAAATGGCGCAGTATCTGTCTCATATATCGTTGCACACCTGAACCGCGCCATCAAGGAAGAGATAAAGGAGGGAGTGAAAGAAGAAAGGAAGAAGTGCCGTAGTGGAGGGCTCCGGATTAATTTCGACCACCTGGGGATCTTTAACGTGTACTGACATCGCACAGCACACGGGCGCCTTAGCGTTTTTCCTCCATAAAAACGCAGCCGCCGTGGTCAGGTTCGAACCCGAGAACTCCGGATCAGCAGTCGAGCGCCCTAACCACTGAGCCTCCGCGGCGGGTCGAATTCGTCTTCGAAAATCCAATTTAGGTGCATCGAAATTCCTCACTTCCACGCAGTCAGTTCTGTGTATTTTCCACTTTGTACTATTTCCTGCTATGCGATGTGGTTCGCTCCTGTCTCGTATGATCTCGACCTGTTCGCTTCTTTTCCTTTTTCCCGAAGTAACCAGCTATTGTACATTCCAAATGCATTTTTTCATTGTTTTGGGCAATTGTGCTTGCGGCTCCACTGTTAACGTGTCAATGTATGCGATAAACTAAAGAAAAAGAAAATAAAAATAACTCACAAGAGATCAGTTGAATAAAGCTTTGTAATACTTCCTTCATAAGCTCTGCATTTTTGTTTACATAAAGACAATAACCTTCGTTTGAAAAAACATGTTCTTTCTGAACATGAGAATATGCCCTCCACATGTTGACAGCCGTTCGTAAAGCATATTCACCGATCTCCCCTTTCTGCGACCCTCCTCATTTGTATCAAACAACGAAAAACAAATCTCAGAATATTATTATGAAGTGATATAATTCGAAAGTGGCATATACACAACACCGGGTTTAGACTGAAACATTTCCACAAAACGCGCAGAAAGAAAGTTTAAGAAATGGTTAATAAATGGTTCTTTATCATGGGCTAGACAAATAGTCACAAGTGCACACGTACCAAGGCTCATGCGGTTCAGAAACGTTTCCTACCCCTGCTCCTGTCTTTGCTAGCATGAAAAAAGGGGTGACTGACCAGTTGATGACAGGGATAACTGATCGTTATTTCCGGCTAGGATTTAAATATACCCAATTCATTGTTTATATGTGCAAGATCTTGCAGTGTAATCTTCTCAAGAAGAGCCCAGAAGAGTTGCTAGCCCAAGCACACTTTCCCCGAATCCGCTTGACAGTTAGTTATTGATAGCGATGAAAGTACTTCAGCCATTTCCTTGAGGAAGTGGAAAGCTTGATTCAAATGTAAGCGTGTTCTTTACTCCTTTTTTCTTTTTTTCTTTTTAGCTACTCCTCTCCCAGGCGGGTAGTCCTCAGCCATTAATCAGACAAGCGGAGTTCAAACGCACTTCCGCTGTGTTCCCCGCCACCAACAAATGAGGAGAAAAAGAAGGCTCAGCTCTGTTGGCGAATCCGGGACTTCTGTAGAAAATCATGCAAAATAGAAATAAGTAGCATGAGCCAGTCGACAATCGAAGTAAAGGAGAGAATAGAGAATGTAGCTTCAGGAGAAATCAAAACCTCTACATACAGCAGAAAGCAGTTCTGAGAGCCAAAAAAAAAAAGAAACAACCCGGAGAGTGCGATAGGGCATTTATGCGTGGCTGCACACGCCTGGTGTGTGCCCCGTCTAGTTTGCGGGCGGTGGCTTTCCGTCCCAGCGTTCGGTTTCGCGGTAAGTGACCGCTGGCGACTTTCTGTCAGAAAGAATAGGAGAGCGGAAAAAACGCTGGATATAAGCTAAAGGTGTCGCAAATTGCTCTTGCTGTTTTCTGCGAAGACCTCACTGTAACAACCTCATCAATATCGTGCGTGGAAGCTTCCCGGCATGTTTATGAAATGTTTGTTTAGCAATGATTTGTTTAATTACAATACAGTAGTTATGAAACCGACAAACACATTTGCGTGAGACGTGGAGGTGCACCAATTCATACGCATTCCGAACTTCGACCGGAAAACGCGAAAAGTACAGAAACCTACAAAAGCAATAAACAAAAATTTTAGTGCACTAATTTTTCGAGAACACATCTCTCAGCACACTAGGGGCACACGTTTCAATATAAGCACCAAAACACAGCAAGAAACCAAAAGCACGAGGATATCACCAGGAATTTTTTTTTCAAGCAAAACAATACACCTGTTCAAGTACCACGGACCCAGAACAGATGTTCTCGGTGCCTACGAATGTGGGCAGGCAGATCTTCACGCCGAGCTTTTTTTTTTTTCTACAGTCGCGCATATGGCACGCTCACATTTAGTCGCGCTGCATTTTGCGGCGTATTCGAGACTTTGCGAAACGGCGTGGAAAAAAACTCGGCAGAGACACCTAAGACCACTTTCGTGTGGGAATGTTAAAGGATTATTGTCTATCGGTGCATTGACACCCACCGACACTTACACGCGCGCGTATGACATCACCCGTAACGCTGTACGACGATTGGTTGCATCACAATTATTACGGTTTAATTCTGGATTTTTCACGATAATAGATTCAAACGGGCCAACAAAGTACAACAAGCTAGCAAGTGATATAACAGGGCACTCTGTTGCAATTTTCATTCAGTCGGCAACGTATTTTTGGAGAGAATACGAAAACTGCAGCTGAATACGTGTGTTTTGCCACGAAGGTGCTGAATTCTGGCGAGCAACAGAGGAACGGTCTTCTGCACTGCATCCATCAATCATTGCCTGACGGGCTGTCCCTTCGGGTGAATTCTCCTGCCTCTCGTCAATGGCTTTAAACGATGGAGCGCTCAGATACCTGTGTAGCTGTCAGTACTGCTTCCATCGTCTTTACAATTTTAACGCCCTTGCCTCTACGTGTGAAGAGCGTCCTCGTCTATACATTGTGCTCTGGAAACCTGAACTGCAGCGTGTTTTCTCCTTTCTAGCACCTCTCTATCTCCAGGATGCCTCGCAATAGTCTTTTTTGGTTTTTCAGGTGTAAAATTTTTCAACAATCGCTTGAAAGTTAACGGCTTTTCTCAGGTGCCTGCTTGATTATATCCCCCAAGGTTCCCATATGTGCAGCTCAGCGAGATTCATTCTTACAAAGCAAGATTCAGCAAGACCGGTGAAATGTAAGGCCTTCTTCGATGGTCAAAGAAGTGGTCCTGCATTAAGACAGTCTTGTGGTCATTGCTTCGCCACGTAGGGAACTGCAGTGCACTGGTGTAAAGTCGTTCCTCGGGGCGGGTCTGGCACCGGAAAATTACGGATGTCTTGAACAATGTCAATTAAGAAGCTTAAATTCTCTCATTTCTCTAGTAACATGTTACTGATTATTTTATTCAGGTGCACCGAAGAATGTCCCGTAAAAATGTTGTGTTCGTAAGGGCGCATGAGCGGACATTAACACTCGCTGTCAATAGTAGCCAACTGCTTCTATTCTTGGCTACTGCTGCTCTCAGCTTATGTGCGTCTGCCATAGGCCATTTTAAATGCTGCTTGCTCCACAGATCACTGTGAACTAAGTGAATATAATTACAAGCAACTAATACCAAAAAATATGATTATTCATTAGAGCACGAGTGTACTGGGCAACAAGAAGACTGCATTTGTGCAGAGGTTTATTGACGTGTATCAAGATTAGTCCTGATGAACTAAAATGTGTACCCTAACTAATTATGTTGCCGTGATGCGAAATCTGTGAGCACACGTTTCTGCTAAAACCCAAGCAAATGTCAAAAAACACTTCTAACTTGCTTCGCTGTTCCACACCTCCGTATCGCAAGATCACATTCAAAATTACCGCAGCAATGTTTGATGTTGCATACCTCTTATTCAGGAAATAGTTTAGAGGTCAGATATTGCAGCGCGTATGAATAGCTGGCCATCACTGTCAACCACTTTGTGTGGCTTTGCCACCATTGTAAAGAAAATATCCCCACGAAGTTAGCACGCAGGCTTCGCTTATAACGGTCTGCAGATGGCGCAAGCTAATAGTGTGGTGTAGTTTGGAAAGAGTTTATCCGTGATATCGCCAACAGCAGAGCTACTTATAAAGACCAGGGAGCATACACAGTAATTGTTTATGTAATAATTGTATTCAAGCCCATCTTTGCTAAGCCTGAATAGCGTTTCCAACGCCGCCACAGGGCAATTGAAAATTCTGCGCACCCGCCGCGGTGGCTCAGTGGCTAGGGCGCTCGGCTACTGATCCGGAGTTCCCGGGATCGAACCCGACCACCGCGGCTGCGTTTTTATGGAGGCAAAACGCCAAGGCGCCCGTGTGCTGTGCGATGTCAGTGCACGCTAAAGATCCCCAGGTGGTCGAAATTATTCCGGCGCCCTCCACTACGGCACCAATTTCTTCTTTCACGTCCCTCCTTTATCCCTTCCGTTACGGCGCGGCTCAGGTGTCCGCCGATGTATGAGACAGATACTGCGCCATTTCCTTTCCCCAAAAACCAATTATTATTATTATAAATTCTGCGCCTGCAATAATAACGCTGCAGTCTTTAGCACTCGGCTTTTGTTTTGCAGCAGCAGCAGCAGCAGTTCCCTCTTTAAAGGACCAAAAAACGTCCATGGTGCTCTTACGTGTGTCTGAACTTTCAGTCCCCACCGGCCTCCCTGCGGAAGGCTTTTGATAGATGACGAACGCGAAAGTGCGTGAGTGTAAGCCCCGCCCACAAACTGAGCAAAGCTCGAGGGAGTGACTAGTCCCTACCCTCGAGGCGCCCGCATTTATTGAAGCCGGAAGAATCACTCCCTCCGCCTGTCCTCCCAGGCTCCTCGAGCTCAGAAAGAAACTCTGGGTGCGAATAGCGATCAATGCGGCCAAGGAGGAGATGGATGAGAAGGCTTGATTATACGCTGCGAACCGCGAGGCGCTGCCTGGCCGCCTCGGCCCGTCCGCTCGTTCGATACTTGTCCTTTGCTTCCAAGCTGTCTCTCTCACTACGGGAAGCAGGCACTGGGACCTGTACGGGGCTTTGCGATTGCTACAGCTTCGTGAGAATGCGTACGGCTAAAGAATTGGGCAAGTGACATAGCTTTAAAAGAGCGGTAGATCTTAAATACATTGGGGCTGTAGTTGCAAGAACCATTATCTGGCTCAAGTTGGAAACGTGCATTGAAAACTAGCAAAGAGCTCTCTCAAAATTTGCTCGCGAATGCGGGACAACGACATTGAGTGCCGTTCGCCTCCCTGTTGGGGAACTGTGCGACTGATTTAAATTCAAATCTGTCGCATTGGCTGTTTAATAACTGTTGAACCTTTATTTCAATCTTGAACTTCGGCTGGCGTGGCGCATAGCTGCATGTGTCTCTCTGCCTTTTCCGGGGCAGTCCTTGAAACGGCTGTCATATTTTGCGCCAAATATTACCGTTCTCAATCGGACGATATGTAACAATACGCAAACTACAAAGCCTTTAGCGAGAAATGCGTGCTCAAAGTTTGAGCCGGTAAAAGATAAACCATCACACCATGTCAACATTCATTCCACGTGCACATGCATAGCTGTACGAAGGGTGCAACAATTCCTGTTCAAAGAAACAGACACCTCGAGTGATCGGTGAATGATATTCACGTGAGAGCGACTTCAAAACAACAAAAGCGCCGCCAATTCACATTTTTATTTTCCTTTCATACGTTTTGGGTGGGGAGAATAAGGGTGTGAGGTTTAGTACTGTGGGGGTGTTCTCAGTGCAAACCTAGCTTACAGAATTCATTCATTTACTTTGATCTGTGTTAGAAACACTTTGGAATCATAATCCGGAAACGGCTATTGCTTTCATTGAGAACACTACCCACTGTACTAAAATAAAAGAGAACCCAAGAGGACTACAAGAAGAAAGAAACTCAGCGGGATTTCGAATGTGTCCCTTTTAGCTTTTATGCACATATGCTGCGGGAATGTAGGCGAAATGAAGTCTAAACACACGAATTTTTATACACAGCTCAAGACGCTTATCATAACTTATGACAAGTTCGGAACCGCAAAACAAATAAGAGTGTACTAGACGAGGCATACATCATATGTTGCAAACGCGTTAGATATTAGTCATGAAGCATCACAATCCACAGCGAAAGATTAATAATACAGGAAACATGACACACAAGTAACAACGCTCCATATGAGCTGCGGATTCAGCTTCGATAGTGTCCACTGATGCAGAAAAATACCTCCTTGGCATATATGTCACGTCAAAATACGTAACATTTATCGATGTGTCAATCTTCAAAATTTTCGAATAGCTAATTGAACATCCTTCTATTCGATTCGCCGAACGAATCAAATACAGCATATTCAAAATTATTAGGATCTAAGTGAATCCGTTCGCAAGTTTTCGAATATTTTTTAGTAATCGGCATGTGCTCTACTAAACATCGAGTCCTCGATATGTCTGTATGGAAAGAGGGATTCAGCGCCTGACGCGATCGATTCATGCGGTGGTGTTCATAATGCTCATATATATGGCCTTGAAGACTGATCGACGCGAAAGTTGTCAGCCAGGTTTAAGCTCCGCCATAAGGGCTTGGCGCGATAGCGTTAATGGCGGCCTTCAGTGGGCTGAAGTCCTCCTACTTCTCCTGAGGTCTTCCTGCGGATCTCTTAGGGTCTTACAGCGCCTAAAGCTCTCATTAAGGTCATTCTATACTTTGCATTCGTATATTGTAGATAGTCCTCATACCCCTTCTGGCGCAGTGGTGCAGCGGTTAAACGATGCGCCCAATGCGTCGGCAGGTGGTTTTTGAAACACTGCCACCCGCGGGGCTTTGGAGACGCAGGATTCTCTTTCCGAGCTCCCGCAAGGCTCACGTGCAGAGCCACGGCGAGCCGTGTCAGTTCATTGAATTTATTTGATTTAATTTTTTTGCCACCTGCCACAGGCGGCAGGTTGCCGCGTGCAGGTGGGCCACCTGCTTTTCTCGACTCGCCAACTTCCGGTTCTCCGCTGAACAGGATTGTTCACACTATCACATTAAACACTAAGTGAATCCTTACAAATTTGCGTCACCAGCTTCCATTTTGCTTTGTTCTGGGCAATATAGGCGTTGCGCTGATTGTGAAAGCGTTGTTCTGGGTGTCCAATGTTGAGAAAAATGAGGGCGAGTTCAGAGCACTAAAATCGTCATGCGTTTATGTCACCGCTGATTGGACACCTTAGCCTGCGCGCCCTCGCAGTACTTAAAGGAAAACTGAAAACAAACACCAGTCGGCCTCCATCGATAGGGCACGCCGTTTCAATGAAAAAAGAAGCCACGTTCACGAAAAACAAAGCTTTTAAAAGCTATAAAAGACCGGAAGACTCCGGCCAGTTCCGCGAATAAAGTGTTTTCGACGACAGCGTCTTTAGAGCGCAGATTCGAGAGGCCATGGAGGCTAATCTGGTGTTCACGTACAAGCGTAGCAACTAGTGCTTTTCTGTGTAGACGTCACGTGCTTTTATTGAGTGGCAGAAATTGCTTTAAATTAAATTTTCTCACTCATAAATGCGTTTTTTTCTTGACAGTGAAACGTAAACCTACCCCGAATTAGGCAGAGAATGATTTTTTTAGCAAGGACTGCAATTGGTAGTAGTTGTCTTTAATTACCTTTTAAGCGGAAAAGAAGTTTTTGCCTTTACTGTGAAGACTTAGTGGTATCATAGCAGGAATTAGTCCAATACATTTATGAGCGATTATTCAGAAATTTAATTTATTCAGCGCAAATTGCGGCCAGTTTCTGGTGTTGTATGCTCCGTACCAGCTTTCCCTAGGTCATCGTTTATGTTTGGCCCCGACGGAACAAAAAATGCCCCATTTTGTAGGTGCCGCTTTCATTCTTTGAGATATTTATCTTCCTGCCTCTGCAATTTCTACTAGCGCTAGATGTAGTGGTGGAACGATCTTTAACAGGAAATTTCTATATAGAACGGTGCCTTCTTTTTCAGGAGTAACTTTTTTTTAAGCAATGACCTAACAACTCGAGGACCTGCGCTCTCTGAAAGAAACCCTTCTGTTTGAAACTAAGCGTTTTCCCCCAGAATGTTCAACTGCAACCGACTTCAGTCCAAAGAATCCAGCCCTTTTTTTCTCCGGCAGGAGAGCTCTTCGAGAGAAGTCTTTGCGACAAAACATAAACGATTAAGGAACTTAGCAGCCGACAAAACCATTTCCCGCAGAAATGATGGACTGAGATGGAGCTTTCCCTTGTGATATTCGTGGTACCTTTTTGATGATCTTTTCTGGCTCCACGCTCCTTTCTTGAACGTTCATTTAAAACCTGGGCCCGTGACAAACTCCTACGACGAAGGAAGTTGAATGATGGCCGTTTCTGTTGTTTACTCTCGGTAACGCTGAGTTTCGTGCACTTCATGCGACACTCTGTGGGTCCCTTTGGAAGAGCGCCAATCGTTTCTTTGCAGTATGTGATGAAGAGGCGTCACATATACTGCGGTCCGAGTAGCCGCCGCGGTGGCCCGGCGGCTGAGTCGTTCAACAGTGCTGGCATCCTGCAGATCAAAGTTCTGGCTCAAAGCGCAATTATGGCTGCCACACTCTAATGATGGTAGTGTGCTGCAGTGCTTCGTGGGTTTAGCTACTGTGCGCTCGTTAAAGAACTTTACGTCGTGGAAATTAACCAGGAAGGCTACTCATTTGGATTGGAAAACGTTTACTGTCAGCACTTAACCCTCTGTGGGCACTATACTAGATGGCTTCGAGCTCGTGGCTCTCGGCGACCTTGTGAGCCCACTCAGTGGCCCGAACTTGCGTCAACGGGTCTGAGCTTGCCAGTATACCCTACCACCGCTCTTAAGAAGGGACTGGTAGTAGGTCCGCCGGTGGCGGCGCCTTCTTACCTTATGTGCTTCTTAGCTTATAAGACAGGTTTGTAATGTGAGAAGAGAATTACTGACATATATGCAAAGAAAATGACGCCAGGCAATTTGGACTATTTGTAAACTATTTGTGTTGTATTTCGCTCAAGCAAAACTAGTCCCAGCAAGACACCAGGCCTTTAAGCCAAGTAGCAATTCAGGGCAGCGACAACGCGTAACGGAAGCAATTTACAACGTGAGCAAAGCATTCTGCAGCCAGATTAATACTGACGACTTATAGAGCATTTGAATACTGTCAAGCATGTGTCACACGTTCCCTGCAAATCCTGGGGGCTTCGCAGCTTCCTAGTCACGACGTACATTAGAAAAAATTCCTCTCTCAATTACACCGGGCTACCAGCCCATTTCATCCCACGACATGCCCACTCCACCAAAAACAAGAAAATATTTTTCATCATTCTTTCTCAAAGCCTTAGATAAATAAAAAAGAATGTTTCGTGCAGTTCATCTCTTTCGCCGCAAATTGTTGCAGTGTTTGCACTTTCCAGCTAAACCAATTTAAGTGGCGCATTCCTGAGACCTTGCAGCGGCAATTTCGCCAGCTGGGGCCTATTTTGTCCTTTGTCCGCGCCTTTCATGTCCCGCCAGAAACTTCTTTTTGGAACTTAACAGCTAAGATTCGCGTAGTTATCCAAGAACAAAGCCGATAATAAATCTTCCCTGACGTTGCCTTCGTATAAGTCATCAAGAACATGCGTCAGACATTTTATTTCTTTCACGTAAGGAAGGCCTATTCGCCTTCTAGACATCTTTTTACTTTGCTCTCTTTTTCCCCCTCTCCTGTCCTTTTCTCCGCGCAGGTGCCGCTCTTTCTTACCCAGGCACTCAATTTATACGACGCATCGTTCATCTTGGACGTGCTGCGGTGAACACAGCAAAGAAATGCCATGCAGCGAATTTGCCTCAAAATTTAGCGGTCATGTTCTACTTAAACGAATTACGCTGACTTCGCTTATTATACTCTGTGAAGAAGATTCATGGACTTCATAAACAAGACACAAAGTTACTGTGGGTTGATCGCTTTGCCGGTGTGTTAGGTGGAGTTTTTGTTCCTTAAACGTTGCTTTATTTACTGCAGGGTCTTTTGAAGCAACCCTAAGATTTCCGCCTAAAGGAGGTTACTGTTTGTATGCTGCTTACTTTATGGGGTGATAGTGAAATACAGTTCAATCTCACACATTGACTCAAGAGCGTTCGTGATAGCCGTGACGCATACAGATTAATCATAACACTTGGAATGCCAGGATTGTGCCTTCTAAGTTCGTCATGCTTATTCTAGTTAGTGTAGGCTGCTTGCTTTATGGGATATTAGTGAAATTAAGTTCAGTCTTCGGATTAACTCAAGAGCGTACGTGATAGCCGTGACGCATACAGAATAATCATAACAATTGGAATGCCAAGACTGTGCCTTCTAAGTTCGTCATGCTTATTCTAGCAAGCATAGGCTGCTTACTTTATGGGGTAATAGTGAAATTCAGTTCAGTCTTCGGATCGACTCAAGAGCGTACATGATAGTCGTAACGCATACAGATTAATCATAACAGTCGGAATTCCAGGATTGTGCTTTCTAAGTTCATCATGCTTATTCTAGCTAGTCATTTCTCTCTGTGATTATGTCCAATTAAGTCTAGAATTAAGTCGTGAAAAGCACCAGACAGACAAGTTTTCCTTCCTTAGGGCGCACTTTCTAAAGCAGGAATGCATTTAACGCCCACAATTTTGGCTCGCCCTGCCCGATATTTTTCGTCCGTTCTTCCACCTACACCCCTAGAAAACTCCCAGAAATAAAATACACGCGAAGTAATTTTATATCTCACCGGATTTCAATACTACGCTCTTTGATTGCGCAGCCGGAAGCTATCGCAGCTTTTTTGTTCTTTATAAAGCTCGCCTACCGCCGCTCTGCATCTGCGCATATTTCCAGGAGGTGAGTTATGAAGTACAGAAACATACTTTCAAAATGGGAATTATAAAGAAAGAAGAATCCTCCATTTTGCTCCATCATTGGCTCTATCGGCGCTTTGAGTAGTTCTCATCGAAATGCCGCTGTTCTGCTAACAGTGTACGAAACTGGACTACGCTCTTCACGACGCTTCGACTCTTCAGCGAACTTCGCCGTCGGAGAGTCGAGGGGAGCCCCAAGGGCACGTCACACGCAGGCGCCGAAGTCTTCGCTTGACTAAACTTCAACTCCACGTCGCTTTCGCGCGTTTTCGTGACGTTGACGTGGGATGCGATCAACTGTCTTCACGTTCACCTGCAGGGCAGTTTGTGCTCAACGCATGTTAAACGAGTGTGTCAAGAGTATAACTACTTTATTCATTAGCCACGAAACGCAACTCGAGGTGCTGTAGCAGTAAGCTTATTTCAAAACGCCCACTTCATGCCACTGACGCTGTAGTCGGTTTTGAAGTATACTGGAAGTGCACTGTACTCCAAACAGTACACGGGAGCTGAGACCACGTCAGACGTCACACGCCTTTTGCTTCAGCTCTTTCTTTCCTCGTTAGAGAGACAATTAAGCCTTTGATTTGATTTGATTTGATTTTAACTGATGCAATTAACGAGTTCATGTTCATTTCACGAGCTTAACTTTGTTCGTTTTGTTATTCACGCAATTTGAACACTAACATTCGCTTTATTCTCATGTTCACAAGCTCCGTTTAGTTTACGCCCCAAACGAAAGGGTCTTTCATACATAAAGAAATAAACTTAGTAAACTAACTCTGGAGCGAATTACTGACAAGATATTGGATCAGTCGGTAATTATGGTTAAGGCAACCAGAGGGCTATGTCGAATTGGGCCGCAGTGGTGAAGATGGCGGTCAATTTGGCTTTGTATCGGAGTGTGAATAACATCCGCGGTTTTAAAAACGTTGTCTTACCTTTTTACTTAAATGAACGCATGGAGAACGCCTGTTGCTGTGTAGAAAAGTCCACTGAGCAAAGCTTTCTCGCGGGCTGTCACTACTCCGCAAACAGCGTGCACAAATAAAACGCGTTACGGGGACTCGTTGGTGATGCATTTTCTTTTCCTGGAATTAAATAGCGCTACGTCCTGTCACATCTTTCGATGTATTCGTCTAAATATGTAGCGCTGTATAATTTCAAGAAAAGAACGCGCACAAAATTCCTTCAACAAACCGCGGAACAAGGCAAGCTGAAGGGAGGCTGAAGAGCTCAAGCATTTTCTCCGCTGTGTTACCGTACTTGTTTTCTTTGCTGAGAAGGGCCAGCAAAGGGAGGAACGTTAGGAACGGGAGCAAGCCCAGGTTTCTGATACTAACAGCCGGGAAGTGACACGAATGCCGCGTCAGCGCTACCTTCCCGCTGATATAATTCGTCACGAAAGCCTCGGCGTAAGCCCTAGGGAGCCCAGCCACGAATAAAAATTTTACGAGTGCAATCCCGAAAACTGCGCAGGTGATGGGGAAAGACGAGAAATCTAGGGAAGTTTCGCTTGCACGGACGCACCTTTATCCCGAATCAGCTAAATATTGTGAGAAACTAACCAGAAAAATCAGGATAGCGCTACAAATCCAGTAAAAATTCTCCGCTCCCTATTTTGCTTTACTTCGGGATGCGCTTGTGCGTAAGCGAGGCCGAAAAGTTTCCAAAACCCGATATTTACTTCTGCGGGCCCTTTCCCTCATTTCCCACTAATCTCCCTCTCATTCCGTGTTTACATAAGCATTCTGAAAGTACGGTGGCCCAGGGACGGAAATTATGAACACTGAGGGCCCCGAAATAAATCCCACGAACGACAGCATCGCATCAGTTTCGCGGTTCGTTACGCCCACGAAACCTGCTGCGAAAAATGTATCGTGCGCTTTCGCGTTGCTCTAGATGTAAGAATGAAAAGCATGTTGTCGAGTTTATGCGTTTTTCTTTCGCTTAACAAAGTAAATAAAGTAACCCAAAAATGCAAATGGGCACCGCACGCGGACACTGGAAAAGCAGAGCATGATCATAAAACTTAATCTCAAAAAATGGGGAGCTCGTTTTTTGCAGGCTGTTGAGAAAGCAGAATAATTGGGTTTTATGAACATTTCCGCTTGAAATTACTATCAGTCTAAAAGAATAAAAAAAGAGAGCCAGCCCTAAGCAGCGGAGGAAGGGAGGCGAAGATGTCTGCCAGTGGTGCGCAGAAAAAAAATAACGCATGATTAATCAGGAACATGGACACCGTCTTAATGACGTAGATGTGTAGAAGGCACCGTATCAAGTAAGTGACAGACACACATAACATCGAGCGGTCCTCTGTGCTGTGCTTAGCCGGGCGGCAAATGAACGTTCCTCGTATTTCGAAGGCACTGCGATGCCCCACTTGTTAGTCATTCAAAATGTAAACCTCCTTTGAGAAAAGAAAGACGGAGCAAGTCAACATTGTACTCAAAACTAAACCTCAAAAACGAGAACCATTTTCACCTCATGTACGTCATAGTGAAAAAAACGAGAAGTTTTTTCCATCTCATCTAGGCTTAATTGTCCAGCAATTAGAGCTAAAACGAAATTCTTGGTCTTCTAGCAGCCGTTTTCTGTATGCAGATGCTTCCTGTATGCAGCTCAAGATCCAAAAAAGCTGCCACGACAATGTACAGCACTAGTGGAAAATAATTTTTGTCGTTCATTTTCATCCAGCCCTCCCGCTTGCGCGGTCAGTGTCACTGCAAACGCAGCGTACAGCCCGTACATACTTCACAAGTGGTATCTTGCCGGACATGAAACACCTATGCACAACGTATGCACCCACTGCCAAGAACACTGTAGGGCACATCTACATCTTGAATAGGTTTGCCCATATTTCTCGCGTGGGAAACACAAAATTCAACACATACCACATGACGACATGGCCACACTAGCAGACCAGATACGATCATGCTCCGCTGCACAACATGCCATCGCGGCATACGGTAATGAGAGCGGCCTGCTTCCAGTAGTGCAGGAGAGGTCGACTGACTTAAGACGCGCAGCACTGAAGGCTATGAAAACGACCCACTTGAAGTTTCCTCTGCGCCTACATCCCCATCCCTCCTCCTAATTCCCCAACAGCAGCTGATAACCATCGCTCCCTTATTTATTCATTCATTCATTTTATTCATTTTGAGATACCTGAGGTGTCTTCTGCTTGTTTGCGCTTTCTTTTCTTTCCTGTCTCATCTACCGGTCAGCCTGTTTTTAGGTTGCAGTTTTCAGCTATGTTCGGTGAGCGTTTAGCTCTGAATGCGTGAATGGGTGTTTCTGTAGTGCTTTTACTTATTTCGTCTTCATTTTAATAATAACAACAATAATAATAGGTTTACTTCACCGGCATGTATTATTGGACCATCATGGCGGGAAAGTGTCTAGCGCCGACAAATGTTGTTAAAATGAAAAAAACGCTACAGCCCCGCTACGGGGGCCTTGTTCACAATGAAGGTAGGGAAGTGATGGGTGATTATACAGGCTTCATGATGTGACGTAGGCAGCGGGCGTACATCGGGGGTAGATTGCCTTCGTTGCGTTCGACCGTGTGTGCTCACACACGCGCACAGGTGATGGCCACAGGTGTCTGACAACAGGTGTGTGACCATCACCTGTCCATCAAGATTTTACCAAGAAACAACGCAGCTGATGTTAGATTGAACCTCATCTTATCTCCGTAGCCCCACCCCTGAACTTGAACTGAATGTGGAAGGACTCCAAGTAAAGACTTATCGCCTCGTTGGTTTTCTCTTTTCTAATTATCTTCACTCTATCCTAGTCGATGCTTTGTCCTGAGGAGAGAGCACTTTCATCCACCGCGTTTGTTGCCACGTGCTTCTTTTCGACGTTAGATATTAACCATGTTTCGCCTTTATTTCGGCAAACACAGCCCAAACACGATGAGACATTCTATCTCGAATGAGGTAAGGTCCGTGCGAAGAATCACAGGTAAGGGCAGGTTAAAAATTCAACGTAGGCCACGTGTGTGAATAAAGAAAGACCGAGGGCCGGCCCGGGGCAACCAAGGAGCAACAGCTCAGGTCTGCTTACTACTGCATGAGCTGGTTCGTCTATACTTAATGTAACGAAGTTATCTCCACCGACTAAGAACGAACGGAGTCAAAACAAAAAGGGGGCCTGTGGCGGCTATCTCTTCCTGTTCCTCGTCGTTCATGGGTCAACCTTGTCCTACCGCATTAGGTATTAACCAGCTAGCCTAGAAGCAACGCCATTGCCTTGTTCTACAGCTCACCTTGCCGTAAATGATCAGGAGGTGAAATGCTATCCACTGCATAAAAAAATACATGTTCTATTTTAATGGTGCACGCCAATGATCCTAATCTTTGTGGATCTCACTTTAAGAGCAGCAAACCAAATAGAATCATTCTTAAAGTATGCAGTGTCCTCTAAGAATAACGCTCTTGAGTCCCTGACCCGTTAAGCTTTTTTTGCGTGGCTGCAAAAACTTTTCATTTCGTTTTCTATGAATGAACGAAAAACATTTTCTTAAACCGAGTGCATTTATGCAAGACAGCAGGAGTGTTCCCCATGTCATCTGCAGTTGTGTTTACCTCTAATCAACTCTACGTTCAAAAGCACAGCAAATTTGCTCAGAGCTTCCTTGGTGTCACTGCCCTGTCTCTCTCAAACAAGCGGCGAAAAACTTGATTACGAAAGTAAATCTACGCTTGTCTTTCCGAATCACCTCGCTATATTTAGACTGCTGCCTACTGAGTTCATTTCCGTATTTCAGATCTCGCCTTTTCACCCACAATTCTTTTGCATGCAAAAAGCAGGAAACTTATGCGTTACATACGATAACGAATAATGAATACCACACGTTTCTTGTCGCTTTATTTTGCGTTCGGAGGCGGAGTGTGTGAGGGGGGAGGGGGGGGGGGGGGCGCATGGCGTTCTATTCTATCCTTTCAAACAATTTCATGCTGCAAGAAACGCTCTCACCGCCTTCAGACTTCAGAATTATTTATAGTCGCTACGAAGCAAAATCTCATTTAGACGTCGGTCAAGAGCTACCCATGAAAAAAGTTTCTCCCCCCATTCCTCATACTCCAAGTGATCTCCAGCACTCAGTTAATTAGACTCCCGCAAATTCTTTCCCGTTCCTATACGTTCAACCATTTTAAACCATCCAAAATACTCGCAGCATGACTGAATGGACCTTCGTAAAGCCGTTCTCTTCTCAATCTGGCCACTTATCAAAATTATACGCACTTAAAACGACCGGCAACGAACGTTTTTTTTTTTCAAACGCTCGCAGCGACGTTGAAATTAAAATGCGCACCCAAACAAGAGAAAAAGAAAAGAAATGTGTTTCTCTATAATACGCTAGTGAAAGGCGAAACTTTACAAACGGCATATCGAAGCGAAAACTGTGCACATATAGTAACCTAGCAGAATGGCGCCGAAACGGACAACTCATGAGAATTAAAGAGCACAGGACAGCACAGCCTGTTTTTTTTATTATTTTACTGCCTTGCACAACACCGACGACACTGAAGCATCGAAGTCGGAGGGAGCAAAAAAGGGCCTCAAACAAAGCAGAGAACCAGAAAACCTTCTTATTATAAACTAATTGCTTTCCTGCTGCTCTTCTTTACGTTTTACGCACTCGTATCCTTTCAAATTCTCTCTAATAATTTTTAGTAGTTGTTTTTTCAGCATTTTTTAGCTTATATGAACCAACACAAAAAGACTGATTTCAAATGCTAAATGCAGTATTGAATATGACTTTATTCTGACAATTTAATGAAGAGTAAGCTGGTGGGCATCACGGCAGATTTTTATTACAAAACATATATAATTAATTTGAACGCATGTGAAAACAAAATAAAAGCAGTCTGGCTGGCATTATGAATAAAATATTCGATACTTGAATGTCGTTACAAGTCTCATCGTGATAAAACAGGGATAAAGTTGACAAAATAGCGCCATATATGTATACGCAGATATGAAGTCAAATTTATCATCGGTTCATAGAAAGGTTGCACAAAGTGTGACAAAAGTCGGCAAAGTTAGCATGTACAAATTCCCAAAAGCCATACAGCTTCTACGTGGGACGCGTAATAAGGGAGTAATTTCTCATTGGCATCAACCCGAGCGCACCCATACGGCTACAAAATAAATCTATACAGCTATACGGTGCGAACCACATTCCTCCAAAACCGGATCGAATATGAGTAGCTCAGATTTTCTGCCGAGTTCAATTGCTATAATTTACCATAAAACCGCATCCAGAACGAATCTACTCAGAAAACAACTGAATAGAATGTCAATGAATATTCATGCAAATATTCGCTCCTGTTTGTGGCGTGCGAGCGCAAATAGCGAATCCTTTTTCTTTTTTTGCTTCTTCCTCCATCAGCGAAGCGTTAGTGGCGGCGCTGCAGTACGGCAGTATGACTCATGGAGTTATAACTGCAGCTGTGAAAGGACGCAGCTGTTATCTCCCCTCGAGAGACGCAGCACAGCGCCAGGCTATGCTTGACTAAAAACCTGCTTGTCTTGCTAAAAAAAATTCACTTTAGCACCTGATGACGATAGTTCAGTGACTGACCTGCCTTCGCGCAAAACCCGTTTGGCCCTCCTGGTCTAGCCGGGCGTGCATTTTGTGCAGCATGGCTGAACTCTGTAGCATATCTCAGTTCTGAAGGCCACGTATCAGCATTATGAATACATCCACACAAATGGACCACGTCATGGCACTGAACTATCATTCCCGCATTGACATATCTGCCCGCAGTGGGCCGTCGTAGTGAGCCCTGTTTTTCAAACAGTCCTCGACGGAAAAATACAGCGTTTCTTTGCGGCAGTTATTGAAAACTACGCGAAACCTTTAGAAAATATCCGAATAATCTATGAATAATTCTGAACATGTACTTTTTCATTGACTCACAGAATCACATAGAAGAATATTGAATTTGTTATTAGAAAGTTTCGAATATCGGCGCATTCCTACTTGAAATACAGTAATCAAACATGCTGTTAGCAAATTTGCCAAGAAGAATAAACGTTATAACTAACTTTTATATGTACAAAAATGAAGCACGAAGCGCTGCATTCCGCAATACTGATATTTTCATTTTTCTAACTAAAATAGAATTCAGCCCCACCGAAGCATCTGAATTCATCCCTTAAGCCACTCAGATTACTCATTTTTCGGCTTTTTCTGCAGGGCACTTCGCCTGCATTTGTGTTCCGACCACCAACTGCACAAAATGCACGCCCGGCTAGACCAGAAGGGCGAAACGGGTTTTGCACGAAGCCAGATATGTCACTGAACTGACGGGAGCACAAATGCAGCCGGCGGAACTCAATCAAATGCAACTACAGCGGTTGTTTGTCACATTTCAGATGGGTACCTTCATACAAAATAGGCTTAACTAACGAATATTTAGTTTATAAGCAGCTGTTAAAGGAAAAGAATGATTTTAAATTGAATACATTCCCTTAACCAATACCTGAAACCTACCTTCGTTAGGCTTGTATCGATCTGCGATGAATTTGAAGTCAATTAAAGAGAATTAATCAAGATTCATTACATTTGTTTTGGAATCGAGCGTTTTTTTTGTTTTTTTCGCTTGAGGAACAGCGGAAAAAACCGACTCCGACATTCCTTTCGCATGAAAAAGAAAATAAAACAGAAACTCTTCCATCATATTCCACCCCGTTGACAGCTCGAACCTGTACCACGGCGAAACTGTAGACGAGCCGAGTCCACAGCTTCCCACCTTTAAATCACTTGGAGTTTCTCTTCTTTTTCTTTTCCGAAGCAATGCTTCGCACCTGTCTCTGCTCCTTGCGCTCCCCATATTTCAACGCACGCTGGTCCCAGAGAGGGTCGCTATTTTTTATCCTCGTCTCCATTGCCATCATTCACCATCCCGCATCTCCATTCCTTGCCGGGGCTGTTTTGCATGGCGACACATACATCAGACACGCAAAGCCGCAAACAGAGGGAGCACCCGTAGCGGTTTACCTGAAAAACCTACAACGCTCTGCCGCAATTTCACTCTGCCCTTTCTCCTCTCCCTTTAAACTCCCCCTTTGTCGCGCCTCGTGTTGCCCTGAGGGAAGAAAAGGGGACTTTAGGGAATAAAGCGCCCTTGTCCGCTTGCGACAGACGTGCCCTCATGCGTCGCATGAGGGGAGGAATTTGCATGAATGTCTTCAGAATACACAGGGGAAACGTTTTCATGTTCTGGCCTCTCTTTTCATCCGCAACGGTTCTTAGCTATATTTTTTTCCTTTTCCCAGTGTTCTGTTTACGTATCTATTAAGTCTTCTTAAAATACTTTGTTTGTTTTTCGGTGTGTCAATTCCTCTATAGCCACAAGAAAGTTGGTGTTACACTCTTATAACTGAGGCATTTCGCATCATTTGGACTTAGCTCAACTTTTTAGCAGCGGGTTTCATTTTCTTTACAAGATGCAACTTCCTATTGGAAGCTTGGGAAGCTTCGTCTGCTACCCTAAAAAGAAAACCTCTTTAAAAACAAACGCACGTGATCGACTTCGACGCGATCTGCTTCCACGATGAACCAGTGGCAGGTGCGTGCTAGTGCGTGCCTGATGGCTGCGCCATCTATCGGTTGCACCTCTCACCAGCATGAACTGCGCATGTGCACTAGAGCCTGGTGGTTTGTTTTCAACCACTGGAGCTAATGAAAGGGTAGAGGAGAACATGCGCCCGTACGCGTAGCGGCCGTGTGAGAAAGGCGGAGTCTCACATAATTAGTAGACTGCCTCATATTTATCGCAGAAGCATTTATCTGACGAGTATCATATACAAGAGGACGAAATAAAGCTCGTTCGAATAAAACTGGTGAGATCTGCGGCATGCGCATTTTCTTCCTCTGCAGCGTCGTCATAATCAGCAGAAGCAGCCTGACTACGCCCACTGCAGGGCAAAGGCCTCTCCAATGTCTCTTCAATTAACTCTCTCATGTTCCAGCTGCGGCCACCTTATCCCCACAAACGTCCTAATCTCATCCGCCCATCTAACATTCTGCTGCCCCCTACTACGCTTGCCTTCTCTTGAAATCCGTTCCGTTACACTTAAGAAACAACGATTATCTCACCTTCGCATTACATGCCCTGTCCAAGCCCACTTCTAACTCTTGATTTCTGACTAGGATGTCATTAACACGCGTTTGTTCCCTCACCCACTCTGCCCGCTTCCGGTCTCTTAACGTTACACCTATCATTTTCATTTGTATAGCAGGCTGCTGCGTAAAAAGTATTTAACATCAATTAAATGTGTTACCGTATTGTAGCTAACAGACACATCACTTGAAACGTACTCCAAAGCGAGCACTTAACACGACGGCCGCAATGCAGATTCACGGTGGCTGCAGCAGTTCACACACAGCACTTAGTTTCTCGGCATCGATGTTCAGCAAATTCTTGAAATAAATCTGAATTTCGCAACTATTAACCCGATAATCCTACTGTTCGACCGCGCCTTAGAAATTCACAATTATAAAATGGGCGAATATTATAACTGTTGCTCTTATTTCAAGGCTGTGCGGCACACTTGTGACGAGTTCTTCCTCATTTCGTAAAAGAAGAAAAAATTTTGGGCAGGCAGCCGGATGGGTTCTACGTTCCCAACGTATTTGCTACTACAGAAACAGGAGCACGCCGCGTAGTACAGCTTAGTTATAATTCAGCACACGGCCCTGACATGCCGAAAGGGTTTGCTGCACACTGCACATAGTTAGGGGAAAGTGAATTCGCTTTTCGTCTGAAACATTGTTCAAAAACAAAAATGCGTTCAGGATAGTTCTTTTAATATATTATTACTTTATATTGCTTATTGATATTGTTGTTTCTTTGTTGCAAAGTGACGAAAAATAAAACAATCTGTTATCTAGTCCATGAAATGTTCTGCCTAATTTCTCTCTCTTCCTGACTAAGAAAAGCTGCCCGAGTAACAACGCTGATATGTCAGCCTAATTCTAGGCTGCAGCTGTGCTATCGTATAGGACTGCAGCCAAGTTGTGGCCATACGATTAGCATATAAACAATGTTTGCAGCAACGATATTAGCTCTGTAAACCCAAGAAACTGGCTAACACCAAGCAACGCCATAAACGCGAATTGTTCTCAAGTTTTTGCACAGCAGTAACTGTTTTTTTTGTCGTCCCTCCTGCCATGCAGCTTCACGCTGATTTGTGCGATAGCCAAGGTTATTAGAGGCGAGACGCACATACGGTTATTGAGAGCGACTGCACAAATATAACGGGCGTACCGCGAGCGCTGGCACAATGCCGGCGTGATCCGCGATGCGTACAAAGGGCCAGGCACCACTAAACCAGGACCTGAGCCACGCAAACAGCCATACAAACATATAAAGACACAATCATGCACACACAACCGTCGCTGGTTTCCTAGCGGGTACGAGACCGCAGCTTTTAATGAAGCTCAAAATTACGCGATGCTGGACAGACCACAAAGGATATGCGGGCGGCTTCGCCGCGCGCACAGGAGCTTTGCGGTGATGTGCGTCGAAGGGCCTGCGCCGAGTGTGCCCTCTCTATTCTCTCACTCCACTCGGTATATATCCGCACGCGGAAGGTCATTCTTCCATACACGAAAAAAAAGACTAAAATAAATATACGCGCAATAGTGCTCCGCCTAATGCAGTGGGACGGTGCACAGCCTTCGTTTCGTCCAGACATACGGGTCTTGAGATGGAAGCGTGGACCGCATAAAATGTCGGGCTTGGAGGGAAGTCTCGGCTTTCGTGGGGCGGATGCTTATAATGAAGACCCGCCCGGGCTTGCGTGGAATTCACGGGGCCCTCAGCGGCTGAGAAGTTTGTAGAATGTTATAACTGTCTCGCTCAGTTATTTAAAGCTCTTCGGTGTTTGCAGATATTTGTAAAGGTATTGTTTCTCTCGAAGTTATTGATTCTTTGTCTGCCTTTGCCAATAAGAAGAAATCTGAAATTCCCGGTCATAAAAACATAAAACTACGCAGGGGACAGGACACAGAAGATAAGTGGGCAGGACCAACTATTCTGCGCTCGTCCTGTCCCCTGCGCAGTTTTATGTTTTTTTTTATGATCATGTCATACCGCCTAGCCCCTCGTCGCTCACTCATGAAATGCCCGTGTTAAAGAATCTCGATCGATGAGCCAACTTTAATCCAGCTGAATATTATGTTACGTTGTGCCACGCCGCTTAGTTGGAATGTTGCTCTAAGGTATGTCCACCATAATAGAAGCAATACCTGAAGATAAATAGGTGGAAAACACAGTTTACTTGTAATAAAAGGCAGATTCAAAAAATTTTTATTCCAAGCTGTTTTTTTTTTGCGCTAAGGAATAAATGTAATCTTTTCGAGTAGCCCAGCAGTTCGAGAAGTCGCAATAGTTTATACAGATTCGGCCACTGTCCAAAATTCTCGACAAATAGCCAATGTAGTGTACAAAGTCTCTACCGGGAAACAAAATGTAAATTTCTTTTTCCAGGACCAGGAATATTGATATCATGTCCAATATCGACATTCTTGGTCCTGGCAGCAAGTTTGAAAGCTTTCCAGGAAATGAGGGCGTTTTCACGCTTTTTGAGTGACTCGCGCCTCGACTCGCGATTGTGATGCCAACAAATGTGCCTCTACATATCTTCATCTCGCTTCTCGTCCCATCGTCACCCATCACGACCCTCTTTCTTCTCTTCCCGTTCCACGGCGCAGAGTATACGGCCAGATATTCATCTTTCGGGCCGACCTGTCTGTCTTTCAGTCAACAAACTCATCTGTCTATCGTGTTCAAGTTTGTTGGCGCAACGTCACTAGATTCGCATGACTTTCAGCACTGAAATTAGCAGAATAGTATCTCAAAGAAGTCCTCAATGACGAATCTAAAGCGTATCTTATACCTGCATAATTCCCTTGTGCAACACAATTATCCTATACTTTCCTCACATTTTTCTTATTTCTAGCTTGTTGCAGATGAATGCTTCTTAAAAGTTGCAGATAGAATGCAACAGTACCGCTCGAAAGTTTTTTCACCACTTTCGCGCTTTTACCGCCGCTACTTTCTTATCAAATAAGTTGGAAATTTTCTCACATTCTTCTGTATTGCAAGGAAACTGGTTCTCTTTTGGTTCCTGCTTCCTTTCGCTCATCTTCACTGTAAGGGGTGCACCAGGACTTCAGACAAAACAATTCCAGTCTATCACACATTTACATTCACGAGCAAATCGAATCCCAAAAAGTAAATATAAAAACAAGGATCCTTGCCTTTAACCAAAGTAGTTTGTCACACTTCAGATCTGAAGCCCTTCTTTCCATAAACTTCGGAAACAAACTGCTTTATTGTCGGGTATTTATAAAGACGACGTATGAACATAATACGAATATAACGTATCATTACATAAGAGCAATCAATATTATTATAAAAGATAAATGCAGCGCGAAACTTGAAAGCCCGAGCAAGTAGCACAAACTTTCCAGCTCCTCCTCACCGTTTTCGCGAAGTGGGTCCAGTGGTCGCCAAATCCGCATGGAGAAGGGTGCTGCTACGACGGGCCCTGCGGTCGGCTGTCGACGGGGACGGCGGGCGGGGCAAGCCAAACAGACAGGAGCGCTGAGGCGCCACAAACGAACCACAACAACAATAACAACAATAGCACAGCACTGCTCCGCAGCCCGATGAGAGCGTCACCGGCGTCGGCGAACGCACGTCACAAATCCAAGGGAGCCGAGGAGCGCCCGGCGTCGCAGCATCCCTCGTGGAGCACCGAGAGCAAGATGACCAGCGCCGGAGGCGACCAAGCGCGCGCGTACCGGCGCGTGGCGAGGGCTGGGAGGGGAGGTGAGGAGTGGAGAGGAAGAAAGGAGGGAGGATGAGGAGCGAGGGACGGCTGGGGAAGAGACGGGATGCGAGGACGCGCTGGGATCGAGAAGAGCACCGCTCCATCCCTGAAGCGGAGGAAAAGGAAAGAAGAGAAAGGGAAGTTTGGGAGAAAGGAAGGCGCTCTTTCCCAGCTCCTCTTCCCCGTCACCCCCTTCTCCTGCGCTACCCTTTCTCCGCCTTCTCTTTTGTTTTCCCGTCGCTTTCTTCTCGAAGTATGTGGGTCGCGACGGCAGTGTGGTGAGCAACGCACGGAGACAGAGCGCCATCTGGTGTAGCGAAGGGAAAGGTGAGGAGCGATTGGCCGCTACGAAACTCCTGCTCCCACTCGCGCTGCTTTGCGTTGCGTGTCGGGAGAGTTCGAGAATCGCGTGCGTGTGCCTGTGCCCGCTGGCGCTTCTATAAATTGCCACACGCCGTTTATCAGGTTTCGGCGATTCCGCCGTTTGTTACACGAAGCCCGGCGTGGCATGCGACGAGGCGACGGCGCGCGTGGGGAAACTGCGTGTCGTCGTCCTGTGCGCAAAAAGCGCCTCTTTTTTTTTTTTGCGGCTGAAGTCTATTATAGCGTTGGTTTAGTCACATAGCCGCGCATTATACCGTGGAACCTACACCGTCAACCGTGAAAACTTGATTACTTAATGAATGAATTTAACTCCATGATTAGAGTTTAATACAGTTAATTTAATTTATTTCAATTCAGTTTCACTGTCGTCTGCCAACAGTGGCAGGTGGCAAAGTGAAGAAAGGGAAATTATCCTCTGCGCGCTAAAGGGAAAGAAGGGAGACGTAAAGTGGAAAGGGAATGTTCGAGAGGCAAGAGGGGTGTTAGGAGGCGACAGGTTTTCCATAGTGACTTGGGAGGTTATGGCGAAAGCGGAGGAATGCCTAAAAGGAAGGTGAATGCCAAAGGAAGAGCACAAAGGGTGGCTATCGGTGAAGGAGGAAGGTATCACAAGGATGCAGGAATGTGCAAACTGATGGCAGTTCCATGGTAGAATGCAGACCTACACAGCTAAATGAAAGCTGTAACAGCTTTCGCTGATTCATGCCATAAACCGGGAATCCTAGCCCTACAAATGTTACTACTGCTCCAGCATTTCTTGATTTTAGGGGAATTTCCGCACCATGGTTGCTCCACGGTGAGTATGTGACAGCGAATCTACCTGCACGTGTTCGCCGATCCGACTATACGTTATTTCTCAAGGCATTATTTCTAGTTGCTGCTGTGCTGCTCAAAAACTCGTCGCCTTTTGACTCGCACGTTATTCTGCGATAGATTATAAGCCCTAATGCCTTTCAAATGCGCCTTATCCGATAATTCTTCTTCCATTCCGTTTCTGCCAATCACACTGCTTACCTGGCACTTTCTTCTTCGTTAGCTTAACTAGCGACCCTCACGAAAATAATGCCTTTTCGCAGAAGAGAAAGTATAAGCTCTACCAAATTCCCGCCATCGAGAACAAAAGTATATTTTCACTTTCATTGTACCGTGACTGCCTCGCGCACCAGTCAATGACGGCGACTGTTGGTCTCTGTGACGTCATGCACAGGCATAAGACCAGTGAGCTCCATATATCACGAGCTGTGCGGGGCAATACAACGTTCAGCCGCCATCACCCTGTAAAAGGCCTCTTTGATGTAGCACTTCAGCAAAGAAAACAAAGCAAAAGAAAAAGCCTAAATAGCTCTCTCCACACCATATGACGAAAAGTATAGCACGTTGGGGTTCACTGCTCTGAGCAATACACTTTCAATTTGAGGCACGTGTTCAATATACCAACTCCAAAAAATTCATATCGTTCTCTCCATACGTGCATAAGACGAGGACTTCTTTTAATTCCGTGCGCAGGTTATTCGCTTACAGCTGGCTCATGCACTGCCATTATTCTCTCTTCTGGCGTAAGCCACAGGGCAGTTCCATACAATGAGTATTCTCCGATTGCACCATTCTTCAAATAGGCCATCTTTTAGCGCCACATTCACTTAGAAAACCAAAGCCCAATGATCGCTGAAATAGGATCTATGCCACAGCATTGCCGGGAGTCGCTGTAACGAATGGCAGCAACTGTAACAAACGATCGCCCGAAATAATAAGCGGATGGCTCTGCGGGAAATGACTGCCGTACCATCATCTCACACTCCTAATTATTCCGGCAGAAACACTGGAGAACGTTCATAGTCAAGCGCAGTGTGGCGAAAGTTTGCTGTCTGGCGGGCGATGTGGAGTAAGCTTCGCCACTAGTCTCTGGTACCGCGCACTCTTAGATTCAGCGCGAATGCAAAAAGGGCCAGATTAATGGTACGAAGGGCATTAAATGATCCAGTGTCCTGAAGTTAACGCAATTTGTTTTGCATAATCTTAGCAGTAAACACGCTGAGGAACTGTTAAACAACGCCGCGAAATAACTATTACTAGAGAGTTGCTTTGTCAGGATGTTACGGTAAAGATACCTGAAGACATAAAAAACGCTCTTCTCACAAGAATGAAACGAAGGCATTACATTTACGGCTGTGTGGAACAAGCGGGGCATGTAATATTCATCACATCATTAAATAGTTAATACTGATGTCTGCCTTATGGGCCGCCGTATATCTATCTGTAAGAGGTATTAGTGGAAAAACTGACGGATAATAATAATCTAACATGATCTTTCGGAACACGTGAGTTTGCAAATAGTACTTCAGCTTATTCACGCTCGTTAATCATACGGTGAGAAACCAGCTTTTCGAATATACATCCAGGCTAACTTGGATTTTAAAAAACTCCTCTGCTGTCAAGAAAAAAACAACGTCAGAACAGTTTTGTTTTGTTTTGTTCAAACTGGCAGAGCACTAGGCCCACCGTACCAATTTCAGCGCGCAACTAAATACGCTCCGGCAAGCCCGATATTTGCGGATAATTTTGATACTTCGCTATTCAAACACACTTATTTTCTAAACGTTCGGCTGAAGCAAATGCACACAGACCACCAGCTTTCCCGTCGGTTTAACGAGAACAGACGCTCCTCGTTAATGCTCGCCAGAAAAAGGCCGTACATAAACGAATCGGCTCTCAAGCGAGTCGAACTTAATTTGCTCCTTAAATTTTTCTTCCTCGTCCCAGGCTTTCCAGTTCAATACGCAATCAGGACAATACCCTCTGTTTCACTTTTCCTCCCTCTCTTCAAACCACTTGGAAGGAAGCACGGTTCTGAGAGGTTCATTACTGCCGTCTGTCAAGACTTCATCGGGCACGCTTCAAATCATCGACTCTGAGAAGCGCGTTTACCCCTGGGCAGTGCTTATACCAATATCGCGCAGCATTTTATTCCGGCTCAGCGTTCGAGTGGCCGGAAAAACGACGCGCAGTAAGTGCTTCACTTTTTCCGACCACTTTTTCCGCCTCTCAGTGGTTTCTCCGAACATTTCGCTCATTCGCGCTGACTCACTGAAAACGAGTCGCTCCGCAGCGTCTTTGCTTCTAAGTTAGCTGAAAAAAAAAGAAACTTCGAAACTATTAACGATGAAGCGGACCTTACCTTTCGGTATGCCCGTTCATTGGCGTCGTAATAAAAAAAGCTTATACACGAGAGTTTCCAACACATGAAATCAAGCTTCAAATCAAATCAAGCAAACAAATGTCGACACAAAAGGGAACTAATGTGTCTTGAACAATAAAGCTTGTTTAAAACTGTATTTTTTTCTAGCGCGAACGCGTACCTCTGCCATAGAAGGATTCACGAACGCTCCCGCTCGAACAATTTCTGTTCGCACAAAAGACACCATACTGGTTCTCATTCTTCCAGGACAGAGAGAGTAGGATGAGTTTTCGAGTCAGATACGCCACAATGAGCAACTCAGATCGGCGCAGTGTTATTCTAGCAAACCTTCTTTTTCTTTCACAGTCTCTACCGCTCTCTCCCACACTCCCATTCTGCCTCTATGTCTTAGCGTTTCTTTGTTCCCGTCCCGTCTCGTCCACCGCAAGCCTGAAACGAATGTTAGCGAATCATAGGAGCCAGCCAGCATTGACAGGCAGCCCTGTCTGATTCTGCTCCTTTGTTTTGCCTCCTTCGCTCGGGCTTCGGCGCTGATAGGAACACCATGCGCGCAGCGGTGACAAACCCGAGCTGACTACGTCGACAGAGTGGCACAAAGGAGCCAATGCAGACCACTGTTCTTTCGCACGACTCTCCTCTTCCTCCTACTCGCCCTCCTCCTCTTCTTTCGCCACTTCCTTCTACCTGCCTTTTTACTTTCTTTCCTTCCTTCTTTCTTTCTTCCTTACTTTCTTTCTTTCCTTCGTTCTGTCTTTCTTCCTTTCTTTCTCTCTTTCCTTCTTTCTCTCTTCCTTTCCTTCCCGTCTTCCTTTCTTTCTTTCTCTCTTTCTTCTTTTCTTTCCTTCTTCCTTTCTCTCTCTCTCTCTCTTTCTGTCTTTCTTTCTGCAGGCAAATGCGTCGCGACCGCCATTGTCCGCCCTCTTTCCGGCGCAGTGCACTTTCCGGAATAGCGCGCGACGGTCCGCTGCTCTTGCTCAGACGGCGCCTGTGACCCCCCCCCCCTCTCTCTCTCTCTCTCAAGCTTCGGCCTTTGCCTTTTGTCTTAGGGCCCTCCTCGCTCTGCCTTACGAATGCCCTGTCTGTCCTGCTGTCTGGCGCCTTAGTGTTAGCGTTGCCGTCTCTTTGTCTTCTGTCACTACATTTTACAACTATCAGCGAAAAGGGATAAGAAAAAAAAAGGTAAGGTTGACAGAAGAGTAGGCGGAATCCTGTGTAGACCTGTGCTTTCGCTTCTTCTCTGCGCGTCCACTAGCCTCACCTTCAACTCTCGCGCGCTGCCGTACGTCCCCTGAGAAACGATGCAAGCAGTCGCATCGCACTTAATGACCTTTGCTCGTGGGGCATGCGCCGTCGTCTTCCTCTGTTCCCGCGCTCCGGCGTCCGCCTCTCCTGGGCAGTATACATGTAAGTCACGTGACTTCGGCTCGTTAAAGGGTAAATGCAGGAGGCTATTGGCGCCCCCCCCCCCTTACTACACGCACTGTCTGGCGCTTCTGCCTTCTTTTTTCTTTTGTTCCTTTCGTTCTTATCGCGCCTCATAAAACTCCTACGCGTCCAGAAGTGGCCGGCTTGTCTCGTCCGCGAGGGACGAGGCTGGGGAGAGCGCGATGCCCGTGATTGCGGGACAGGAAGCACTCGCCTCGGATCGATGACGACAGTGTACCGGCTTCGGGTAACGATCGCACATGCCGGGAAGAACACCCTTAGATGCGCTGCTATGCACGAGTGACACTACGGACGGGTCAGACGTCGAGTGGTTTTTAGTGGAAGAGCGCTTTTATGTGCGGTGTTAAAATCAGGCTGCTCTGCCTGGAAACGCGGGTAAAAGGTGGGGGAAAATGAGGCTGGGGTGCAGGGTGAGTGCTGCTTGACTGGGGGCAGCAGGTGCTTTGAAGAAAGGCATAGAAGTAGGCTTCAAGGAACCGCGGCAGCTATGCATTAAACTTAAGATGTTAGACCGAGCTTCGAAAGTTTAATTTTTTCACGGGCTAGTGTTTCGCACTGCTCTCGTTTCTTCTCGCCATGGCGCCCATCTTCGTTGTTTGAGATTACATTCACGTTTCTAAGAAAAGGCACAACTAGAAAAAAAAACTATGATGATCACTATAAAAAAATTTGTTCAGAAGGAGAAGGCAGAGAGGGTCAGAGAACAAACACGGATTAATGACATCCTTGTAGGAATCAAGAAGAAATGGGCTTCGACAGGGCATGTAATGCGAAGGAATGAAAACCGATGGCCGTTAAAGGGTAACGCACTGGATTCCAAGGGAAGGCAAGCCTAACAGACGGCGGAAGAAGGTTAGGTCGACGGATGAGATAAAGAAGTTTGCGGAGATAACAGCAGGGTTAATTGGAGAGACGTGAGAGAGGACTTTGTTCTATAGTGGGCGTAGTCAGGCTAGATGGAGATGATGATACTGCAGAAATTTGTGGTATGTTTGCTGAATTCAATAAACATGGCAGCACATCAGAAAAATGCACCTGAAAAATAATAAATAGAATCAAGATAGACAGAGTATAAACATTAACGAATATAAAGCCACACCAATGACGACACAGTTGAATACCGTTGGTGCGCCGGAAAATCATAAGCGTCCTTGCCTAGCTTTTCAAGGCCGTTTTAGACGTTTACAGCAGGCACACCTACGGCCGTATTCCATAAGCTGTCCGTTTCAAAATGACCATTTCGCGGCCGTCTGGTCGTCTGTCAAGGGTCACTCAGAGATACGCGCAGCTTCCATGCGTGTGTGGAAAGACACCCCGGTCATTGGGTGGTCGACGACTGGACCTCACTATTGGCTGCCATCGACTGCGATATGCAGCCACTGGTGAGGTACATCACAGCGCGTTGTAAACAGCAGGCGACTGAACCTTACCACTGGCTACATATGGCAGCAAGTCCAAAAAGTCAAAAACACCTACCTAAAAGCAACCCCCCCCCCCCCCCCCCGAAAGGTTCCTTGAGCAGCTTGGTTATGTAGAATGAGCTGTTCATGAAATTTCTCTTGAAAGGGGGTTTGCGTACAATAGCATCAGGGGACAGAGGTCACGGCGGGCGACACAAATCAGCGAGCAGCGCACGGCGGCGAAGCGCCGACGGCCAGTCCAAAATCCAAGTGATCTCGTGCAGGGCGGCGAAGCTTGCATCGACGCCTCGTTTTCATCGGCGCTTCGTCAGTGATCCTCCTATCGGCATCAGGCGCGACCGTCACTTTTCGCTAGCTCTCTCTCTCTCTCTCTCTCTCTCTCTCTCTCTCTCTATATATATATATATATATATATATATATATATATATATATATATATATATATATATATATATATATATATATATATATATATATACTTTTTACGCGATAGCGTTAGGGAGCTCGTATTACAGAAAATCCGGCGTCGTTGGCTGTGAGTGAAAAATCCCCGAAAAATCCCCAGAGCAGCAACGTCGGAGGTAAGTGATCCAGCTAGGTCACGTGACCTTGTGGCGCCTTCAAAACTTGCCCACCGGATTATGAGGAAACTGTCCACTGTGGCAGGCGGAAGTTAAGTTAATGATTTGTCGCGTCAGGTTGCTGAGAATAGCAACCTGGATCGCACAAGTCCCACCGGTGGCAGCACCTGCCATCGCAGGGCAGTGGCGCATCGCTTAACCACCGCACCACTGCGCCAGGAATAGTATGAGGATTCCCAACGATCTATGGATATAAAGTGTAGAGAATGACTATTTCCGCATTTACGGGCATAAACTCTTTAGCTATAGCGTCATACCGTCAAGGTGAAGCTTAAATGCTCGCTCTAATTTTTTTTATTTTCATTTTACACGCAGTTATTTAACCATTTTTAAATACGCAAATAGAGAGCCTGTCTTGTAGAGGCATTTATTCTTCTCCGTACGACTCGGTCGCATGACAAAGTTGCAGGGCTCAAAAAGTCGGGCGATCACTGAGATAAAATATTTCCTCGAGGACAGCGTCATCCCCGGGATGCACTAGGTATTGGTTGAGTAAATTCTGTGATCGTTCGCCTCGGCTTGTGCTCTCCATTGTTCTATCAATCATTTTTATGTGTTTCTATCATGTGTCTGATGTGTCTGACGTATCGATATCGTTACTGTTCTTGCTCAGTGTTTCTTTTTCATTTCTTGGATTTGCAGTTTTTGTGCAGTTCACTACGTTTACTGCGATCAGGGCATATCATTAATTGTAATATATGTAATGGGACCGACTGGCAGGAGTTCAAGCAGCGCAGCGAAGGAGTAGACGAAGTGCAGCTGGGATGCTTCGCCAGGAGCATCTGAAGGGCGTCATCGGCGATCTTTTTAAGGATGTGGTTGAATTTTTCAGTTTCGGCCATGGACGGGTTGACACCCTCGTACGAGTCAATGACATCTTCGATATAACCGGTGAATGTCTCGGCGCGTAGTTTCCGGACGGTGGGGCGGCCAAAAACGTCGGCGAAGCTTGTTTTAAAGGAGGACCAGGTGGGAAGATCGGCTTCATGGTTTCGAAACCATAGGTTGGCAACGTCCGTTAGGTAGAAGAGGACGTTGCTCAGCTTAACGGAATCGTCCCACCGATTGTATGTGCTGACGCGCTCGTAGGAGGCCAGCCAATTGTCGACGTCCTGGTCGTCGGTGCCACTAAATGCAGAAGGGTCACGCTGGCGCTGCACCCCGGAACAGAGGGCAGTGGTAGGGATGGGCTGCGATGGTTCGCTCGGACCTTCCGGCATGGTTGCGGGGACGAGAAGCGTTCCCCTAATTCTAGTTTTATGTCATTACGTGACATCATTACTTATGGTATATTTTTATATTTTACTTTAGCCTTTCTGACGTGTCCACTGTATTATTTGCATTGTGAACTATGCGTGCTGCAGCCGTGCTTCGCTGGTCGTTATGTCGCCAGTTCCACTCTTCATCTTCCATTATGTGAAAAGGAGTGACAGGCGTCACAATCAGCCTCCAACATCTCTTTTTATGTTCACCTCAATAAAAAAAAGAAAGCCCTGCGTCATCACAACCAATACAACCGGATCAGAACACGGGTGAACTAAATAAAGAACTTCAAAGAAATGACAATATTTTCATCCCCGACCACGAAGGCGCTAGGATTCAACTACGGCACAGAAAAACAGCGTGAAGCAACACAAGCATGAAACCCTGTGACCGCTGCACCAACCCCAAATGCGACATTGAGACCACAACGCAAGACGACAAAAGAACACGAAGGGTGGCGTATAGCCCAGAGAAGAGCCGAGCTCGTCCGGCCTTCGCGAGATGAGACCTCAGACAGGACGCGGCTCATGCTAACGCAGGGACCCCGTCTCTCCACACACTCAACGCTGCAAAGAGATACGCCTACACAGACCGCCGCCGCGTCCTTGACGCCGAGGGAGCCCGCTGAGCGGCCGATGATATCGCCGCGACGCAATCGCAGGGTCGCCGGGGGTCTCTGTTTACAAATCGCCATCCGGCACGGGGGCCCCATCGTCGCCGACGCTGAGCGCTCAGATCAGAGCTCGCACACAAGCCGGGCAACACGCGAGAGAAGAATATTCGATCGCTGCCGCCTCGACGGGGCGCGGAGATTGTTTGCTCCGGATCGGGGCGCGGGCGAGACCTGTATTTGACGTTCAGGAAACAAGTCGCAGTGCCGTCGAATCTTCGTGCTCGGGTGAATCGCGCTTTGTTTTTTTTCTTTCTTTTCTCTTCGCCTCGCCCCGCTTGGCCTAGCATGTGTAGCGTTATATATAACACACACACACTCTCCCCTCCTCTCTCAGTACCCTCCCCTTTCCCCCTTCCTACACTTCCATTCTTTAAAAAAAAAGTCCCCCCCCCCCCCCCCCGCTACACCCGCATATCAATCTCTTTCTCTAAGTGGCAGTTCTTGTTTCTGGCGTTCCGCCTGAAAGTTCGTTTTTTTTTTTATTTCTCGAAACTAAACGATGCGCTCACGTCGACGCTTCTTGAAAGCCGGGTGATATTGGGATCGAGCCACTGTAGCGGCACGCTTCGCGAGCGTCTTCCAGACCCTTGTGCCAGGTCTCGGAGAATTGAAAGGCACGAAGCTGTTGATCCGCAGCTTTTCTTTCCGGGGGTTGAAAGAGCTCCCCTCGAAACCACGCTCCCCTTAGACACCGGGCTCCTTTTCTTCGGAGCCAGCATGAAGATTTTTCGCGCGAGATTTTCGACGTATAAGGGCGCAGGAAACCAATAGAAGGCTAGGGCTGGATGGGGGGTTACATTTTTTATTGACAAGTCTTCCCCTACTTTTTCTATTTTTTTTGTTTTCTGGGTTTGTGAGAAAGAGACCTTCTCTTGTTGACCCGAGCTTGTATAAAACGGCTTCCACCGAGGCGTTCGCCTTAGGAACGCGACTTAGACAAACATGAACAGGTTCGACGTGTAGGTGGGAGTGAGAACAGCAAGAAGAAAGGATCGAGATTTAAGGTTTTTACGAACAGACCCGGCATCGATTCTAAAAGCCGCAAGTAACGCAGTGAGCTTGACTCGGGAATTAAAGTTGAGTAAAAAAAAGAACGCACGAAAGAAACAAGCGCTTGCTTCCTGCCTGCAGTGCCTACATTCATCGCTGCCGAGCGAGCGCTGCGCTCGTTGTTTGAGCAAACCTTGTCGACGACGAGATATCTCGTCCAATTCCGTATGAAAATACGACGCACTGCGCTGGAGGTTAAATATTTGTGGTGAAACGTAATCCTCTGTCCCGAAACATGGGTGCAGCTGCTCCGGCTGCTTACCTTGAAGAGCAAAGGTAAGGCTGCAAGTTTTTTGTTTCGTTAAGGGAGCAAAGCTTGAAAAGGTTCTGTTTTTTTTTTTTTGCGCGCATAAACAAGGGTTAAAAGCAATCATAAATAGGAAAGAAAAAGACAACAAACTGCACAAGAGCTGCATGAAAGAACCAAAATAGAACAACAATAAGAAAAACAACCTGCGGCTGTTTGCTATGGAAAATATGAGATTTTGACAAGCTGCTTACGGTAACCAAAGAGAACAGAAGTGATCGCTACTATTTAGGCCGTACTTTGGTTAGGACTGCGAACACTACGGAACCCTCAGCAGTTACATAGCAGCTTCCCTTCCAGCTTACGTATTGTATATACTAGTGTAGCTCGAGGCTTAAGCGTCCTATTAAACTGAAAAAAAAGAATGGAAATTCAAGTTATCTGAATGCTTGAAAAGTAAGAAAAGTATAAATTTTTTAGACGATATTCAAGCGGTAACTCGGCGGAAAGCCATGTTTGCGCTTCGTGGTTTCTTCGTGCAGAATAGCTTGGGAGTCATATTATTTAATTACTGGTGTCAAATACAATGTCCTTGATACGTTTTGGTACAGTCCCCATGGAGTTTTAGCCTTTTTTCTATTATTCAGCTTAAAGTCACAAAAACGCCCGGAAATAATTTCATTCCCCACGTTGGGAGCGAACGTAGCTAGATAAGCCAGAAGAAATTAGGTTAATCACCTCTTTTCTTTTAAATCCAAGAAGCTGCTCTGTCCTCTCTTTCTCTCTTTCTCTCTCAGAGACAGAGAGGTTAGGCCAGACCTGCTTTGGCGCCTTGCGTAGAGACAATTAAAGAAACGGACGAAGAGAAAAGGGAGCCAGTCGAAGAAAAATTATTGCATGCACTTCAAGAGGCGCATGTTTGTGCCATGTCACCAAGGCAACAACAACAACATAGCGTTCGAGCTTTGAGCGGTTTGTTAAACCTGCACGCCTCAAGTACTGCAGCACGTCGCGTACCCTACTGCCACCATGCATCGGTGAGACCGAAATATCGGGATCATGGCAGCCAATAATGCTGATGGGAAGACGTCTGCGGAGTCAGCCCTTAAACGTAGAAGTGAGAAAGGGCGCAGAGATCTTCAGTGCTTCCCTCTGCCGCAGAAGTCGCACAGCACAGTCGCACATCCGACCAAATCGACTATGAAAAGAAATTCACGAGGGCAATCCTATACGACGGGCGACGCAGCAAAGTCGCATCGCAGTATTAAAGCTGCAGCGCACTGCGGCGGTCTGTGAAATGAACATGACGACACGCCCCATCGAGCGCGGCTGGCGCAAGCAGATCAATGTCTTAGCCAACCTCCCACAGTTCGTATGCGCCTTTTATCCCTTAAATACAGCTACAGCAATTCACTGGCTACGCCATCGGATGTCAGCTGCGCGATGTCTAGGCTGGCGGACGACTCCCTCTCTCCCGACTGAGCGAGTTCTTTTAACCTGATACTTTGTCGCCACACGACAACGTGTACTGTCAGGAACTTTGTCTTCCACGAAGTGTTGACTACGGACTACGAGCCTCCCCACCTCTGCTCCTGAGCTGCGGCTGCATCGACCTGCTCCGGTAGGCCAACCGCGGCACGGAGCTTGTGACCCCGTCTGCCTTCTATCCTCTCCGCACATATAGCAAGCGGTGGCAACCACTCCCTCGACTATCCCCGTCGCTTCTGTCGTGGCTGGATGCCGCATTCCCACTTTGCGGGGCGAGCGCGGGTAAAGCCACCGGAAGTTGTTCTGCTCCCGGAAGCCGGGCGTCTGGTCTGTATTTCAGTGTAAAAAGCCGCGTTTTTCCTGCTTTCGTTCGCAGTGTTCTTTTTTTGCATTGTTTTCGAGTAATTGTTACATTAAACGAATAAGCAAGCTGGACGCGAGAAATGTGAGCATTGTATGGAGAAGCCTGTAATTTCAGAGAAACTGAGCAAATGAAAACAGACATGCCGATTTCGCCTTGACGCGTTAAATGGGTACGTACTTCATACACTACGATCTTGTCTGGTTCTTCCTTCTCAGTGCAAAGGAGCACTAGTGGAGCACTAGCGCTGCTAGTGCCGTCCCGCTGCAATGCAAGGGACCCTTATTTTGACACGTCTTTCCCGAAGACTTTGCCGGTCTACTCGTGCAGTTGTCAGCGCAACAGGCAGGCATTGTCGTGGAAAAGAAGAGAACGGCGAAACGACGAAATACCAAGGGCTAAACGGAAACTGAAAAATCGTGATGATGTCCAGTTAGGTGCAATGAAAAGCAAGCTTCTGGGACGAAGCCACTTACTTCCAGTGGCTTCACTTTCGGGCGCCCGATGCGCCAGCCAGCCTCATAGTGGAGATCAGTGGAATGAACTTTGGTGCCTCATTATCGAGCAGTTGCTTCGCCTACGTTGCGCCACATGCTACGTTCACGTCATGTGTGCACTCACCCCCACAGCCGCTACGGTCGTCCGAGATATTGGGCGCTTCCCGACTGCCCTCAACGCCATCTAGGGGCGGCGCTGATAAGCGCAATTCTGAACCGCACACTTAAGGGGTCGCAGAGGTTGGGCGACGATTGTGTGACAGCCAAAAAGCGATAGTCGGAGTGCGGCCGTACGCTCCACAATTTTCCAGCCTTGCGACCACGATTCGCAAACCGCTAAACCAAGCAATTAGAGGCGCCTCGGAAGTGAACGAAAGTTTAATCCACATCCGGCGTTTAGTTGTCGGCAAAAGTAAACACAGTCAACTCTCATTTCAAGCCGGAACATTCAGGAAAGTGACCCTCACGTCACGTTTGCTAATACTAGACGTTTTTAGCATAATAATAATAATAATAATAATAATAATTGGTTTTGGGGGAAAGGAAATGGCACAGTATCTGTCTCATATATCGTTGGACACCTGAACCGCGCCGGAAGGGGAGGGATAAGGGAGGGAGTGAAAGAAGAAAGGAAGAAGGAGGTGCCGTAGTGGAGGGCTCCGGAATAATTTCGACCATTTGGGGATCTTTAACGTGCACTGACATCGCACAGCACACGGGCGCCTTAGCGTTTTTCCTCCATAAAAACGCAGCCGCCGCGGTCGGGTTCGAACCCGGGAACTCCGGCCGGAGACGTGCTAGCGGGGACGTATACAGGTTTACCGGACCCCCCCCTGCACAAGCGCAGTGGCTCCCCCTGACCCCAACAATGCTGCTGCGCATGCGCAAGAGGGGTCCGGTAAACCAGCATACGTCTCCGCTAGCACGTCTCCGGCATTCTAAAAACGTCTACTAACACCGACATCATCACTCTAAAGTCGCCGCCGGTCGCACGCATTTCGCGACTCGCAAGTGTGAGAGCGCCGTAACGCGCATGGCTTTATTTAAGGAAGGGTCTTAGGTGACAAGGTGTAACACGCCGAACAACTGAAGACAGGCTGCGTGCTAGAAGCCAGACATCTACGAGCGTGTTTGACGAAGGCAGGCAGGCAGCCAGGCAGGCAGGCAGGCGAACGGGTGGGCGGGCGACGCGGGCAGGCAGGCAGGCAGGCAGGCAGGCAGGCAGGCAGGCAGGCAGGCAGGCAGGCAGGCAGGCAGGTCACGCAGGTTAGGCAGGCAGGTTAGGCAGGCAGGTTAATTAGGCAGGTTAGGCAGGTTAGGCAGGCAGGATAGGCAGATTAAGCAGATTAAGCGTTGCAGGTTAAGCTGGTTAGGCAGGTTATGCAGATTAAGCAGGTTAGGCAGGTTAAGCCAGGAGGTTAAGCAGGCAACCTCCTGATGACTATAGCTACTTTTGTGGAGGGGGATGAAGAAAGAGAAAGAAAAGAGGAATGAAAAGTCACTCCAGTTAAGTTCGTAGTTTCGTAGTATGCAAATTGCCTACGTTGTTCTTTGGTCTGTACCTGCAAAGGACGATCAGAGTGAGCCTGCATTATAGCGCTCGTCTCCTAAGCATCTGAGGAGCGCCTTTTCTAGCAGACTAAGGTTGAGGCCAAGGTTCCGGCATCTTGGTCTCCATCTAGAGATGTGAATCCAAGCGGGGAGCAAAGCGCCACGGAAATGTGCCTCGGTCGTTATCGCTGCTGAATGGTGAAGACAGAATCAGACCAATAAGCAGTGCAACCAGAACTCAATAAATAGTGCATAGCGGAGCGGCGACACCAAACACCCGCCATGACATTGTGACATACTATGTTGTAGATCGGCGGGCGCCATTCAAAGCCAGTCAGAAATATTTTTTCATTAATTTGCGCAAGCAACCTGACACAGCGACTGGCCAACTACAGCATGCTAATAGCTGTGACCTAAATGTACCCGGAAGTCCCCGCCTAAAATATTGTTTTGAGGTGACAAGAAACATTTACAAAGATAGTTACACGTGGACGTCCTCTTGTTGTCGAAAAACATAAATGTCCGCTCTCTTGTCCTAGGGCGCTACTTAACATAGCGCTCAATTTCTAAAACTTACTCTATTCCGATTCTTTTCGCAAAAGTTTAGATCATCGTAATCCTGCGCCTATTACTGGAATACTCCCGTCGGTGCTAAAGATTGAACGAGTTGAACTGCCTTGATTGAAAATAACCGGCGTGGTTTCCTTTTCCTAAAGACTAAATTCCCGTTACTAGTCTTGTCGTTACACTGCTCTAGAGTAATACTGCACTTCCTTGCGGCATGACACATGCCCAGTAATGGCGCATATATTCGTGTGTTCAATTATGACGTAAGCAAGAAGGGCTTCTTTAATAAAAAAGCCGCTTGTCAGACTAGATAGTAATTATGAATTCTAAGACGTTGTATCAAAACCAACAGCGTAAGACATTATGCCCTGGTCGCACGTGCGGGATGCTCACACAAGCATGTTTTCCTGCACTCCCAGCACTCAGAGATTCGCTGATTACATCGCTCGCTCGCTCGCTGTCTCTATGGCTGCCTCGATATAAGTTTTCGCGCGAACCAGGCAAAAAACTCCCTTTATTTTTGTTCTTTGAAATATGTTTACTCGTTTTAGCTCGACAGAAAATGTTCTCTTTGTGTTGTGACAGCAGAGAAACGTGCAAAGGAAGCCGATTTTCAAGGCGAGCAAAGCCGTTTTTTTAATTTTTTTATGTTCTTGCCAGGCACAGAACTCGCCTCGGCTCGGCAAAATATGTTGTGTTAGCGCTGTGACAGGCAACCTAGACATAAAGGGCCACCGTTTTTCAGCGTCTCTGAGCAATGAAATATCGGCATTTCCGTTTTTATTTGTTCCTCCATTTCTCTCCCTAATCTCGAGTTTCCCGTTCTTCAAGGTTTTTTCTTGCGGTGTTCACCGAGCCCGAATACCGGGATACGGTGAACCCCGAGTGAGATGATACGCGTGGCCTCCGCCTGGGCTTGTCACTCGGCCGAGAGGGTTTTACGCCAGTCTGTCTGTGGGCCGCCTCCGGCAACGCACGTGTCTCGCTTCCCACGCTGTCAGAAAAATTTAGACGGCATCTGAAGCGAGACAACGAAGATAGCGCGCAGTAAGCTCCCTTCTGCCCACCGCGAACACCTTCTCCGGTTTCTGCCACGAGGCGATTTCTATCAATACCCATGAAGATCCGGCACACAGCTTTTTATTTAGCGCGTCAGGGTTCTTTCAGCAGTAGATGGTTTCTAATGTCTTATGCTCCTGAATTTATCTCAATATTATTATTAATGCGAAAGCATTATATGGCTCAGTTCAAGGTCACATGTCCGCAAATTGTGTCCGCAGGAAACGGCACCATGTGACGTCACGAGTCAACATCCCACCAAGTCACGCAAAACGATGTAATATTACCTTACACCAAGTCACATGACAAGATGTAGCGTGACGTCATGTCAAATCACGTGACAACGATGTAATGCGACGTCATACCATGTCACGTGACAACTATGTAGTGTGACGTCATACCCAGTCACGCGACAGATGAATGGAAAGATTTCAGACCACGGGACCAGGAAACTACTTTCCTGTTTTAAGAACATACCCCGATCCCCCCCCCCCTCCCCCCAATTCATTAAGGTGCGGATGAAATCCCAGCGATGGTTTCACTGGCTGACCTCAATGACTGGGCAGTCTCCCCAACTACATTCGCATCAAAATTTTAATATCAATAGTTCGAGGCTGTTAACCTTAAAGGAATAGTACGGACAAATCCGTCGCATTATTGTTTTAAGATAAAATCTATCCTCTGCTTCTTTCTGTGTACGTTGAGGTTTTTTAGCCAGCCAAAGACGAATTTACAGATGAAAATTTTGAATTTAAGAATTTTCCCGGCACTCGATTCAAACTAAGGGCGCCCTCACCGAGAAGGACAGGCCGGCGTTGTTTTTAAGTGAATGGCGGCGTTGCATATCCTCTGAGATCCGCACCCCCGGAATTCAATGTCAACACAGAAAGACTGCTTCGGAAATTGGCCGGTGATGGCGACAGCTACGTTTCGCATGTTGGTCTTTTCTATCACCTAAAGGCTCCCTTTTGGGGGAGAGTGGTCGCTTTGTATTTAGGATGCCGCAGTCTTTCGATACAGGCCGCCAATTTCAAATTCTTCTTTGCACCCGTTCCAGTGTTTAAGATTATTAACCGAACAGTAAACCACGAAAAGGGTAATGATGATGATGATGCGTTTTTATGGCACAAGGGAAGCTTTTGGCCAGAGCTCGTGGCAAAGGGTATTTTTAGGCTACAAAAGGAGGGGGTGTCATAGACCCATATTCCGAACATTTCACACATGAGAAGCCGAGCACCAGGCCAGGGATAGATTGTCCTGATTGTATCACCATGTTGATAGCATGTGGCACTAGGGATCGAACCCCACACCTCCCGAATATAAAGGCATTCTCAAACGACTAGGCCACCGCTGCGTTGGAACGGGGAATCGCTGAAAGGAAGCTAGCAGTGCGTGTTTACTTCCCGCATTCGTCGGTAATTTTATTCAAGCATTCTTCTTCTGCGCACCCACTGGAAAAATTTCTGGTAATGGAATGCGTGTTGTGACCAGCTCTTTGCTAACCTTGATACATGCACAGTTGACAACAGTTTGAAGAACTTGATAAGTTCATTTTAATAATTTTATGCGTGTTTTGTTTATACCCGAACGATAGCGAGAGAACCAACTGCAACAGCAAAACTGGAATAAAATCGCCACTTAGCTTTTTCATCTTGTTGTTCGATAGGCATCTGCAATACGTATATACTTATATATGAATACTATCTTAGCATACACAAAATCTTATCTTCATATAGATGTGAATTGAGTGGTCTGCACCGGGTAGATGACTGCGTCTGGTTCTCTCTGGTCGCTTCGTTTAATAAACCCGCAAAAAACGTGAGTCGACTCCGTTCGATCGCAACTATACGTGCTCCCAACTTCACGATTGGACTTGAGCCGCAGGGCCCCAGTCGAATTGCGAACGGCGATCGATGTGACAACGTTCCACGCCTGGAATGCTTTCGCGAATGAAGGCAACCGGTCTCTTTCATTTCCTTTCTCTTTTATATGCTTTTATTTTTTCTCGATTGCAGAATCTAAAAATACTATCCAATACGTAACGCTTTCCCCGTTCCCTGATGAGATTCCGTTACGATTAACCGCATTCAGATAGGTCGTATCGGTTCAATCGACCCCCCCTCCCTCCCGCGAAATGCGTTGCATCTGAACGAATGCATCGGCACCCTGTCGCCCTCTAAGCTGCCTGTTTCGGGGGGATATCGTGGTCTTCCCGCGGTGAATGGCGCAACGCGTTGCGAAACGAGAGCTCGCGTGAATGATTAGATGACGTAACAAGATGTCATTGTTCAGTTTGGCTCGGATTTTAACGTATAGTCCCTGCACAAAATCTTCTTTTCTTGAATTCAGCTTGCTATGAAGGGTTAAGAGCTTGGTTCAAGATATGCAGGTCAATACTCGGCCGCGATGTCGCCGCATTTTCTGCGAGGAGTCATAATAGAAGGGCATAGAAGCCGGCTAGCTAATAAGCCCTGCAAGCTGTAGCAGAATCGCAATGTTTTCTCTATCATGGCCCGAGCACAAATACAGGTAGATTCCTTGAGTTGACATCCCACTGAGGATAATGGCAGTGATTCTACCCTTGAAACTTACTGGCAAGTATATAAGTGAATTAAGAATGTCTGGATGCTAACGTATTTAATTTCCCAGTCTGTTGTTCTTAGCTTTAGTGGCTATATTGGTATCAGTAGCGATGTCTAAACTTCAGCTAACGGCGTCGTCGTACCTTCAGTCTTGCGAGCCATCGGGTGAATTGGAAAACCGGGCATTTATTGATCCTTGCCTGCATTAAGTCTTGCCGCATCGTGTCCTTACCAGCATTACTAGCTCAAGTGGCGCATTGTTATTAATGTGCTTCGTGTTGCTCATTACAGACGCAAATTATTTTTACTGCATTGCGCCAATTAATTGTGTTTTGTGAACTTCTTCTGGCAAACTACCTTACGTGACCCACCGGTGGCAGGTGGGCCAACCTTAGACACGTGACCTTTCGACGTCACCACAACCTGCCCATCGGATTGTGACCAAACTGCTCACCATGGCAGGTGGCAGTTGAATTAATGATTGGAGACGAGAGGTTGCTTTGAAGAGCAACCTGGTTCGCACAAGCCCCACTGGTGACAGCACCTGCCCTCACAGGGCAGTGGCGCATCGCTTTACCGCTGCACCACTGCGCCAGGAGTGGTATGAGGACTTTCATATATCTATGAATGTAAATTACTGAGTGACCAATTCAGCATATACGGACATTAACCCATTAACGCTATCGCATCATATCATTAAGGCGAAGCTTAAGTTCTATTTCGCTTATCTTTCTCTGAAGCCTTCTTGACCTTGAAAACCGAGCCTTAAAACGAAACCGAAGTGCTAGCGCACCTAACTGACATTTGGGTAACCAGGCCACATCGTCTGCCATTTCTTTATAAAATCAAGACAACGGTAAGTCCTGCCACGGTTACCATCTCCACGTCACGTGCGCAAATTAAGCTTCCGATAATATAATGAAGAAATTAATATATAAAAGTTTCGTGAAGTTGGCAGCTATGCAACGAATTGGCAACAGACAGAAAGAGAGAAACGTAGTGTTTACGAACATGAATTTATGCTTGCAGCCGTGTCTTCAAATAAACTTTTCTGGATATTCACATTGTTGCCGCTTTGTCATTGGTCAGTTCCGCCTGTGATAATAGAACCGGCCAGTGACATTTCTCGTTCAGCCGTCAGAAGTGAAATCCCAAATCATAACACGTAATTTTAAACAGCTAAATAATCGGAAAAAGAGCTTGTAAATATACGGCACCTATACATGAAGGAATGTGTTAGGCATCGCTAAGGTCGACATTAACGCAGGCTTTCGAACGGAATGATTTCACGTCATCCAAGCTTCTTTCACATCGGATTATCGAGCACAATCCGAACCAGTGTTTCAGAATTGAGAGGCACTCTCACGTGCGACCACTGTGGTTTGCCTAAACGAGTTCTTTATGCGGGTCCCTCAGTAGGAGTCGAAATTGAATTCTAAACATTTGACCTCCGCGTGGCAATCGACAGTGCTATTAGAAGATGAGTAAACAATCTCCGAAATAATTCTGGAAACATGCTAGGTAATTTCGATTTTCCATGATTCTTAATTCAGAGCAGTACGTAAAGGTGAAGAAAAATACTGTTACGGGAATACTGTTACGAGCGTCTATTCCCGTAACAATACGCTGCAGTTGCGTTCGGGTCTTCTTCTTCCATCGCTAGCCGTAGCAAATATATATATATATATATATATATATATATATATATATATATATATATATATATATATATATATATATATATATATATATATATATATATAGATATAGATATAAATTCGAAATACGCACAAATATACACATATAAACCACAAATATTTATACACGCTAAGTATAGTAGGCACAGACATTAATATGGCGTGTATATGTTTGTATCTAAATGCCACTCGATGTTAGACGAACTTTATCTGATCTCGTATCTGCACACACCGATTTCGAGTCCCAGGTTCAGCTTTTCTAAATTACGCTGCCTGCATGTCGTCGAAATTCAAACTAATCGCATGACCTCAACAATCACTACGTAGCAGAAACTTCCTTGCCCTTGACGTGAAAATATTTCCGAAACTTCGCAGCCACTAAGCCTTCGTGCTTAATCTACTCGGCATTCCCGGAATTTCTGGAGAGACAGAAAAGCCATCTTTCTGCGCTGCTTTTACGACGACATGACCCAGAACAACACTGCTACTTTATTTCCGCTCACTTCAAGTTCATCAACCAGGAACTGTCAGTGTTACCGGCGCCCGGGTTGGACACGTGCACGCAGACATCGGAGGTTAACAAGCAGGGTCGGATGCACAGGAGATTGGGAATGCCGAATAGGGAAAAGCGGTAGGACAGGCAAAGAGGGAAAGAGGAATGAGAGAAAGGGAATAAAGCCGCTTACCGGGGGCCCCGTTGCCATCCATTCTCTCGCTAAGCCTCCAGGACTGAGAAGAAAAGAGGGGGGGGGGGGGGGGGAGGTGTAGGAGGAGACACCAACGGTGGCGGAGCGTAGGGATGCGCGCTTGCTCCATCGACTCTCCTCTGTCGAAGGAGTCCCTAATCCGGGAGGAATCAGAGCGCCCGCACCGCACACACATATAGACACACGTGGCGTGTTTGAAGGGAGGTGGAGGGCTGCGCGTCCCAAGTTTCTATGCGGGAAGGGAATTAGCCGCCGCGTTGCGCCACCTAATGGACCACGCCTGTTGAGCCCTCCGACGCGTTCCATCACCTTGCCTTGTCGCATTACGGCGCCTACTGCGGACAGGTGCGAGTGTATCCCCCATTGTTTGTCGTACGTGTGTATGTGTGCGCTTATTCGATTGTCGGGAGTGCGCGGTGTATGTGTGCATTTGTGTCTGTGTCCCGGGTGTGTCGTGCGCGACACTGAGCCCTTCTTAGCCCTTATCTACACAGGGCGGAACTTAGGATCCGGCAGTCTCTGTCGCGGGATGTGTGCTTGCGTGCTGCTAGCTGTATCTCCCCGCAGGCTTCGCTCCGTCGAAGCCACTCTACATCGGCGAAGTATGGCGCCGCTGTCGAGAAGAGTGAGTTATCAGCGAATGTGTGGAGGAACTTTGAAAACATCCTCTCGGTATGCGTGCGAAGAAAGCGTTTTTTTTTTTTGGCGGTGGCTGTGGGGGGGGGGGGGGGTTCTTCTAAGTTACTGGCGTTGCTTCGGCGTAGTGTCTCATGACCGATAAACTCCGCATTGGCACCTACCGGCCAGTGAAAAGTTCATACGAGCCCTCTATAAAATAGCGTGCATGCAGCCGTACAATCTAGGCTGTTCCCCATATAGTGACAGCCGTATAGTGCCGTTTTGCGAAATCGTTCCGCCTTTGTCGGCGGCGACGCCGTCCGCGCAAGCCGTTCGCCTACACCCATACCCAGCAATTCTGGACAAAAGCATTTTTTAACGGGAAAACGCTTATGAACGCAATTTTTTAATATAATGTAAGATTTCCCTAAAACAATTATTGTATCCGCTGATCAGCCTTTCTATTCCCGTTTTTGCTATCGTCAAAAGCGTTCGACATTGGTTTTCTATGGCAGTCATTAGTGCTCGATCCGATCGACAGGAACGTTTTAAAAGAAAGGTTTGCTACATATCAGAGTAATGAACCATTACGTTCAATATTTTTATAACAGTGACTAACAATTTTCAAATTTTCAAAATTCTTGGCCGAAAAATGTGGACATGTCTCGCACAAGCCACGACTGCTTACTAAACCCTGTTATCTGTCCTCCAACATCATAAGCAGAAGGCATCTACTAAAGCTTATAGTTGTGGTGCTAGTGCGAATGTAGCGACATTAGCGCAACAGAGATTCCACATCCCGACTAGCATAAGCATGTCGCCACATCCCCGCTGACGGTGGAATTCGGACTGTAGCAATGGCTCATTTTTTTCTCATTGTGGGTCGAAACCAACAAGCAAAATAAATTTATTTTATCACACATACCGGCAACCCACAGGTGATTATAAATGCGCACTGGAAACAAAAAAAAAAAACGTCAATGCGTAGATTAATGTTAAAAGGGCAGCTCGGAAGTTGACGTTTTATCGAAGCAATGAAATTAGAAAAGAAATAGAAATACGCATTACAAAACAGACAGGTATTTTTCGCAGCAGATAACTACGAAAATTAGTAGAAAGTCTGAAGTTTATTCGGGATAAAAATATATAAAAATAGGGCAATCAGTTCAACAGCCACCAGAACAAGGTAACAGATAAGAATACGGTTAAATAAGGGCAACTTATGACTGTAAACAATTCCAGTGACATATAGTAATTTCTGACAGTGTGCAATGTTTGCACTGAAGCGTTGGCGGTTCTTTATTCGATTGAGAAAGTTAGACTACAGCAATCGTAGTACTGAACTGTTCCTTTGCAGTAGTGACACGGTTTCGGATCTAACATGGACATGACTCAGTGAGAAACCTAGAATATTTCATTTCAAAATAATTGAATTTGTGCAAAACAATCAGTCAAACCCCAGATACAATGATTACACGCTCAGATTGAAGTTGCGAGAGAGTTACAAGGGCGTACGTCTCAATTTTTAGCCGCAAACTGGCAGAGAATATCTACGCATCTGTAGACCAGGCACCAATTCTGGTGGCCCTTATGTTTTGCTTCAGAGCATTTTAACACCACACTGATAAAGCCCAAAGCAATAACTCTAAAACATCCCGGCGTACACCTAAAACTCGCCTTTGAGATTAAACAAAAAGTCTTGCAGGCTTCGAATCAGCTTACCTAAAATCTCAGACGTGAGTGTAATGGTTCACTAAATGATGCAGCATTACTTCAATGCAAAATACGGAGAAGTATTTTCAAACTCTGATAATTTAGGCGATGCATTCTAGCCTGATTTGCTTTTGTTGTAGTACATTAAAAAATAATCGCTAAGAGTTTGTTGTAATTATTATTTTTGTGTTCGTGGTTACCTACATTGATCTGGCCAATTCGAACATCCCGCAAGTGCGGCTATGTTAAAAACGCATTGTTCGCCAAGACGCAAGCTCGTCCATGAGCCACCTGAAATGTATAGACAGGACGTCAGCTAATCAAGACATTACTTGTTAGCACTGGGACTTTTCAACAAAATCATAATCGTGTTTAGCAGTTAATTCATCTTTTTCTCTCCCCGGCAGCCTCTTGCTCGACACTGTCAGCATCGATTATATATTCCGGTAATGCACCACGCTCTAAAGACGCTAAGCAGGAAACAGCGCCAACGAACGGCGCGAGCACAAGCGACGACATGGCACCTACAGTGCTATCATAAGCTCATTATTGTTGTTGGTTAGCATTATTCAATGATCGCGCTCTTTCCTTACTGGCGCCTTCCTGTGAAAAGGTGAGAGAACCGATAACTGAAAAGCTTTTCGCATGCTGAGATCTTGCGCACGGCGTCGAAGGTATATGCGTCACCTTTCTCACGCCGTGATGTGAATAGTATTCCAAGAATCTTCAGCGCAGCCAGTCCATTCGGCGCCATCTGTCTCCTAAGTCTCGGAGAAAGCAGGAATAGGCCCGCTAATGACCCCAAAGCCATCAGCCGCAGAGTCTGGAGGAGCAAGATTTATATAACCATTACGTCATTTGCATGCAGCTCTGAGCACGTGAAGAAATCGACTGCAGTGGGACAGAGGAGTAAATGACGCCATCTGTCTGCGGCCTCCATATCTCGATTTCACAAGCCCAGCCACTAATATAAAATGCTGCTATATCTTTATTTTTACTTTGCGAATGCTTTGCCTCCTTTTTCTCGCAGCTAAAGCTTGGAAGTTCGCTGTACTCACCTCGAGCGGGCGTAAGAAGCCAGTAGGCTTTGCATTGTTTTTTTTTTCCTCAGCCAAACATTTCAGGTCTAATCTATTGGATAATTATAAATTTGCTTTGGCTAGCTTAAACGAACGGCTAAGCACTTCACCAGCTCGACCGGGAGAACCGGTATGCTTCTTAACTATTCAGCATAATTAAGCAACTAAAAAAAAGCACCAGGATAGGCACCATCTTATTATGACTCCGAACAGCAAAGCAGAGAGTGTTTGCTTTAGTTGTTAAAAAAGTGAAATCACCGGAAATACGGTTCAGTATAACTTTCCAAGAATTAGCCTATAGAGAACAATGAGCGCACTAAGCTGGCGCAAGCTAATAAGTACCCATAAAATCTAAATTTTTAAGAGTCTAACGCTTTCAGCTATTAGATTTGTGTGAACGAGTTCCGGACTACTTATCTCGCTTACTAGGACGTTATTTGTGCTGAGGGCATTACAGTCTCTTGCAACATAGCTGTCTTTTCTTTCCATCGCCAAGGACGCCGAGAGGTTACAAACGAAAATACAAAATAAAATTGCCTCTTCCATATGCAGGTAATTAAAAAATACGATGCACCTTCAAGATTATAGACAGATTTCAAGGTTTAGCCTCCTCACCGGTACAATTTTCATTGCCTCACCTTAAATCCACTAGAACCCTCATTCGTGGCCATTAGTTCTTATAGGGTGTATCGAGCGAACAGAGTCGGTGATGACCTCTAGATTACACTTTCATTATAAGGCGCCAAACGCTGCCAAGATTTATGGCGCAGTTGAGTCCCGGCCTTCTCCAGCGGTCGCCTGTAACCGGTGAGCTTACAAGTTTTCGCCAAGCAAACACCAACCATAAGAAGTCTCAAACTTCGTGGCGGCAACATCTGAAGTTTGCGTCCGCTCCAACGCAGTTTTCCTCTTGTGTAACCACGCGCACTAACATAATGCACCTCTACACTGCCCCACAACCTACCACACTGGTCTTGCGAAGTTGCTGTGAAGGCTAAGGTATAATGCGCCTCGGGGGCCCAGCGTTCCGGAGAGCTAATTGCGCCGCTCCAAAGTTGTGAGTTCCTAAGAGAGCGTTCCGTCTTTCTTTTTCTATCTCCCTCTCTCTTTCTTCCTCGACCCTTCGGCGAACGGGTTGCCCAATCAACGGCACGCGGTTAGCCCCAGCCTAATTGTCTTCCTCACTTCCCAGTAGCGTCCCTCCTTCGTTTTTTTTTATTATCTCATCGCCCTTTCGTTACCCCTGCGGCGAACGGAGCAGCCAGGATTAAAGGAGGCGTCTGGCGGCAACTCTACCGAGAACCTCCCCAGATTCCAACCACGAGAACGTGCTGCACTGCGGGGTGTTTCCCCCCGGGGCCCAGATGCAACTGATTAGAATTCAACGTGCCACTCCTGCGATAAATGTGTTCACTCCTGACCGTTCTGTTTCTTGTTTTTTATCTTTAGTTATTCTTCTGCGTTGTTGACCCAAAGGAGCAGATACCAGGCTTTCTGCCAATGCTTCGAACAACTAGTGCCCATGGGAAACTGGGAGCCCATTGGTCCAGGAAAGGCTTGAGCCCGTTCGTCGAGCTGAAAGAACAAGGCTCCAAGGCTATCAAGTATTAGCAAAGCTAGGACGAGAGTGTGTCATGGGTACGGCTTGTCATCGTCTGTTCAAAAGAAAAGCATGCTAAATATATAGTAGCTAATTACGGAAGGAGGCACAGTTCAACCGCGTATAAACTGTTAGTAAGAAAAAAAAACAGCATGAACTCGATGGTTCTAACTCACAAAGGAAGAGCAGAACAATTAGAGGGAACAGGAGAAAGAAGAAGATGGAGGCATTTTTCATTGAACAGAATAAAAAACACAAAAACAGTCGGAAGCGATCAAACTGGACAGGTTTGAACGGCTACTGGCGATTTTCATCCAACCGACGCTCCATTCCAGCGCGGCCGTGAGATAGTCAGAATTGGTATTGACACTCGGGAAAATAGAACCACGTCGTTTGCTAGGCTGCGTGAGTGGTTCTCCTGCACACTCAGCCGTTGTTGTCATGTTTTGCTGTAAAATATTATGTTTAGGAGCGCTGTTCTATGAATGTCTGCACGCCAACGAAATAGAAGAACCGCATTCGGAAGAAGTGGCATTCTGGGAGCTTTCTGCGGCTGTCAGTACAGAGATGCCATGCAAACAGGTAGTTTCTACGCTGTAGCAAAATGCTAGCAGCACTATGACAGCGCAGTTCTTATCAGGCACACAGCGTACATACCTAAACAAATATACGCGTGTACTTGAAAGGCCCCTTTAATTACGAGGCACTGTTTGTTGGGCAGACATGATTGTGCTGGGCAGATGTTACTAATGGGCACAATTTAAGTGAATAGAGCTTTTGGGCATATCTGTCTGGCGTAAGCAGGCCTTATTACGGTATGCGTTCATGGTTTCGTGCTGTTTCTTAACGACGGAGAAGAGCCGGGGTTCGTATAATGATTTCAGTCGAGTTCTATTTTATTCTCGTTCTTTTTCTTTCCCCTTCGTTATTGCCTCATACACCCTCGCTGTAGCTGAAATAAGTCCGCCAGACTGGTGGATGGGAAGAATTAAACGCCATCCACCTACTGCTCACGAACAGAGCAAAGGAGGGTTTAATTGCTCCAAGGAAACAATGCGCAGAAAAAGGCGACCTAGCTTTCTCGCTTTGCACCATGTGTGCCCACGATTATAAATCTATACACGTATTTGAAGTAGCACATTGGAAATAATATTTATGAGCACAACAGGGCGCAGCTTCTCCAATTAAAACTCAAGCGACACTGAGAAGTTTTCTCGAGTTTGTTTTCTGTGAAGCAGGGCTACAATCGCTGGGTATTGCTTACTTAATATTATAGAAATGGTCTCTAGACTCTCTACAGAAGTCTCATGGTCTGTTAATTTTCTATGGATAATTTATTTGTCTATTTATAATCTAAACCCTGTCTATAACCAAAAGTCTACTAAAAGTGTATGGTTATAAATCTACAGATTGTCTATAGACTTTCTATAGGAACTGCATTGTGTCTACAAGTGTCTATAAAATTTGTCTGTAAAAAGTTTATAGACCTCATAGACATAAATCAATAGACTGTATATAGACTCTCTAAAAACAATTGTAATGGTATAGTGCTAAATCGAAAAAACTGCGCATCTTCTTTTGTTGCTCACCCTCCACACAAAATACTTTTTTGTCAATGTCATTTATTCTAAGTTTCCTTCAAAACGCACGTCGACCACGCACCACTTCGTTTTCATGCTGTACAGTTCCGAACGCCAGACAACGATTTCTTTCTTGTACATTCATGATTCTCTTCCACTCTCGAGAAACGAAAGCCTTTCTTACGAGAGGTTGCCATCATTCACAAGTAAAAGAGAGTGTGCCATGAAATTTAAAACAAGCGCGATTCAACCCAGGCTGCCCTCAGATGCAGTCCCGCACAATTCCGTCATATTGGGTCAAATCAGGTACCCCCTCGAGGTTTGAGCAAATCTCCAATAGACCTGGCAGACTACCCTAGATGATGATATATACTTAAGTGAAACAAGCTCAGAAAAATCGCAGACGCCACACGCACTCTGACAAACGTTTGACACGTAGTACTCTGTCAAACGTGCTTAAAATGTGTGGAATCACTCCCGTGCTGGCTTCAGAAGCATTCGAAGAGTGGAAGTGAGGGGAATTTATGCACCTTCTCTCGTTACCGAGCGACTGACTTTTTTAAAGCAGCACTGCACAGTTTGTTGGAGCCATATACCACTCTTTTGCCGTAGCAGTACAATGCTATCGAGGCTCTCTTTCGTGAACACGCCCTACGGGCAGCAATAACATGACGCGCAAAGTGGCGAGTTCTACTTAAGAAAAACGAGCGCTATAGAGTTCTGGTAGGAGAATGAGCTCGATCGCTGTTAGGTGTTCAAGAGCGATTCTTAATTACTCAGTGACTTTGTGGGCCACCGTACCTGGCCAGTGCTGTCGCGTGAGGGGAACTTTTTGAACATCGCCCCTTAGTGCCGAATCAGCGCAACATCACTGCGCCGTGAAAATTGAAGGCAATATTGTAGAACTGGGTACAGGCGCTGCGCAGCACTACTAGGGATAACATGCAATACACACAATACGCATAGTGCGACAACGTTGGCGTCAAAGCTTCGTGTACAGGAGGCAGTGTCTGCGCCAAAACATTGCAGCGGAAAATAACATGAAAAAAGAACTGTGCTGGGAGGTGAGAGAGGGGTCGCTCTCGAAAACCAGAGGTGAGTGTATGGGTGTGGGAAAAGGCGAAGGGAGGCGGTGGGTAACACGCGTGCCCAGTTCATGCCCTCTCGGTGTCTTTGTTGTCCAGGTCGCGCTCTGCCCTCCGCCCCCCTCTCCCCCGCGGAAAACACAGACTGCGTCGCTATCGCATACGCGCAGCGCGCTGCAAAACCATACTGACTACCACTAAAAGCATGCAGCGTAGCTAATGCTACCGCTGACTTCGGCGACTCCCTGTGAACACTGGCTGACCGTTTTTTTTTTCTTCTTATTTCTTAAAGCCTAAGAGCAGCTAGTACTGAACAGCCAACGCATTCCGTGTACTGAACAGTAGAGCATACGTGGTCAATCATTGGAGACCTTTTCGAATCTCAGATAGCCTGGTTAATTCGGTCCCTGACCAAACTCAGCTTAAACTGCACTTCTGGCTTCTACAATGCTGCACAATATTAGCGTGTCCGAAGAACGCCTGGCTCGTCGCACTCGACTGTCGGCGTCAGGCAGCATAATAACGCAGCTGCGTGTGCGCGGCGTCGGTTGTTGCCCTCTAGATTTTCGCATTTATCACGCCTGTCTCTTTCACGCAGTTTCGCGTAGCTGAAAAAGTTCCGTTAGACGTTTTCTTTTTTAAAAAAAGCTAAGCACAACCAGGCAAGTATAGATCGCCTAAACAGTGGCTACCCAATGCGAGCATCGAGTAGGAGGCACTCCTCGCCTTCTACTTGATAGAGATAGAAGAAGTCTTACGGATATGCTTAATACTTAAAGACGTATTTTAGAGCAAAACTTGCACATGCAACATTCGACAATATCACGGAGCCTTCGTTGGTATACCCTCCAGGTATCAAAGAAATCTGTATTACATTATAGGAACTTTTCGGCTTGTACTTTCATACCTAGAAATATTTGTGCCTTTGTCGCCTGGCCCAGGAACTACGGTGCCTCCCTCAGAAGTTATACCCATGCAACATATAAGCGTTACCTTTAATTTTCAGCTTTATTCTCACTTATCCAGTGCAGCAGTGGACTGTGTACTTGGAGAACTTCGGGAAAAGTTATTCCTTTGTCGAGGAATCCAGCAACAGTCTGCACACTGTGGTGTTAACTCCACAAGCTACGGTGCTTACAACGTTACCCGACAGCCGTCTGACTCCCGTTGTAGTGTTGCCTGTGCTGTCTTCGCTCAGGCAGCCGAGCACTGCCTGGTGCTCGGCTTCTTTATGGTGAAATGCTTGGGAAATGGGTCCTTTACTCCACCTTGAGTAGAAGAAAAATCCTTGCGACAAGGCGCTCTTTCGCCACAGGTGCCTTTGCGCAATAAAAATCCATCGTCATCATCACCTCCACTCATATGATTGGCATTTTATTTCGCCACTAGAAACAGAATACTACTTAGCTGCGTTGATTTCCTACGGGCACAGTGAGCTCGGTGCCTGAGAATTCTTTCCTGTGACTTGATGTAAAGAAGGTTCATATTTATTCTTCGATAAAGAATGTTCACAGGAAAAGGCATCAAATGAACGCTGAAGAGAACTCTACCTTTTCTAATTAGTAAAAATAGTTTCTATAGCCATTTCTTTCTATGCTCACGTTTGTCCAGCAGAAAAATAAAACACGCGGTTTTTCGCTAAGAGAACTCGATTTAAAAATATACTCCGCCACTCGGTTCTAGCTTGTAACTTCAAGAACAAAAATAACTCCGTGACCTTTTTCTTCCGAATGAATGACGGTTTAACCAAGCCTCACGGATCCGCGATGGGATCCTCGACGCATTTAACTGTATCTCAGCTTATGAAAGCTCTGTTTTGAGTGGAAATTTCACATTTCCCATTATAAAGCTGCAATCTAGTGATGCAGGCCAAACTCAATTCGGCCTCAGAGTCCGTTTAACCTAGTCAAGCGGGAAAAATAATGCCTTAGCGATAGCATTTCTGGTCCTAAGAGGGGTGAAAACATATGCGGAGGAGATCATACGGAGCGATGCGACAAATCTGCGTTATGAGTATCGGCCGTACACCCGGTCGATTCTATAAGAGTATCGCGCGACCATCGACCTTCCGGCTTTTCAGTGTCATATAGGCGGAAACGAGCGAGAATAAGTGCATCTGAAACACATGCGCTTATTCTCGCTTGTTTCGCCGCTCTGTGCCGTCATAAGGCGCTGAAAAGCCGGCTGGTGGATGGTCGCGCGGTACTCTTAAAAAATCGTTCGGATGTGTACATTTCCTTTCCGCAATGATCGCCTTCCCGTTGAGTCTTTGAATTGCTTCGTGGGCTTGTCGTGCGCTCTGAACTCGAATACGCCTATACGGGAATAAAAAGGAGAGTGAGTTGTCCTCTAGCGCGTGCTTACTTCCCTTACTCCCTTTACTCCTTTTGCTCCCTTTGCTCCTTTTTATTCTTTTCTGTTTGGAGTGTAGGTGTATTTGTCAGTAGGGTGAAACAGTGGATTGGGCAGTAGGTAGAGCCTCCTATAGGATAGAGGGGGTTGATCGGTGGTGGGTCATGTTTCTGAAGGATGAAGCTGGGTTCGTTTGTGGTGGGTGGAGGATTCTAGAGTGTGGAGGTGGTGGAGAGCAACGCTGGGTAGAAGTGAGCGGCGGTCTTCTAGAAGGTGCAGCCCGCCTCACAGTTCGTGAGATGGGCAATTTTGTGAAGAAGAGGGTATTAAGGCTAACGCATTATAGTTTCCCACATATATAAGGCATTAAGCCGGCAAAGCGATCTAGCTTCAGGTTAATGCTCTAAATTTAGATCATCAAGAACGCTTTCCCCTGCCTGCTCTTCGCTTTGTTTGCTTACGTAAGTAACCCTTAATTTTCCTGCAACTTATACACCGTCTACTCAGGTTTACACGCGTAAAAAGTTTCCACCGCTTAAAGAAGCTGCAGCAACTTGCGATGTGTTCGAAGTGACCTGACTACAGCGTGTTCCTGACAGCCTTTTGCCGCACCGTGGCAGGGACGAGTGATGGCTGGTGGCATATTGAGGTCAGCTACCGGCAATAATTGTTACTCCTCGAAATCTTCCTATCATTTTGACCTCAAAAGACGACAGTTCCAATCATCCAGACAATTATCTGGAAAAGCTTGATTATCAAGAACTTTTTCTACCCTGTTGCTAAGAAAATTGGCGTAAACAAAAGTGGTGAAGTCCCCATAATATTTAATAAATAAAGTAAACAGGTACGTGTTTCTAATAACTCATTTGAGTTCGTATGACAGCACAAGGCTTAGTGAAACTCTGCCAGCAATCCCGTCCGCGTCATATTCTGTGCGGTAAAGCAATTTCGCGGCGCCATTTTCATTCTTCTTTTTTTTTTTCGGGATATAATGATGACGGAATGTCGGAAAGAGACTCCACAAAGCGAAGCTGTGCTGTCACTGCTTAGTCGCTTTGTGGAAAGGAAACACTTGGCTGTAACTTAGACTTTCCACCCTGGAAGACCAGGAGGGGCTAGTCGCCATCGCCAAAGCGTCGGCGGGAGCTACTGCAGTCCTGGACTGAGGACGCCACCTACAACCCGCTCCGCTCGCCTTTTTACAAATACAGGTTTATTCTCTGTCTCCTCACGAGCTTAATGACTCATGAACGAGCCTTTGAAAGCACTTTTATGCGAGCAGTTGAGAATACTATAAAACATGTTATTGTCAGGCACACAGTATTGTACCTGAAAAAATACACAACCCCAAAAAAGCCTATTGCAACTAAGCTGCTTTCTCCATCCTTTCGCGCACGTTACGTTGTTCGTAACAGTGTTTTGTTTGCATGACAAAGTGCTGTACCTGATTATTCGACGAAATTACACTTCCTGAAGATATCACTCCGAATATGGATACTGCTACTGAATACGTGTTCATTGTGCGGCCAACCTTAAGGTGGCCCCTGTTAGATGAAGGACTGTGGTGCATCCTGCCTTAGTTTCAGTTTCGTTTTCCGTACGGCCTATACTATCATCATCAGCACTTATCTCTCTTTTCTAGAATGCACACCGCGCATCATCTCTGCTGGAAATAAAAGAATCCACCCTGAGCTGACGTCTGGGCCTGTTCGTTCACTTTGTCCGGATTTCGTGGCACACTCTTTAAGCGTGGCTTGCGAGGCTTTGAGGAGAAGTCTAGCAGGCTATATAGGGCGCAAAGTGCTGCTACCACTATTTGCCCATGGCGTACCCATACTGGCCCATGTCATACTTGAAAACGAAAAAAAAATAAGCGCCGAATATCGTTCAGTGGCACTAGTCACGGTAGGCACTTAAGGTCATTACGTGGTTTAAAGGGCTTTGCCCTGAAGGCCTTTAACTTAAGGTATTTACCTGGAAGGCCTGCACCCAAGTGTACCCTTCACACAGGGGAAGACCTGCCAGGTATACGCACCTGGCAGGTTGCCCACAACCCTGTGGCCGGGAGGACCACCTGCCACAAAGCAGGAGAAATCCGTGCCCGCTGCCAACGGGCATCGGTCATCCCTTTCCTACCTCGTCCTCTTTCTAGCAGAAACTTTACTGTCGGGCACCCGCCGTGAATGGTTTCAAGCAGCGATGAAGTGGGAAATGGGGGCGAGGTTAATTAATTATTAGCGCAGTTTTGCTGGCTGTGCGCTCCGGTTTGCCTTGCCACGCTGAGAGCCCTCTGGCTTAGAGGCGTCGTTTCCCTCCTCGCACGCTTTTAGTCACGTGCAACTACTCCAGCGGCAGCTCCTCAGTGGACGAAACGAGCCCAGTCACGCTAGCGGTGAAGATGGATTTGCAGTCTGCTTCCGCTTTCGAAAAGCGTGTATTTACTGGTTGCTTGTGACGTGCAAGAAACCCTTTTCAGGCGACTCTTCTCCCTGAGCATTTCCTGATTATCGGCATTAATGAAGCGGCACTCGCTGTTATTTTTCGGCAAGGAAAAAACTGCTCAAACTCTACGCCATCTTAGTGAACTGGTAGGTGGCAGTGACCGCTTTATCATCATTATCAGCCTTCCGAACTTCATCACCTCATCTGCACAGTTAGGTCCACTCCACTAAGGACTAAAATAGCATTTATACAGCCGGCTCCAGATATGCCAAGAGTGAGGAGGATAAATGGAAAGTAAGACGGGCTGTCTAGGCGTTTCAAACTTTTGATATCTCTCCCTCACTATCACAGTGATTGTCGCGTAGTCAAATTCAGAGTCATCCATCGCCACGCTATCTTTGGCAGTTTCTTAATCTCTCCATTACTTCATCCTACTCTTTCCCACACTCTGTAAGATTTCCCTACCTTGGGTGCCCCACAGTAGGCTACACTGCATGGCCACAGCAATTGACGGCCCTAAGAGACTACCAAGCACTGTTTCGGTGCCTCAGGGTGTCGTGCCAGTATGACAGATTGGAAGTGTGTTCCTCACTTCTTCCCTCTTTCCCTTTTCCATCCCCTCATCGCTTTCTCCCAGTGCTGCGTAGCTAACTGGAACACCACTCTGGTTAACCTCCCTACCTTCCTTCTTTTTCTCTATCTCTAATAGACTACGGGTTATCTGCTGCGCACATTAAATATCTTGCGAAGACCACTTCTTCCTTTTATCTGCAGGTACAACGTAGTTAGCTGACCAATTAGGCAAAGCCGAACAATTGCTATATGTCCGGCGCATATTGGATAGGCTGGGAGAAGACGGGAAAACGAAAAATCGCACTAAACAAAATCTAAAAAATACGAGACAAAGAGCCTGAGTGTAAGGCTCCTCATAAGTCCTCTACTATCCCACAATGCTTATTTTGTTTGCTTTGTGCATTGTGTCCCGCGGGCTTCTTTCAGATAAATCTTTCCTGGGACCAGCGCGGAGTTGTTCCCTAGGTGAGAACGCGAGTCAAGGGGAAGAACACGCCAGGTACCGGCTATCGAAGTATGCACACTTCGAAGGAATGAAACTTAGCTACTGTTTCACGTTTCGAAAGATATTTTACACGAGAACGTCCCTTTGATAGTGTTGCAAGATCTAAGCTATAGAATCTTGGCTTAAACGTGATCTAGCTCAAGGACAGAAACACGGGTATGCAAAACGTACCGAAGTGTCTACACCGCACACGTATTGCGTATTCCTCGATGAAAAGACCACTCGAGCGCTCCTTTAGCGAAACCATGGCTGAAGCCGACGCGCATTACCGATGAGCGATCGATCAGGCTGTCCCTAGCCAGGCTCGTTTGCCGTCCAGGCAGCCGAGACGACACGACGGCACTCGAAAAGCGATATTCGCCGCGGTATGTGACATCCCGTGAAGCGCGCTTCTCGTTGTTGCTGTCGGGGTCTCGAAGAATCCAGTACTTGCGTACTGAGCGCCGGCATTAGCACTAGTCGTATTTCGCAAATTCTTTTTTTTAACGTTTGTATTAATGTTTTGCAGGGGTAGCCAATTAATAACAGATATATATGACGATCAAGCTGCACATGCACGCGTAGATATTTCTTCCCGAAGTATTTCTTTTATTCAACTATTCTCATTAGTCATAGGCTTTATTTCAAAATAGATTCTTCGGTTTTCTTATAGGACATCGCCCTTTTCTTATATCTTTCTGAGCATGAAGGATGTACAACACCAGTATGTTCCTTAAACGCCGAGAAATATTTCATGTTCATAATCTGAGTTTATGTGATTTGACTTTTTTTTAACCTTACTGCCGCTGATGAGAAATCGAATGTCTTAAGACCCTTTAACTCGAAGTGTAATTTTGAACCTCTGAAAAATATTTTCCGCAGAGAATCTTTTCCGTCGGTGTGATCGACGTCATAAAAACTAATATTCATGCCCCGTTCTGCCTGAACACGATAAGAAGCAGCCGACTGTCTTCTTCTTCGCTGCGACCTAACGCTATGAACCATGACGTTCGTTTGCCTCGAAAATCGAAGTCCAGAATCGATCGGGACGCTTTTTTATTCCCACGAAACTGTTTGCTAGCGAACCAATGTTCGTGAACGCTTTGCTCGAACGCTGCTACGTCCGCGTTAAGTTTACAGAACGCCTCAACGCGGTTTTCCGAAGGCCGCTTGATTTACTGTGACATTGTGGCAAAAAAGAAAGCAAGTGTCTATTTTTCAGCTCGCTTGTTAGTACATTCCGGGGCACGCACGATGACCAGAATAGACAAACAAGTCAATCGTGGTAACCACGTCGCGGGTTCCTTTGTTCACTTTTGTTGCAACACTTTTCTTTTTGCCGAACTGTTTCCTAGACGTTTATTATTCTTGTTGCTAGCAGGCCCAGCCTTGTTCCAAATGATGAGTACGAACTGCCATGTTTTCACCGCTTGAGCTGTGAAAATAACTAAGACACCAGAAAGAAGGTTGCAGGACACAAAAGCCTTTCACACAAAACAGCGATTCTTAAAACATTCGCCGTTTGCGGTTAGGCTTCAGGAGCACGTAGTGCTGCGTAGATCCACACGTAACAACGGCAGCAGCGAAGTAAATTGACTGAGTTCTCCTGCGAAACCATCCCTTGTTTTGATGTGGACATCAGAAACATCTCTGAGTGTAAAATTTCGCAAATGCGCGCAATCATCGGCATTACAAAGGTTTATTTCTGCTCTTTCACCTTTCTCCCCAGCATCGTCTAAAGCGGTATTCACACGGGGGACCTCGGCGCGGAGGGACGGGGAGACGAGGCGCGCTACGTCACCGGCCGGCCAAACCCCTCCCCCGCTCCCAAATTTAGTATTCACACGGGCAGCGGGGAGCCGCCGCGAGGGATCTAGACGCGCGAAGCGGCCGGGCGGCGTGGGAGAGGTTAAAGAAAGGGTCGGACGGCCGCTTTTGCTTTTCTTTGAAGACAGCGAAGGCTAAAAAAAATAATAAAGATTGAAGGGAGATAAGAGGGAAAAGAAACCGAAAAAGGGAAACAAACAGACAGTTCCCAGCACCGGAGCTGAATACACGTCGAACTTTCTGGCGCTAGAGGATCCAGAGCAGGAAATGGACGTCGCAAAAAGGCGCAAGTACGTGTTGTTGGCGGCTCTACTTGAAACCGTGGATGACGACGATCTTTTCAAGAAAAAGTGGCGGTGCTGGGTGAAGCCATGGATGCAAGAAAAGTCCCTTGGTGTGCAGCACAGTCTGTATAACACGCTCCGTGAAGATGACCCGGACGAATACAAGAAACTGCTTCGTGTGCCGCATGAAGTTTTCTTGTGGATGCTGGAACGCATCAGACACCGATTATTATTTTTTTTTTTACAACAAAAGCCGCCATCTGGGTTTACCATGCTCAAGGAGCGGGGCTGTGCTGATCTGAGGAGGGAAAATGCCGACAGTCGAGGGGGAAAAATTAGACGAAAAAAAAGAGATGCGTGAAAGATAGAAGAGAAGAAACTCTGAGAAGATGCAGACAAACACAAAGACGACGTATGCCACAAAACGCATCTTGCTCTAACCAGCTCATAAATATTGGACTTCAAAAATGTTTTTATTAGTGCACGCATTCCTCTTCGTCCAACGTGCGCAAAATCCACGGCAAGAAGTAATACAGCTCCGTCGACAGCGGAGCGCCACTCACAGCGACCCCAACGCGCGCCCTGCCAAGTGCCGCCTAATCTCCCGGGGACGCGGGGACTGAACGTAGCGGCCGAGCGAACGGTCCCCTCCCCCGTCGGCGGCGGCCGCCGGACCAAAACCGGAAACTGCGTCGCCGCGAGCACTCTCGAAGGCGTGACGTGTACGCAGCCGCCGTCAGTTCGGGAGGGATTCCATCCCCCGTGTGAATACCCCTTAAAGCTGGTTGTCGTTGAGTCTGTCGTTTATTTTCATTTGCACAGAGAGCTGTTATTAATCGCAAATGATTTCGCGATGTCCGCGTCAGTTTTTGGGCCTGTGCGTCTGCGTTCACGTGACCGCCAATCTATGTATATCCTGTAATAATCATCAGTATTATTATCCAATTGATCAACACCACAAGTTTAAAAACAAAAGCTAGAAACATTCCTCTATGCACCTTGGTTTCGGTTCCTGTTGGCTTCCTTCATATGCATATCAAACGAGCCCCTCATTTCCCTACCCTTATATATATATATATATATATATATATATATATATATATATATATATATATATATATATATATATATATATATATATATATATATATATATATATATATATATATATATATATATATATATATAGTGCTTCCAGTGTCATGTGATATGATGCAAGTAAACTTCAACTGAATTCAATTAATGCAGAGATCAAATGCGCCAATGTGTCAGCTCAATCGCGGCGAAAGCAGAGCCATGGGCGAGGCGAAACGGCCTCGCGTCTTGCAGTAACCTATGCTAGGAACATGGCGCGTAACTGATACGATATTCAGTTCAGTGTTATGCAGTGTTAAAAGCGTGCAAGGTGAAAACACGATGTCGACTGGAAACGTGAGGTTCACCAAAACCTCCAAGTTGCCGGAGCAAAGGCGTGAGGCGCGATTAATGCAAGGCGCGGGATCAGGAAGGTTTTTCCGTAAGTTCAGTTGAGTATTTCGCGCAACAACCAGCTACCGCTCGTAGATTCGCCACACCAGTGGATTCGTGTTAGATTGTTTATTTTACTCACAAAAATGCGCATCTAGTAGCTTTAGTACCTCCTTTTTATCGCATGCGACGGAAAATAAACAAGCGTATAATTAGTTCCAGTAAGGGTCCTTTCTTAGTCGAATTCATACAGGGAAAACACCAGCTACTGCTTCTCGTCTATAGCTTCATCCTCAACAAAGTCATCATCGTTTAAGAACCGAAACAGTTACAATAAACCAATGGATAAAAAGTACGCTTGCCCTACCGTTCAAAAACACCTCTTCTCCGACCTCTTCACGTGCGATATGTAAAACGCCTGAGGCGCAACATTTATGTAATCGTCGTTTAGTCCTAGCCGAGAGAACTGAAGAACAATAGTCACGAAGGGAGCGGAATACTACAGCCGTCCGAAGTTTTATTGCCCGTTCCCAAGCCTCGTTATTTTAGGGGCACTGCTGTCATACGGCGACCTAACCATTTTCACCACAGTGTAGTGCTGAAGCTGTGAGACGAGCCGGCAACGCCTCTATTTATTCCTTGTTTGAGCATCGCATTAGCTATCGCCAAGCTGTTCAATGCTTACATCGTTTTTATTGCTTGTTTTTTTACCCCCCGCGGTGACTCCGTTGTTAGGGCGCTCTGCTACTGATCCTGAGTGCCCGGGTTCGAACCCGACCGTAGCGGCCGCGTTTCGATGGAGGCTGAACGCAAAGGCGCCCGTGTGCTGTGCGATGTCAGTGCACGTTAAAGATCCCCAGGTGGCCGAAATTATTCCGGAGCCCTCCACTACAACACCTCTTTCTTCCTTTCTTCTTTCACTCCCTCCTTTATCCCTCTTCCCTTACGGGGCGGTTCAGGTGTCCGCCGATATGCGAGACAGATGCTGCGAGATGATGCTGATATATATATATATATATATATATATATATATATATATATATATATATATATATATATATATATATATATATATATATATACTTTTGTGTGTGTGTGTGTGTGTGTGTGTGTGTGTGTGCGTGCGTGCGTGCGCGTGTGCGTGTGCGTGTGCGTGTGCTGTGTGTGTGTGTGTGTGTGTGTGTGTGTGTGTGTGTGTGTGTGTGTGTGTGTGTGTGTGTGTGTGTGTGTGTGTGTGTGTGTGTGTGTGTGTGTGTGTGTGTGTGTGTACGAAATGGCGCAGTATCTGTTTCGCATGTCAGCGGACACCTGAACCACGCCGTAAGGGAAGGGATTAAGTTTCACCAAAAAAACTTTTTTTTTTTACATCGAACACCCTGAAATAGTGGCATGCAACTGGCAAGCTGACCGTCTGGCCGACCGGGTAAACACCGCCACCCATGAACAGCACAGCTGCTGCCAAAGAAGGCGACAATAATGTTTGTCGCCAGTAAGTGGTTGGTCTACTCGCGTCGGCAAGGAGAAACGTGAGTTGAGTTGAGTTGAGTGGTTGTAAACTACCAATCGGATTAGCCTTGCAGTTGCTGCCGGCAATTGCTCCACCGTAGCGACACTTAAATAGAAATCACAGAAACACTGTCCGCAAAAACCCAAATAGACACTCCTGAGGTCACCATGTGGAGGCCAAATCCGTGTCCTGCAGGTAAAGTAGACTAAGGCGAGAAGCATCCCTTCTACTCGACTAGCTCCCACGCGAGAAAACAATGTCCTGAAGAGAACTGTGAGAAACTCCTGCCTTCTTGAGGGAACCGAATAACACAGCCCGTTCCGCGTTGTACAAAGTACAGCACAAGAGGTAATGTTCTATGTCACCACACACACCCCACGTTGAACACAATGGTGACAACGCTAGGCCAGTCTTATACATCCACGCCGGCGTACGAGCAGAATCCGTGCGAACGCGCTGCAGCAAAATGGCTTGGTACCTTTTGAGACCCTTGGTCACACATGGCTGATGAGGAGAGCTCCACAAAGAACTGAAGTGGCACAACACCACATCTCTGAACATTTTCTTGACTTTATGAGGGACTCCATGTACTGGAATCCCGGAGAGAGCTGTATGGGCGAGCTTGTCTGCTATCTCGTTGCCTAAGACACCTATGTGCGAGGGCACCCATTGAAAACGTATAGAGAAGCCTTTGCTATGTAGATTTTGCACCAAACGTAGGGATCTAAGACTCAAGGCATCAGTGGGGAACCCGTACTCTAACCTTTGAAGGGCAGATTTTGAATCCGTAATTATGACAGTAGGTTGAGGCGTACAACACCGTAGCTTCTTTAGAGCTGCCTCAATGGCAACGCTTTCGGCCATTGTGGAGGACACGACGTTAGTAAAACGAACAGACCAATCATACTTCAAAGACGGAATATGAAAAGCAGCTGCACTAGATCCTCTGACCTTGTCCACAGAGCCGTCTGTAAAAATTTGAAGATGACTGGCATATTCGGTCTCAAGACCGAAACGCAAGGAGAAACGCTCGGTGAGGGACATACAGAAGAACGCTTATTATATGGCGCGTCTCTATCGCCACAACATCGCCGGCCAATATCGAGCCCAAGGTTTTCCGCCCCCTCCATTTCCTCTTCGCACCCTCTCACTTATCTGCGCGGTTTCGCTGCTGGCAGCGATACCAGCAGGCGCGAGCAACGCAATAGGCGCTAGACTCCTACGATGCATCTCTGCTCTGTTTCCACGTCTCGATAAGGCTGGGCTCGAAACCCACGACCCGTCATCTCACTTTTCAGTGTCCGTCCCGGCACTAGCGAGACAGAGCCTGTGGAAGAGCAAAAAAAAAAGACATATACACTAGCAATGGAGTTTGAGGACGTGATCGAAGAGGTGGGAGGATTCGGCAGGTTCCAGAAGCTCCTCCTGTGGATGTTCCTTTTGCCGTCGCAGATGCTCTTCCCGTTCTTCACGATGAGCCTCATCTTTCTCCTGTCGAGGCCCGATCACCGGTGCGTCGTACCGCAGCTGGATGCCCTGGACCTGAACGCCTCCCAAGTGGGAGTGATCCGGAGGCTGGTGGTCAGTGAGGACGAGTGCTCCATGTTGCCTCTGTGGGATGCGAATTCGACGACACAGCGCCTCCTCGAAGCCGTAGGAGATGCGCACGCGTCTTGGAACGCGTCGCGTTTTGTGAATGAAAGCGCGCAGAGGAAGCCATGTGAACTGTTCCGCTACGACGACCTGCATTATGACGAGACGGTGGTGACAAAGGTAATAGAGTGAGCATCGTGGCTATAAGGAAGTGTTTGTATCTTTTACTTCTAAATGATGGCTTGGGTTCGATCATGGAATACGGCCGTAGACCTCTGGCTTCCAGTAATACAGAAGATACTGCAACCATTTAGTTTAACGTATATTTCACAAAACGAGTATACTTGCTTCATACTGCCCTTTCATGCATGTCTCTATTTAGGGCAGTTGGAACATTTTTTTCCTGCCAGCTATGCATGGTCCTTCTCATTAGAACTGAACAATATCCGTCTCTCTCGCACCCTCTGTTCTCCATTTGTGCAAGGCCTTTTCGCTCGTACGTTTGTTTTCGCGAAAACCCTCAGTGAACTGATGGCTAATCAAGTAACAAGCATTGAAGGAGCTATATTGCTTCTCTACTGCGCTCCTTAAGATAGCAACCTGTACTTTCTTCCTACCGAAAACTGTGTAAGCGCAGTTAAGAGTTGAAGCGCCAGTTTGTTTCCGAATAAGCAAGCTGCGTGAACCTGAAGCGTGCACACTCGTGGCTACCCGTAAACCTACCCCAATGAGCTGCTTTGCAGGTTCGCATAGTGTAAGCTTTAGTCACTGCCCCATCAAAACGCTTCGGCTTTTTGCGTTAACGCCTTCGTAAAACAGACACGCGCCCATCGAGTGTACTACGCTGCCAGCTGCTTCCTATACAGAGGACGAATGTACGCGTGAAGCAAATTTGTTATTATGCCAGAGGAAAACTTGTTTGGAAAGCGTGTATCCCTGACGCTGTTGCCTCAAGGCCAGTTATGTTCGCCCTTCTTACACACCCACCCTCTCTTTACTTCAATTATGCCGCTCAGGGAAGGCACGCGGAGATACTTTCATATCCTTAGGTGAAGTAAATAACAATTGGAGGACGGTTAAGATTCGCCTTTAAGAGCGGAACGCGACTTCGTATTGCAGCGCTGCCAAGGAGTCCGTATGGCGCGACGCCTCGCCCGTTGGGAACACCTTTGAACGCATTTTTCTTTTTGAATTTTTTTTTAATTCTTTCAAATAAATAATTGATCAATCGCACACTCTAAATTTTCTTATTTACCATCATCAATCATTGGCTTTTTTTTATTATGAGCATTTTGACCCCCTTTTTCTAATTTTTTTTCATTGTTTTTAATTAATCATCGAAATACAGTGATTTCAGTAACTCGTCATCGGCTATCACACACCAATCAATCATCAATCACTAGAACCACAAATTACCATGATAAGATTTTTTTTTACGCAGCCCCCGACTATTTCCGACACGCGATGCCGACTACTACTACGTCGTCGGCGTTTCAATCTAACGAGCTGTATACGCTCTCGCGTAAAAAACTAGATGTGCGCTGCGTTGCTGCTTACGCGCGCGTTAGAGCAACCTGTTTGTGGCAATTCGTATAAATGCTTTCGCCCCTCTTTCCTAAAACGTCCATAAATCCCTTTGTTCATGCGAAAAAATACAGCAGTGTAATTAAATCATCTTTTGGTCGCCGCTTGGCGCTCGGCGCTTGGCGCTATCGTTTTCGAGCAGGCTCGATTTTACTTTAATCAACGTCAGTGGAGTTGTTCGCATAAGCTCAGCTGCCGTTGACTTTTGTCTTTTCCTCTGCGCTGTGTCAGGGAGCACTGACCGACTGTGGAACTTTACCCAAAATCGAATTTAAATCAAACGCTGGCAAGTTACATTAAGCCGCTGCCACTGAGCTGAATCAAGCTTTTTCTAGACAGCCGAGCAAGGTGCGGAAAAAAAGTCGTTCCCAGCCAGCCTAAATATGCACCGTTGTGTAATAGGTGCGCGACAAGACATCACGCACGCTGAACAGACCACAAGTATAGGTAAAAAAAACTGTAACGTTCGCTGCAATAACTTGGAGGTAGACAGCACGCCTTCATAACTCATTAAACAAGGCTTGGTATTCGTGATCTGTAGCTAGTCTTTTTTTTTCTCTCATGAAAATGCTCTAAACTGTCAAAATTTCAAGCTGCTTAGAGATGACACAGCCCTTGAAACACACCACTGCAGTAACTTCTGCAAGGGGTTCGATATTAGCGTAAGAGCCGATGCATGCTGAGCTTCTTAAGCTTCACTTATGTTTTCATGATTACAGAGTACCAAGCTAAATCCCTGGCGGCGGCAAATTACTCTTCCAATGACACCGCCACACATTCTGGTCACGGGGCAATCGAAATTAGGCACCTCGCAATAGGGTTCAAACGAAACCTGTTTCGTGTTGTTGTTGTCGTTTATCCTCATTAATTTGTTGTTGTTTATCCCCATTTATCCTCAATAATTTGCTGCCCTGTACACTACAGCATTAACATAGGTAGCACCATATCGCGTCGCAATGCGGTTCCGCCGTGGCTCTATGGAGTACAGTCGGGAGGAAAAGTAATGCATATCACGTGAGCTTCGGCCAAATTGCCTAGTACCGCCGCATCGCGGCCCCTCCTGGAGGCAGCAGAATTGAGTACTGTTTTCATCTGCAACCATCTCTCCTCCCGCGTTTACTTCTGCCTTGCTTCTGATTATCGAAAACGGCAAAAACTTGACGCTCCAATCCAGTTCAATCGATGATTGCTTAGTATGCACTACTTTTACTCCTAACCCTACATCCCCAGTTGTTTCACAATAACCGAGGCTGGAATATGCGGCGACTGTCGGTTTTCTTCTACGAATATCTTTCCCAGAAGTGGCGCGCTTTACATTAGTGCTAAGTTTTCAGACCACGTACACGTTCGAAAAACTTTCACGCCAAATTATCTGCCCCGTTAGGATTCATATATTGCGAGAATTTTACCCTCACGTCTAACCCGAAGGAGTATACATACCTAATTCTGGTGCCATGTTTTCTTCTTTGCAGTGATGCGTAAGACAGTATACATGGGTCACTACATGGTATTCGCCTACGACCGCTTGATACTTTGTAATCGAATTTTTCTCGCACGCTGCTTTGGTTTCAGTTTCAACAGCTCTGTAACGTCAAGGTTCCGTAGAGGTCACGTGAGACATGAAAGAACTGCCCTATAATAGCCTCTTCTTCACTTCTGTCATTCCAGCTCTTGAGGCAAGCTGGCTTTAGCGTTGCAGCGAATTAACATGGCCAGGCACCGATTATAGTACAGTTGCTTCATGCTTCGCAATGACTTGTATACGATGGCCATGTGCGCGGTTATCGTTAGGCTGTTTAATCCGAAACGGCATGAGCCAGAAATTCTATTGTAAATTATTTAGCAGTCGTAGGCGAAAAGCACGCCGTAATCCATCTATTACGACTCGATAATTAGATGTTTACACGCACTTAAGCATTGAAAATTGCAATGCTTCGCTGGTTTGTTTGTTTTTATGTTCGTTTGTTTTTATATTTGGAAGCTTTGCCGGAAGTAACGTGCAAAAATGCTCTTCCCGACACGCAGTGGGACCTGGTCTGTTCTCGCGGTCATCTCCCGAGCTTGGTGTACTCTGTTGGCACTGCGGGCAGCATCATCGGAACTGTATTCATTGGTGCCATGGCTGACAGGCAAGTTTTTCCGAGCGCACAACGGTTGGCGCTTACTACTCGTAATCTCCTGTTCAGCGCTGCTGGTTGGTCGTTTCTTAACGCGAAAGCGTTAAAGATCCCGTTCGGCTGAAAACCTGGCGCCGGCGTCGCCGCGACTAGAAAATCCTGATTGGTCGAGAGGGCGGTGACGTCGAAAAACAGTCTTGCTGGAAAAAAAAAGGTGATAAAGTGGAATCAGGACCTCTACACGTCTGAGAAACGTTCGTTCAGTGTGATAAATGGAGGTATTGTACGAGCACCTCACACCGCACAGTGGGCGAATTAAATAACTAGAACTGAATTAGGATCAGTAATTAGCGCCACCAATTAAATGTGTGATGATGCAATAAAGCAGTGTCTGATGGCAACGAGCGTGTCGATGTCCGTGAATGGGTGCGCCAGGGGGACCCCCAAGCGATCGTAGGGAACCTTTGACAATATCGCGTCATAGTATTAAACTGTACTTAAATGTCCCCCAAGTTTTTATTCTCCTCCTTTTCGTCTGCTTCCTTCTAGTGCTTTTTACAACGTAAGCTATTACAGGCAGATCACCGCCGCGAAACCTCGTGGACGTCGTGCGCACGACATGACGTCATCATATAGCGAGATCACATGACCCAAGTTTTTATTCTCTTTTTCGTCTGCTTCCTTCCAGTACTTTTTACAACGTAAGCTATTACAGGCAGACCACCGCCGCGAAACCTCGTGGACGTCGTACGCACGACATGACGTCATCATATAACGAGATCACATGACCCAAGTTTTTATTCTCCTCTTTTTCGTCTGCTTCCTTCCGGTACTTTTTACAACGTAAGCTATTACAGGCAGACCACCGCCGCGAAACCTCGTGGACGTCGTCCGCACGACATGACGTCATAATATAGCGAGATCACATGACCCAAGTTTTTATTCTCTTTTTCGTCTGCTTCCTTCCAGTATTTTTTACAACGTAAGCTATTACAGGGAGACCACCGCCCGAAACCTCGTGGACGTCGTACGCACGACATAACGTCATCATATAACGGGATCACATGACCCAGAAACATATATTCTTTGCGCACTCTTTCTTCGTCACCCTCTTGCACACACAGCTAACGCAGTAACTATATGTTATATTAAATGGCCGTCCTTTCAACTTTTTTTAGTCCGAGTCTGGCAACTTGAACGCAAGGCAAAAGCTATTCCCAGCAGTTGTCTTGCTGTCGCTGTCTTGCGCCATCAGGGGCCACTTTATACTTGCCAACTGCGAAACTTCATAGCCTCACTAATTTTTAACCCGCCATATCAAAGAGGGACAAAAGTGCACCTCAGTATCCGGGGCAAACTAAAAGCAGTGAAGCGGTACACGGTGACCTTTCAAATAATGCGTGCCATAATACTCGCCTGAAAGTAACAGCTGCACGGATGCTCTGTTATTGCACAAAGGGGGTGACGCAAACTCAGACAAGCTACGGAAATACGACAAGCCCGTCGCTGCTGGAGCTTGCAGCAAGGTAAAGACGGGAAAAATAATAATAAAATAAAAGGAAGGGATGCAATTTAAGTTTAAAAACAGAACAAAAGCCATAAAGCCGGTTCCTTTGCACACTGCACTCTGTCGCGCTGTCACCTGCTCTTTCTATGCACCGCATTTGTTAGCGGTCTGAATAAAAAAATATTCTCTTCGCTTTCGACCGAGCAGAGACTTTGATATCTGTCAAGCATCGAAGTCCAGTCCTAATAAATTGCAGCGCGTAGCTAGACTAGATCGCTTATTAAGGCCGAAACCACAGGACCCACGCAGCACGATCTGTTCTTCAGCTGTACTTGCAACTGCTGTGACACAATGACGTCAGCAGAGTGGCACTGACCTGGCCAGTCAGGTATCATTCAGACGTGACTGTGCAACTACGGCAAATCTACTTGTTGAAAAATACGACCCGGCCGGTCCCAAAATACAAGAGAATTGTTTGTATCCAGTCGTTACGACAGATTTTTATGTATTTTTGTGAAGTTGTCTGCTGTTGCGACGGACCTGCTTCTGTCGTTAAGATAGGAGACTGCACAATACTACAGAAAGTCCTGTTTTTACTACAAGAATTTCTGTTTTCAGGCTCAAAAATACTACTGGAAAATCTGTTTCGGTTGTGTTAACAAACAAATGCTCTTGTCTCTATATAGAGACAAGTGCATTCTGAAATTGGACTCTATCGATATATTACCCCGTTCTAATCAAAAATATGCTTATTTCAATCGAAATTGAGCATTTATAAGCTAATAAACGTCAAAAATTTAAACAGATGTACAAGTCGCCCCCGTAAATATGAACGACTCGAATCACGGACAGCTTTTCTGGACACCAGACATTTACAATATATCTTCACCTCGTTAATGTGTAAACTCGCTGTCCAGAGAATGTACAGGGTGAAAATGCACTGAACCCATTTTGGCCCGCATGCTCTTGCTGCGTTAACATAGACAGTGATCGGACCAAAAGCTTACCCACCCCGAACATATGGTGCCTTGCCCGTATTTTGTGCGCATAGCACCAGCGGAAGGCAATGCGAAAGTGTAAGTTCCTTAGCTGACGACCATTCTTTGTTTTGGTCTTTCGTGTATTAGAGTAGTAAGGTGCACAGTCCCATCTCTCGCATTTGATGCATGGCAGCAAAACGAATTTTAATTTTTTTTAGAAAGAAGCTGCGAAGCAGTTCTGGCTATATATACATACTACAGATGCAAGTGATGTGAGCATCCGCAGTAAGAGGTACATCATCACTTCATGAGATGTCATCACGTGCCTCATGGACCACTAGGAGCTTCAAACTGCACTACATACCTTTCAGCATGATGACAATTAGCATAATGCATTTCGGAGCTCTCAACATTGCCTAATTTCCTCTTCACTGCCCGATACTGTGCCCAGAAGCAGACCTTATTCACAAATAACTAAGTGCTTTTTAAGTCTTGGAAAAGAGGCGACAGGCAGATGGTTCCTTGACACAAAGTGAACAAGGAAGGGGAAAGCCTCAGGGTGCTCGCCAAGCTCCCGACAATAGGACTTGTCTTCGTCTGGGAAAAGCTATCTTATCCTCCCATCCTATCACCCTTTCCACTTCCCGCCCTCCTCCCCTTCACCGGTTCCTTCCCCCCCTCGGAGTGAAGACCCTATTTAAAACCCGCAAATGAAGAACGTTTAGTCCAGACGAAGAGAAACGCTCTTGTCGAAACGTTGGCAAGCACCTAAGTGCTTTTTTAGTAATTTCTGTTTTCCTTTTCTTCAGTATTCGTTATTACGAACGCCTCATTTTATGGGCACTTTCGGTCGGGGACAAAAGTGTCCATATGAACCAGGCACGACTTTACTGCAACTAAAGGTCGTTTTTTGCAAGCAAAGTGCGGTGACCTCAAGTTACTTTTCTGCGCGTGGGTCTCTGAGGCTAGTCTGCATCACTATTCTATTCCAAACTATGTTCACGCAGTACTTTTCAGTCTTGACTTCAAGTGTTTGAATCCAGTGACGGAAAAAAATGTTCCATTTTTAGCTCCAGCCTTCCCAGCAACCTCTCTCTCTCTCTCTCTTTATGCTCAAAGACACCGGCACGCGGCTTCATCGCTTTGTCAGTGACGATAGATGCGACCAGACTTATCTGGAATGTCTTGTAACCCAGCGCAGATACTTCTACGTTCTTCAAGATTGTTGTAGGTAGCGCGGCCGAGAGCGGCGGAGATTCTGTGCTTCGACGACCACCGAGCATGTTTGCTGCTATCACCGCCGCCGAGTTGTTCAGTTCTTTGCGGGTGCAAGTCAGCCCGATGAAGTTTGTTTTGGAAACCTTTCAATCTCTTCCATATTGCTTAACGGTCTTCAGCACCGCGTGACATCCAGTGGAGATGCTAGGTGGCCCTTCATGTTCTGGACGCTCCCTTCAAGCCGTGACACCAGATCTCTTTCGTTTCCACCGGGTCACCCATCAACCAAGCCAGCCGCCGATTTAAATTTTTGCCACCGGAGCACAGACCACTTTTGGACGTTACCTGTTACAGGAGGAAGCTTCAACTATTATGTCAAACTATGCCTTTTATACCATCATCAACCATTTCTCACACGCCCCGTTAGTCCCCAACCTTCAATAGCATTCCTGGCAGGATCCTGAAGAATGGATTGACCAGTATAATCGTGTGGCCGCTTTCAACACGTGGGATTATCTCGCAAAGTTAAGACTTCTTTTGTGCCTTACCAGGTTCTGCCCTGACCTGGTACGAAAATCGTGAAACTTCTTTGGCGACGTGGGACGCATTTAAACGGGGATATTTTGACATTTACAAGCGTCATCCGAAAAGAACGAGCCGAAGTTCTGCAGCAACCTCGCACGCAACATACGAATGAGACTGCGACTGCCCCTGCTGAACAAATGACACGCTTTCCGAAGCAAAGACCGCCAAAAGGCCGAAGAAAATAAGGTGAAACATTTCATAAGAGGCGCCATGAAGCAACTTTTCACCGACAGCGTACGCAACCCACTGAAAACTGCTGCCGATTTCACCACTGTGGCATCAACCATCCCAAGGACCCTGGGCATACGAGCTGCATGTCTTCTGAGAGAGCCACCGGGCACTACGATGACAAAAAGCGACAGCTTGGGAGAGGCTACTCGGGAAATCATTCGCTAAGACCTGAGCCGAATGTTCCTATCGCCTCTGCAGCCTCACGTCCCGTCAACTGCGGCTACATTGGAACCAGCCGCCATGGCTTACACCGCCGCGGTACGCAGCCAAAGACGTCCCGCCGGCCCGCGCCAGGAGCCCATGTTTCACCCCAGCGACCACATCGCCCACCTGCACGTTTGCCCGCGGAACCAGTTTTCAGCAAACCTCACCAAAGAGCGCAGACCTCTGCAGGACCCCCGAACAGCTCCTCATGTTCAGCTTCCACTGCGGCCAGCCCGGTCGTATCCTCCGGCGCTGTCCGCACAGAAGAATGGGCCTCCAGGATTTACATTTTCAGTCCAGGGGTTGGTGGAGTTTCTCTGTCCGGGGATTCTCCGTTCAGTGTTTTTCGGGTGTAAGTGAGCCCCAATAAAGAGTTCCTCTTGGAAGCCCTGTCCTCCTGACTGCTGGAATTTCATCACCACCATGCGGAAATAATCATTAGCTGACGATGACAAGTGCCTTTTCTGCAAGCATACTTCACTTTTGTGCAGCCATTGTATGATAGGTGGAGCTGCTTAAGATCTTGCGCCCCACTTATCAGCAGCTTCATTACTATTGGAGTAACACATGTACAACTAGCGCTCGCAGTACACCTTCGGAACTTGTTCTTGGATCGCGTAACTTAGTGGTTATCAGTGTATGAAACAATCAGGACCACAGTCGGTGCGACCAGTATTTCAGTAGCCCACGTAGAAAATCAGGGAGCTGAAAGAGACAAAGATAAAAGAGGCGGGGTCCTGCCGAGGTCAAGAAACAAATTCTATTTGTATGTTTGTTTCGTTGCAGATACGGCCGCAGGCCGATCTTCTTTGCCATCGCAGCGGTGGCCGTGTTTGCGGGCTTCGGCACCGCGCTGGCCACCAACTTCACCGTCTTCATCGTCATGTGCTTCATCAACGCGCTGCTGAATCCGCAGATCGAGCAGGTGCCCTACCTCATTAGTGAGTCTCACAAAACGCACACAGGTGTGCGTGCACTGTGGGAGAGAGGGGGGGGGGGCGGTCTGTGGCCTCACGTTCAGCAAACAGTGACAGAAAGCGGTCATAGAGAGAGACGCGGACGTAGCAATGTTTGACAGCAGCTCTTTCGTCCCCTCTATTTCTTCTTATATTTTTCCTCGTCCGCAGGCATATGCTGTACTAACAAAGCTCTGAGTACTGACTGCTTCACATGACACAGACAACCTCTAGCGACATACATTACTACAGTACATTTTTACTGCAGATATGCATTTTTGGTGCACATATACAAATCAGCTGCTGCTTGCAGCAATATCGTAGCGCCAGGAAACTGCGCTTACAAAGCGAACTGGCGTAATTGAGCTGGTGCGAGGCGTACACACATTGAGGCACCATAGCATCAAGGAACCCACGGAGGATATCAGATTCTGAACGCGACCGCGGAAAACGTGAGATGGAAAAAATGAAAATTGTTTTTTTTCGGGGAAGGAAATGGCGCAGTATCTGTATCACATATCGGCGGACACCTGAACCGCGCAGTAAGGGAAGGGATAAGGGAGGGAGTGAAAGAAGAAAGGAAGAGAAAGGTGCCGTAGTGGAGGGTTCCGGAATAATTTTGACCACCTGGGGATCTTTAACGTGCACTGACATCGCACAGCACACGGGCACCTTTGCTTTTCGCCTCCATCGAAACGCACCCGCCGAGGTCGGGTTCGAATCTGGGAACTCCGGATCAGTAGCCGAACGCCACTGATCCGGAGTTCCCGGGTTCGAACCCGACCGCAGCGGCTGCGTTTTTATGCAGGAAAAACGCTAAGGCGCTAGTGTGCTGCGCGATGTCAGTGCACGTTAAAGATTCCCAGGTGGTCAAAATTATTCCAGAACCCTCCACTACGGCACCCCTTTCTTCCTTTCTTTTTTCTGTTCCTTCTTTATCCCTTCCCTTACGGTGCGGTTCAGGTGTCCGCCGATATGTGATAAAGATACCGCGCCATTTCCTTGCCCGAAAAAAAAAACAATTTTAATTTTTTCCACCTCACGTTTTCCGCGGTCGCATCCAGAATCTGATATCCTTGATGCTATGGTGCCTCAATTCGTGTACGCCTCGCACCAGCTCAATTACGCCAGTTCGCTTCGTAAGTGCAGTTTCCTGGCGCTACGATATTGCTGCAGGCAGCATCTGATTTTTATATGTTCACCAAGACACCGTACCATACTGCTGCCGAGAGTGGGAGCCTTAAAAATATATACTCACAGGTTGGTTACGAGTGTTTATAGGAAAAGTTTTAGCGTTAGCTGTGTTTTCAGAGCAAAGAGTGTTTATAGTTTTCTGGCGTAAACTACTAGGCTACCCTGCTATGCTCGAGTACATCTAGGCCGTGGCCTGCACTGAACCCCTAAGGGAAGAGTTGAAGAAAGAGAGAAAAGAGGCAGTGTACCGGACGGCTCCAGGACATCTCCAGAAGATGCGGACTCCTTTCGAATGGTCTATGCTCGTCCGCGTGGGGGTTAGAGTGTTACAGTTAAAAGGTAAAGCACGGTAACAGTTTTACAACGAGTGACACCTGGATTGTACGGTGAAGAACGGAAGCAATAGGTGAAACAGTGTCGTCCCGCTGCATTTCTCATCATCAGGCTTCAACACAGCGAGGACCTGCGCTCTTTTTTACACCAAGCCCCGCCCGTTCGAGTGTCCTTTTGAACCCTTTCTTTGTGGTGTTTTTTTACACCACTTGCGGTGCTCGCCTGCTTACTTTCGCAGCACTGTGCCCTTCTTGTACGGCGTAGTATTTCCTGTGCAGTTCTGAGAATAGGCTGTCATCTGCCTTTTTTATAACACTACGTCGAGGCATCCAATCTGTAGGTCGGAGTTTGTTTTGTTTTTTTTGGAGGCGGGGAGGAGAGAGGGGCAGACGTTGAGTACGGTGTCAGTTACCAACAAAAATATTTATCAGCATACACGAAAATTCAGCGCCACGTAACTTCGCGGTAGTTTTTGATTTCAGTTTCTTCGAGTAGAGGTCGCGGAACATCGTGAGAAACGGGACAACACAACAATGCCGTCTTTCCTCCAAACATGCTTCAGCACAATTGCACGGGCTATATCGTAGCCTCAGCAGCCGAATACTTGACCCAACCCAACCGACTGCATTGAATCTGGTGACGCTAACCGAAAGAGGCCAAAATATGAAGCTCATTTCAAACGACATGCTGAGGCAGCTAGCGATCCGTTCTGAAAGTCGACCCACGTCTTTCGAGCGTTTTTTTTTTTAATCTAAACAAAATATGTGTTAAGTTTTGCCTTTTTTTTGGCGCTTGCCTGTACGCTTTCTTGTATGCACAGAAACACTGTTATTTGTTGCCTTCAGTTTGGTGTCTGCACTGCTCTAATGACCATCTCCCGCCCCCACTAAGCCAGTGCTGTTTCTCGGGTGTGTTCCATGCAGTGCTGGAACTGGTCGGCGTCAAGCAGCGCACCCTCATGCTTGGAGTGGCGTGCATGGGCTGGACGCTGGGCATGTGCCTGCTGCCGCTGGTCGCCTACCTGAGCCGCACCTGGGTGATGCTGGCCACCGTGTGCGCCTCGTGCGCGGTGCCGCTTCTCTTGTACTTCAAGTGAGCTGCTCGTGATCCCTCACTTAAAACGCCCACGATGGCTTCGGGAGTGAGCTGAGCCTCCGTATAACGTCCTTGATGGGTCGCACGTGTTCGTTGTAGGATCATCCCCGAATCTCCGCGGTGGCTCTTGTCGCAGGGCCGGCTGCCCGAGGCCTCGGCCATACTGCGCAACATTGCCGCTCGCAACAAAGTTGAGCCCCCGATAGACCTCGACCAGAAGCTCAAGGTGAGTGCACTCGGCCGATTCTTCGGCGATACCACTTCCTCCAGATTCAAAGGCATTTCATATACTGTCATGTTCCAGAGGGTCGCCCTTCGAGCGCTTTCTTTTTGAGTTAGAAAACAGATATTAATATAAACGGGTACAACTCAATAACGCTGCGGATTTGCCCATCAAAGGACCCCCTTCCAGCAAATGGCGTCGGGCGAATCTCATGACCTTACTAGCGTGACAATTCAGGGTGAAACGCGACAATGCAGAATGGGAACTATCCCCTTTTCTGGGGGAAGGGATTATCTCCTTTCATCTGCCACTGCCTGCATTGCCACGCTAGCAGGGTCATGAGAATCGGCCGACGCCGTTGGCCGGAAGGGGGTCCTTCGACGGAGAATATACGCTGCTTTCTTGAGTTGCATTCGACTATATAGTTAAGACTACTTTTTTTGTACCACGCTTTTGGTATTTTAAGCCTCCATCTGTTGTCTTGTCTTTCTCTATGTTGTGTTTTTTTGTGTGTATGTGGAAATGCTTATAGCGTTAGAAGCAACGAATGATCTATCTATCCCGACAACAACACTTGCTAAAGGAGTCCGTGTTCCTAACTGTACTGTACGCACTAAAACTGCCGCGGGTTATCTATTTCAGCAAGTGTTGCAAGGCATCGGCGCTGAAGAAGAAGTGGAAAAATCTGGCTCCATTCTCGACCTGATCACCAAGCCCAAAATGAGAAAGTACCTGCTGATTTTTACGCTTGTGTGGTGAGTCACTATGCCATTATTTCCGTCTCGCAACCTCCGCAGGCATACAAGATACAAAAAAGTGCATCATTATCAGGTGGTGTCACTAAGGCGAAGATAAGGCCCAAGGGAAAATTGTTTTTCTACCGAATAAAAATACTACTGATTGCTCCTCCTGCTGTAAAAATTAATGCATACATAAACGACTAGTGAGACAATCCCTATAATATGCTGTTGCTGCGACACCCACACTCGTGCTCTCGGTTCCTTCCTTGCCATTGTCTACTAGACACACTGCACAGACTTCGTCATCACTACCGTCACTACACTGCTTTCCTCAATATTTGCAAAGAAACAAGCAAACAAGATCAACGGCGGTTTTAAGCAACGTGGTTGGCTGTCAATGTATAAAATAAATGGATGCGTTGAGTATAGTTATAAGAAATTATCGAAGCCGCCAAAAATGCGTCCAAATTATATACAGCGCCGTTACTCGTGGCAAGAAAAATTACAGTGGTAATTTCGGTTCTGAGATTACAGCAAAATACTTGTCTCGTCAATGCGTCGCACTATCCAGGAAACTTCTTTGGCACTCGACGTGTGTTTGCAAGGAGCTCGCTTGTCTTCTCACCTTTGACCTTTTTGCTTATAACGATTCGAACAAGTGCCTTGTTTTCGTGTTCGGTGGGAAGTTTCAGCGCTCTTCTGCAAAGATAGTGACCCAATAATTTTTTTACACGCATAGCGTAAAAGAAAGCATGCTACGAAGTATACACAATGGAGTGGTCTTGAAAGCTGAGTTATGAGCTACCTATGATATCAAAAATCTACTGATGACGCTGGCACAGTACGTTACGGCACAAGGCACCTGCCTAATTCAAAGTGTATTGCTTTTGGGGAAAAATCGAGCCATTGGTCAGAAACAGGTGCAAATTTCAACTAATAAAGTTTACTACGTGCACCGCATTCTCGGTTAAAGTATGTGCCTGTTAGCAAGAGCAGACTCTTGAGGCGCGACAAGCAGCTCTTATACCTGAAATGCCGTTCTTGTTTATTGTGTAAAACATGACGCACTTGGGCACTGCTGATAAAGACGTTCACGCCTGCACGCCCCAAAGCAGAGTTACATTCTTGCATGGAGTGGTGAAATATTTCTGTTGAAACGAGGGTAGCGATCAGTTGCGGTGTGACGAGCATCGTAGCCTTTCCAAAAGTGATTTCTGCAACTGCTGTTCAACCCGCCCCGGTGGCTCAGTAGTTAGGGCGCTCGGCTACTGATCCGGAGCACCCGGGTTCGAACCAAGGCCGCGGCGGCTGCGTTTTCATGGAGGCAAAACGCTAAGGCCCCCGAGTGCTGTGCGGTGTCAGTGCACGTTAAAGATCCCCAGATGGTCGAAATTATTCCGGAGCCCTCCACTACGGCACCTCTTCCTTCCTTTCTTTTTTCACTCCCTCCTTTACCCCTTCCCTTACGGCGCGGTTCACGTGTCCAACGATATATGAGATAGATACTGCGCCATTTCCTTTCCCACAAAACCAATTGTTATTATTATTAATGCTGTTCATGTTCAAGGAGCGCCGACTCATGCGCACGCAGTCTGTCAGTGTGAAATGCAACTTTCATTTTGTGCTTGTTATTTCATGTTCCGACAAACACGCTTAAGGCTAAGCCTCTTGAGCTCCCCGCTCCTGCGCCAGCTTCCATGGCTGCGCGGCACTGGCACTCGGCAGAGCGCAGGGCCTCGCACTGTCATGTTCTCTGCAAATATAACACATACTGTGCAGTTACAAGCAATATGGCAGGGGCGTCTGATTCTCGTGCAAATGAAAAATTTCACCTCTAGTGAGAGGGGCCAAGCTTATTTCTTGTTTCTTTTATTTTTATGGATCAATGGCGCCCTTAAGGCATCATTAAGTTCTTTCCGGGTGTTGCCGTAGCTCTGGCAGTAGCTGAAGGGAACCGACTAAATAAATCACTCACGATTCTGACGGACTCGAAAGCCACGTGTAGAAGCTACACAGCGGGAAGAATATACAAGGGAGCACTGCAAATCATCCTCCAGGCAGGGCCTCCCAATACATCATTACAACACAAAATTTTCTAGATACCGGGACACGCCGGAGTGGAAGGGAACCTGAGGGCAGACAGTCTAGCTCGCGAGATGACCCACCGAGCAGACACAACGGAGTCACAGGAACATACCACAACGGTAGAACCCACATATGCAGAAATACTAAATTACCAAAGAGGAAGGAGACTGACGTATCCTCCACCACACCCGTTGCTGACACAGCACGAGGCAGTGGGATGGCGAAGATTACAAACAGGTACCTTTACAAACCTACACACCCTACATAAGATGTATCCAGGATAATACAATGACAAATGCACGTGGTGCGGGGCAACCCCCACGCTGTATCATAATACATGGGAATGTAGACACAACTATGCATTCCATAAACTAGAAATGCCCAGTGCGGAACAGTGGGAGGGCCTGCTCACCAGCAGCGAGCTGGCGGTCCAGAGAGGACTCGTGCGGCACGCAAGCGAGGTGGCAAAACTCAGCGGGGCCCTGGAATGAGGGCACTGACCATTGGAACTCGGAAGATGAAGACGTCCGGAATCCGCTAAACCCAAAGAAACGACAATAGAGTTTTATTCTTTCATTCATTCATTCATTCATTCATTCATTCCTTTATTATTGCTCTCATTGGTATTCAAGAGTGAAGAAACATTCTCTTCCGCGCTCGCCAATAAAACGACAACAGCGATAACCACGGGATATGTGATCAGCAGAATTGATACCGATCATTGTACGCTTACTGCTATATACTTCCAGCTATGGCATCGGCCCCATCTGTTACCTCTATCGCGCCCAGGTCCGCCAACAGCAGCGTCTACGGCGGCCTGCACATCAACGTGACGCACCTGAGTGGCAACGAGTTCCTCACCTTCCTCTACCTGGCTATGGTCGAGTTTCCGGCCAACGCGGTCGGTTGGTGGAGCATGGACCGCTTCGGCCGCCGCTGGACGAACGTCTTCTTCATGCTGCTCTCGTCTGCCGCATGCTGGGCAGCCGTGGTCTCACCTTCGTGTGAGTCCACTGCTGCCACTGTTGCCAGCCTTCTAGTTGCGCATGCCGGAGCGAAGGCTTAATTGCGAGCTATGGGCTCCAAAAAAGCGCCAGACGCATTTCGACGCTCTTAAGCAGCTCCGCGGCCGCGCCGTGCGGCAGCTGAGCGCAATCCCGAGGGATCGAGTTCAATCCGCGCCAGCCGCGATTCGATGCAGACGAAAAGCAAAAGGCGCTCACGTGCTATGCGGTGTCAGTGCGTGTTTAAGAGCATCATGTGGTGGAAATTAATCCAGGGCCCTCCTCCAGTACAACAATTATTGATCCCCTCTTCCTCCTTTCGCTCTTCCCTTTATACTTTCCCTCACTGCGTGGTTGAGGTGTCCACTGCGAGTGAGTGCTCTGCGGTTTTTCTTTCCTCGTAAAATATTCACATTCTTACATTTCCACGTTGTCGTTGGCAAGCGCGTTCCGTATCACAAGTCCACGAGCATACACAAGCACCGCAGAAATCCACGATGACGCCGATATCCCAACGAGCTCATACAGAATGATTCACCCAAGATGTTCAGCAGTTATTAAAAATAAGGTTCTTGAGCTACAAGACCTATTTTTATTGGCATAGCATTGTCAGCGCTGTAGCGCGTCAGAATACACCTAAGACTTGTTGAATTTAGTACGCTGGTAACTGTAATACTGAATAGTTAACTTTTTTCATATTACTGTTACTCTCCTTGTTTACTCAGGCGTCTAGCCCACCATAAGTAATATTCTTATCAGTTTTTTCTTTTAATTTCGAAAACGCAGTTGGCCCGGTGCTGTCGCACAACAAATCTTGCTCATACATCGCGCCAAAATGCATGCGTTTTCGAAAAGCTTGCATGCAAAGCGAGCCCTCAGTGCACATAACTCGTTCAAATAGCCAAAATTTGTGTTTGCGTTTTCACTACGAAAGAAAACTAAACTAAATGGCAAAGAAAACCAACATATACACAATAGGTCGCCCATCAGTTTTTTGCTGCAATGCATACTGCAGCGCCGTATGTCGCTGGTAACATGGTCAGAGCATTTAATTGCAAAAGCCAGTTTATTACCCTTGTTGTTAACTGCATCATTACTGCTTTATACACGAGAACAGCTGGCTGTACCCTTAACTCATGACAGCCGCCACGGTGGCTCAGTGGTTATGGTGCTCGGCTGCTGGCTTGAAAAGCGCGGGTTCGATTCCGGCTGCTGCGGTCGCATTTCGATGGAGGCGAAATGCTATAGACCCGTGTAGTGTGCGATGTCAGTGCACTTTAAAGAGCCCACGGTGGTCGAAATTATCCGGAGTCCTCCACTACGGCGTCCCTCATAGCCTCAGTCGCTTTGGCACGTTAAGCCCCATAAACTAAACCAAACTTAATTCACGACGTGGACGTGAACTCAAGAGCCGAAACTTTGATGCAGACTGTGCAGTCATTCTGTCCTTTTGCAGGAGGGCGGCTATACGTAATAAATTTTAATGCCATTGAATCACAACCTACCGCTGGTTTGAAATATTGAAATGTTCCAAGGCCAGCACGACCTTCCAGGCACTTTGTGGCCATTCCTCTGTAGGTCGAGAATGTTGCCGCTGTACTCGAAGCACTCCAGTAACGGTCATTGCTAACAAGAAACATACTACTCGTACCAAAAACGAAAATTTGTACAAGTTCGTCCACGTTCATACTGGAAAGTTCGTACCTGGTTATGATTTAGGTGCTAATTGGGCTCTTTTTCATTACGCGGCGACCTTGACGGATTGTAGAAGGCCGCTTCTCTTCCCTCTGTGACGCAGCCGGCGCGGTGCACCTGATCTCCTCGGTCGTGGCCAAGTTCTCCACCACAGCGGCGTACATGATGATGTACCAGCAGTCGGACGAGTTGTTCCCGACGCCGTTGCGTTCCTTCTCGGTGGGCGTGCTCTCCGCCCTGGCCTCCATGTTTACCGCGTCCGTGCCTCACGTCATTTACTTGGTATGTATGCCACTTCTATAGACTGTTTATAAACAAACGTCTACTAAAAGTGTGTGGCCAAAAATCTATAGATCGTCTATAGACTGTCTATGTGATTTGTATTGCCTATAGACTATTCTCGAGGATTTCTCTATAGGCACTCAATGTGCTTTATAGACAGATGTCTATGAACATTAGATTAAATGCACATGGTAACTAGCGCTAAAGACAAGGACAGAAGAAAGAAAGACGGACACCACGAACGCTAGACATCAACTTTTTCATCCAAAGAATTACATTTCCAGAACGAGAAGGTGCCGTTGCACATGCGTTTTATGGTGTGATCTTTTGCACATGTTTGCCTATATCTTGAATGTGTCTGTCTGGAATAAAATCAGTTAGTTAATGTCTAGCGTTCGTGGTGTCTGTCTTTCTTTCTCCTGTCCTTGTCTTTAGCGCTAGTTACCATGTGCATTGAATCTAAAGATCACCAACTAGCCCAGTTGTCCGCTTTAGAGGTCTATGAACAGTCTACAGACTGTCTAAGGAAATTTTTGTAAGGGCTCTGGCACGAGCCCTGAGAGCAAACGACAGTGGCATTGCACTGCTTATTTTATAGGAGCACAAAACTGGTCGAGTTAGTTAATATACATGGTAGACGAGCATGCAGTGCTATTTCTTGCATGAGCATATTAAGCGGCGCAGCGAGGAACTCCTTCCCACAACAAAAAACTTGCCATCGTTCATTGTAAATCATTAGTTTCTGGGTTCATTTATTTCCCCTTTAGCACTGCCAGCTGCCGCATTCAATGATAGAGCGCGCAGAAGCAAGCTAAGTCCTTCTCCGGCTCTGATATTGAGGAAAAGGTCCAACCTGAAGCAAAGAGGCGAAATAACGGGACGCGTAAAGAGTACTCACGATACACAGGCCTTCCAACGATGTAATGTAGCAATTCCTCTCAAACGGTTCTGCTCCTTTGAAAGCATTTGCTACGTTCACATACTGGCCCTTGCGATATCAAGGCCAGTGACAACTGACGAAAACGGACAGAAACATAACAGAAACGTCAGTATGCTGGCTTTGTTTTGATATAACGCATGCGTCACCCGCGCCTTCATCCGTTGCACTGGTTGTATCATAGTAGTTCTCAAACTTCTGGGACAAAGGTTCAACCTAAAGATGATGGAACTTCGGGATCTCAGACTGCGCATCTATCGCGATTGACACGGTTCTAAGCATAGGCTTGTGCCACGCACCGAACCTACAAGCGGCAATTCAAAAAGCACAGGGCCGGAATAGCACCTTGTACGGAATATCTGGATGCATGCATTTAAGTTCTGATCCCGACATTTAATCGTCGACGTTGTCCTGAATTTAGCCCTATCTTTCTGTAGCGTCGCACATAACTTGATAGCGGATGGCATCCGAAGCAGGTCTAGCCAGTGTTCACTGCAAGTAGAGTAGTATTGTTTTTGACTCTGAGTGACTTTTTATACATGCACTCGTACTTGATTTGTTCTTAAATTACTTCTACTCGAGTTTGTGCGATAGTCTCTGTTTTCATTTTATTTCTTTTGTTCGCTCACAACTTGCAAACTCCTCTTCGATGTTGTGATTAACAGTTGGGTTTTTGATCTTTTTTCGTTCGCTGTTTTCACATTTTTGGTTCCTTCTGTGCTATACTATGTCCCAAACCTGCCACAACCTCAAATGAGGCTGCAGTATGCTGTAAATAAATAAATAAACAAATATCGCAACAGAATAACACATTGCTGGGCGAGGTGCTGCAACATGCACCAACTCACAACAACAATCTGTTATTCTGAGTGAGCATGTGTCGTTCTCGTTCTTGTGCTCTCGTAGTTGCGCCGCTGCCTTCCTTGCACCTACATGCTAGTTTCCAGCAATAGACAAAGATGGAAGGTCATCTGAATTACAGTGAGAGCCGAAACCTCGAACAGAAGGAAGGAGATGCACGGAGAAGTTAATATAATTCAGGACAAACTCAGTTATCAGGATTCTGTGCGAGGAAAGCAGTTGGGTAGAGCCGCAATATGGCTTCTTCGTAAAGCAGTGAACATTATACGACTGTCTATGTCGTGATGGGGTGCTCGGAAAGGGATGGAGATGGAGGTCATATGATGGGGACGAGTGTCACAGCTGTAGCGGAACGGATGATAACCACATTTATTTTTGCCTTCTTCTCTTAATGATTCTTTTTTTTTTCATTTCAGAGCGTATGTTAATAAAACATGCAGTCACTGACGAAGTCCAACTTTATTGGCGGTTCACGAAATCTGCAGCGTCTCCGAAACGTCAATGACTGCGTTTTTCATTACCGTAGAACAATGTCTCACCAGGCGAATTCTTGAGGAACCATTGACTGCTTACGAGTATATCTTTCCGTTCCGGCATTTCGTGCTTCCGTATTAATTTTCCTACCTGGTTTAATTGCTGTTCTTCGAATAAAAATATGCACCGCTTAAGTCGGCAACAAGTGCTTGTTCTTTCAGCAGATCGTTTTTTTTACACCTGTTCTCATAATTTACAATGATGCATTCTTGCGGATGGGCAGGCTAGCATGATTTGAGTATCTATGATTTATTTGACGAAAATCAAGCTGCATGAACAACCGCACATTCTTGAGTACGCCCTTTCTATTTCTCTGTACATAAAGGCTGACCATTTGGATGTGCTGCTTTGCGTAACTGAGATTCGTCTCATTAGTGGCAGAAATCTTCAATTCTACGCTTGTCGGGTCACATCTGTAATTCTCTGCCAGGCATTGATAACTGCAGCCCCCAAACCATGGGCGAATTTTGTTAATAACACCAGCAGATAACTTCCCTGTCTCTTGGGTGCTCAATAACGGCAGAACAATCACACGCAACCAACTGAACGCATAAGCATAGCACAGTCGACTAACTTAATGGAAAAACTTGCAAAGCATCCCAAATATGAACACAAATCGAACTTTCTAATGGAAACTGCGCAATAGGTGCCCATTAGCGCTCGATTACAATAACCGTTTACGTGACTATACAGGGTAGGTACGGTGCCTGGATTCCGTTCCTCTTCCTGGCGGTGCTGACCACGGCGGCCGGGATAGCGGCAGCCTGGCTACCCGAGACCCAGGGCTACCCGCTTTGCCAGACGGTTGAGGAAGCCGAGAGGTTCGGCGCCAACCAGAAGTTCTTCTCGTTCAACAGGTGAGGGTCGATCTACGTTTAGATTCAGCGTCAGACTGGAGTTAATATAACGGTATCTTTCCATCGCCGCTTTCTTCTGCTTTCTATCTTTCTATAAGCGCACTTCTTCATTCACTCTTTCCGTTTTCTCCTTCTTTAGTTTTCCAGCTTACTACTTTTTCTCGCGTCATTTCTTCTGACAGCAGATCTCGCGATGGTTTCCAAAGTGTATGTCTCCTGGCTACATTACTCTTGGACCTTACCAAAAATATTCAAAACTTCGTAGCAAGATACTTTGCGCTCCCTATAATCACATTTCCTCATCTGGCGTATAAGCCATTGTTTTCAGTCATCAGACCAGTCACTGTGGCGCATAAGTCAATGGCAAATGTTTGTGAAAGGGTGCAAACGTTTAGAGTCACCGCAATACTCAGACGATATAGGTACACCATAGCGAAAACGTCAAACCAAATCACATAAAGCATTGAGGTGCACAAACGTCGCCCGAAACGTTTCAATTATTCGCGTGGCAATATTTTTTTTAGTTTTATGTGGCAGGATCTGTTATAGCGGTCTAATTTGAGAAAAAAAATTGGGATAACTGCTTGAACGATGCCAGGAGCTTCGGACGGACACACCAGCAAGAAAGTGCTTGTTTACTGCGTAAAAGTTCTTCTAAGCTAAATTTATTCTTTAAATTATTCCTTACAAACTTCTCTCAAGGCCAACGCCCATCTATAACAAAGCGCATGCACACGTCTGAAGTGCATGCCACTGGAGGAAGCTATCACAGTCGTTTTAAAACGCAATGTGCTTAACCCTTCATAAGGAGTACTCTGCACAAACACATGTAGTCTTTGGCAAAATTATACAGCCAACCGGGCTCCAGTCTGGGCCGTGCAGTTAGGGCTCGTTTCGCATCTTCATTGTTGCACGTCTCTTAAAGCTGAGGGACACTCTTGTCCTCACTATTCAGGTTTCCCCTCCTATACACAACATGGAAACAAATCCTTTGGTTCACATACTTTTGACAAAGGCAGCACCTTTGAAAAGGGAAATTGGCTGAAACCTCTGTAATTATACTATATGATGGATCCTGTACAGTGAAAATGCGAGCGCGACCAATATGATTAAGAGAAAGATAGAGAAAGAACTGTATTGCGATGCAGCAATAAGTTTCGAGGATATCCTGAGCAAGGTTCATCAAAGCCAACTAGTCCGCCAGCTAGTTCGACGCTAGCCAGGCTCGCCACGTTGTTGGCGAAGAGGGGTGTAACAATGGGGACATTGAATAGAAACGGGGCAGAAGCAAACGGGATGTTCCAGGGAAGCATAGGGATGTGAGCAGTTAGGGCGTGCAGATAGGGATGAGGGCGGTAAAGGAAATAACAGGGGTTCGTGGGGACCGTATTGATGTGTATGCGTCGAAGAATGCGCAGTTTGAGGATGGCGAGACATTTGCTTTGAACAGGAAGGGTTGGAAGAGATTCTCTCATTTTGCCTGGCATTGATGGCAGGATTAAAGTCAGGTATGTGCATGGAAGGAAGGAAGGAAGGCCTCAGACGTTGCTGGCACATACCCACTATGGGGGAGTGGCCAAGATACAGGCGGTTAATTGCTGGATACAGGAAAGCTTTGACGGGAAAAGGAGTGGTAATAGTATGTAGTCTGATAGATTGGAAGAGGGAAGGAAAGGGGTCCAGTTAACTTGGAGATGTGCATGGTAACCAGACGTCTGCTTATGTCTTCTTCCAACAGGATAGAAGAGTCCTCGAAGTCTCGACATCGCAAAGAAAACGGCGAGAAGACATCAGTCGAAATGCAGGCCTTGCAGGCTGAAGCATGATCGCAGTGAAACGCTTCAAACACTGCGGCACCTTCTACAAGGATAACCCCAGTTTGGAAGACGCAAGCTATAGCACGTGCCACTCATTCGAGACGACGAGAGGAAAGAACGAATTTTACCCCCTCTGCCCTGCCAGTCAACATGGTACCATTCATGGTTCATGGTACCGTTCTGCATGCGTAACACTAGATTCAAATTCACTGTTATCCATCTTTCAGGAACATGACCTATGTCATGACATCGTCAGACTTATCGCAAGACTGCGCCTACAAGGGCCTAGCTGAGGAGCGAAGTATGAATTCCTTTCTCAAAATGGGGACAGAAAAGTCTGTGCCATGTCTGAATACACTTTCGGCTTTATCTAATGACTTTCATCAAACACTCCTTGACTGTGGGTATGCAAGTTGCCTTAGACTTCAATTGCCAACTAACAGGGACAAAGAAAGACCGGTGATCGAAGTTTTTACTCAAGTTCATAATGCAGCGCTTATCATCCGGGATAAATGTATGCAACTAATGACATCAGTGTGAAAAATTTCTGATCCTTTTTCCTCGTTCTTTCTGCTTACCAAAGTTGACCTTCGCTTTGGAACCAGCATGGGGCATATTGTGACCTGGACTGTTGCAGTGAAGATGAGGTATCATTGTGACTTGTGTTGCATTTACAAAGCGCACTACAACTGCCAAGCCCGCTCAAGTGATAGACATTCATCATCCAGAAGACCTTTAACAGTGACGCACGAATAAAATGGCAGACATGGACGCCATTGTTCCGTATCGATAGTTCACTGCAGCTAAGAGTGCGCTGCCATGTTTAGCGAAGCGTTGCTTTCATTATTTGTACTGACAGCCTTCTGTTTGTTTTCAAAGCTCATTGATGAAATAGTTGCCAATAACTATCACTAATCATTACCGTTATCACTGAGGCGAAGCCCACTGCACAATAAGTGTTTATGTTCAAGAACAAGCACCGCTTCTCTAAATACCTGTTTCTCCGTGTATAATTTGTACATAGTTCAGAAGTGGCTGGACAGTGGTGCAGTCTCGCAAGGTGGACAACAGGAGTCGCTAAATAGCCAAATCTTTTTGCTCCCTACACTTACAGTCAAGAATTAAATGATGCGAGGGGCGCTCGCCTCAGAGTAAGCAACATAAATTAGATCCGGTCTCTGCAAAAAGCAAAAAATGTTTCCTCACCAGGTGATATTGTTCATAGGCATCTTAAATTGAGGGTACAAGACTGCGCAGCGGCTAGGATGTACACGGAAAAACTAAACTGCGACCAGCCTTACTAGCAGTTGCTTCCGACGTAATCTGACAGCAATGGCAGAGCTTAATGCCTGTTCTTAGTGCTTGTTATTTAATTACCTCACTACACATTATCACTTGCATGCTTTGAACGGCATAGACGGATTGTACTATTGCTAGACAGCTGTTGTTGTGTTGTTGTTGTTGTTGTTACTCTTCCCTCCTTCGCAACCCCTCTTTTCCTCCTCTTCATCAACCCCTGCTTTTATTGACGCCTGCATTGTTCCTTTTCAAACTGAACCGTTCCGAAACAATATAGGGCAACGAAAGAGGGGGTCGAGGATGGAGGAGTTAGGGATCTCCGCAATGATTAGCTAAGTCACGTATCCTGGACCAAAGCCAAATCGCATTCGAAGCGCAAACATATCGATGGCGCTTCCTCGATGCATAAGAACAGGGACCCGCACTAGAACCGGAAAATTGTGAAGCATGCACGGATGTTACACGTGTGTTTGCAGTTCTAACCCCTGACAAACTATGGCACAAACGTGGCACTAGTCCGTGGCAATAGCAAAAATACGAGCGTAATTCTCTATCGAAAAACACAACAGAAAATTTTCTGTTATCAAAACAAATTTTTCCCTATCCTCTCTTCCTGTCCCCTCACCTCTCTCATTTCATTTCTCCATTCTGCCTGCTATCCTTTATTTCCGCTGCCCCTGCTCAGGTGCTTCAGTATTGATGGCAGATGCCGGGGCTTGCAAAAATCTTTTCCTTCCTTTGTACTATCATTTTAACAAAAAAACCACTACCATCACCTGTAGAATTTTGGGACCGGACAATAGAAACCCTTGTAGTGGCAAGAGGATTTTCTGTAGTGTTTTGCAGCCCCTTGTCGTAACAACAGAGCCGACTCTGTAGCAACAACAGACGACTTCGCAATACTACAGAAAACGCTGTCGTACCGACGGGACAACAAAATTTGGAACCGGCTCGGTCGTATTTTTCGACTAAGACCTACTGCCTGAATTGCAAGTTCCTTTCGACCAGCACGCAACTGCAGTGTAATCTCAGCCAGATGTACTGGCACGGTTTTGCACCGAACGCATACTGGACGCTGAAAAAAATCTGTTCTTAGTTAACCGTACACTTCTGCGGTTTTCACGAACAGACGGGCACAGTGTAAAAGAGAGTACAGTCAGCCGACCACACGTTACACGCACGCAAGAGAAACAGGGTAAATCTCACAATGGGCACTAGTCGATCCTGCACGCTGCTTTTACAACTTGCTTTTGTCCCAGCAGTATCTGTACTGTGAAGTACCCGTCGTGAATGGAGTGAAGTTGCGCCCTAGACCTGGCAGGGAGGAGGAGGTTAATTAATTATTTCCAGAGCTTTGCTAGTTGACCCCGCATGAAACACGCCTTTGAAGGCATTGTTTCCTTCCTAGCTCACTCCTTGTCACGTTGCACTTCACAGGGGCCGGAACGAGCCGACTCGCACTAGTGGCGAGGTAGGCTGCTGACTCGACTTCCGAAAAGTACGTATTTTCTCACTCTTTGTTTATGTGCAAGGAACCTCTTTCTAGAGCGTTTTATCTCAATGCATCAGTTCATTGTCGTCATGGGTAAAGGACGCTCCCTGTAATATTTCGGTACAGGAAAAAGTGCTCCGACTCTCCGCCATACCGAGGGCGGGAAAGTGGCAGCGAAAGCTTTGGTATCATAATCAGACCCCGTCCCCGGCCTCACCGCCCCCTCCCTCCCGCGATCAAACCAGTTAAGTCGCCCCTCCTAAACTTTCATCAGCATGTTTAGGTCCACTGGGGCTACAAAAGTCTATGTCCAGCAGGCTTTCGACGCGGTAAGGTTTGGAGGACAAACGCATAGCAAGCGGGCCTGGTTAGACGTCTTAAGCTATTAAAAACTCTTCCATCTGTTTCTTGCATTGACTGCAGATAGCTCTGTCTTTACGAATTTCTCATTCTTTCTATTACTTCATCAAACTTTCTCTCTCTCTCTTCTACAATATTTCCTTACTCTATGCCCGCCGTTTTCTTCTAATTCACTACCGATTACCTGTTCTGCGCATTACATCTCTGCGCATTACGGCCACTTATCTGCCGAACCACTGTTACGGCCGCACCGAGGCTGGAGCATTCAGGACGTTCTAGACGAAGAGGGGACCGCGACAAAGCGCAACTACTCAAAAGCAAAAAACTACGAGGCAAACGCGCTCAGCGTAAAGTCCCTCATAACACCTCTACTACCTCACAAAGCTTGTTTGAAGTTTTCTTTGTCTGCTGTTTTGTGTGGCGTGCTGACCCCTTTGAGATTAATTTCCCTTGAAGCGAGCGCCGAGTCCTGAGCTGGGCGAGACTGCGAGCCAAGGGGCAGCACACACCCGATACCAGTTATCAAAGTATCTTCCTAAGTATAGCTACTGCTGCAGGTTTCGGGATTCTTTGCACGAGATGAGATAGTCCCTTGGGTAGTGTGATAATACCTAAACTAGAAACCTAGCTTAAACGTAATCTAGCACAAGGACAGAAGTACGGAGCGCACGAGAAACATGTCGGAGTGCCTGCACTGCACACGCATTCCATATTCCTCGATGAAAACACCACTCGAGCGCCCCTTTAGCGAAACCCTGGCTGGAGTCGACGCGCATTACCGATGAGCGATCGATCAGGCTGTCTTGAGCCAGGCTCGTTTGCCGTCCAGGCAGCCGAGACGACACGACGGCACTCGAAAAGCGATCTTCGCCGCGGTATGTGACATCGCGCGCAGCGCGCTTCTTGTCGGGAATATTTCTTCGCCTTATTACGCGTGACGAGGGTAGCGATTTGTTGCTGTCGGGGTCTTCAAGAATCCGGTACTTGCGTACTGAGCGCCAGTACTGGCACCCTGCGCATTTAGAAACTTGTTTTTTTTTTTTTACGCATCGCTTCCCTGCCAGCAAGGGCTCCGCCTTGTGGAGCCAATTAATAACGGAGATGTACGGCGACGGCCCTGAATATGAACGTGTCGATATTTCATGCCGAGGTATTTACTTTTAAAAAATGTGATTTAATGAATGCGTATGCCTTATTCGAAATTAATTTCTTCAGTTGTCTTATAAACCGCGTTTTTTGACTACCTTTATCCTTTAGAGCGGGAAAGATGTACAGCCTCGGTATGCCTCTCAGGCAGTATGACGTCAGGCAATATGTCAAGCGCGCAAAACCTGAATTTATTCTATTGGTTTTCTTAAAGCCTTACTGTCCCTGATGAGAAGTCGAATGTCTTGAAAGCCTTTAACTAGAAGTGCCATTTTTGTTGCCTGAAAATTGTTTCCCGCAGGGAGTGTTGGCCGTGGGTCGGATCGACGCCGTAAAAAATAGTACTCATGTCCCGTTCTGCCTAAAGACGATAAGAAGCGACCCACTGCCTTGTTCTTCGGTGCGAAGCAAACGCTGTGATCCATGACGTTGCAGTGCCTCGAAAATAAATGTCTAGAATCGATCACGGCATCGTCAAGTTCTCGTAAACTTCTTCGCTATCGATGCAACGTTCGTGAACGCTGTGTTCGAACGTCCCCACGTTCCAGTTTAGTTGTCAGAGGTGTAGAATTTCTTTGTATAACCTAGAAGGAAAGGTGGCGCCACTGTCTCTGCTAGTTTCTTAAAAAGCACCTCATCCTCCACTGTAATGCCGGCTGAACACAAGGTTTCGTATTTGGCTTGGCTAATTTTGGGCCAGAAACGCGGATTCGGCCTCGAATGCTGAAGCTACGCCAGTGCTGTGGCATGTTGCAAGTTGCGCGTCCGCGCCATAAGTGTCGCCACGGTCGGAACGATTGCAGCGATCCTGGTATCTGGCAGCAAACGCGGCTGGAGTCAATGACACAACGCGTCTGCGCCGCCAGTGCCGCCGCGGGCAACGCTGCAGCGCAGTGGCAGCAGACGACAGCGACCGGCGCAAGCATAGCGAGCAAAGTTTTGAGCAATTTATGTTTTTACCGCCAACTCCCAGGCACCGCCACCGTCGCATTTCAAAATCGTCCCCATTGGCTCTACGGGAATGTCACACCCTTGGCTACGCCGCGATCCTCTCTTCTGCAAGCAGACGAAATCATTTTAACAATGCGTTTTTCACTTTTGCAATAAATTTAGCACACGCTTCATGCTAAAATGGAAACTTTCACTGAATTTCTTGGAGGTTCCCGGAAAAAATAGTCATATTGGCCGAATCCATGCTTCATGCCCAACAAAAGCCAATCCAAATATGAAATCTGATCTCCACGGTAGGTGAACTGCAGCGCCACCTGCTTTCTCTCTGGGTATTATTGAGAAACTATAGGGTCAGAACATATCACAGTCATAGTTCGACGGCGGCTTCATTTACTGCGACAGGAAAAAAAAAAGGCAAGAGCCGATTGTCGGCCGAGTTCAGAGTACAATCAGTGGCATTCGCAATGTCGCCGATATCCGAACAAGAGAGTCAAGGCTTTACGCGATAGCGTTACAGCTTGTTCGGTCGGAAAGCCGTCGGCGCAGTAGTAGTCGGCACCGCGTGTCGGAAATAATCTGAGCCTGCACAAATAATTTGTGGTTCTAGTGATTTATTATTGATTGGTGTGTCATAGGCGATTACGAGTTAGTGCAATCACTGTAATTAATTGATTAAATAAAGAAATCGAAACAAGAAAAAGTTAAGATTCAAAGGTGTCAACATGCTCAGAACGAAAAGCCAATGCTTGAGGATGCTAATTAAGAAAGTTTAGAGTGTGTAATGAATCAATTATTAATTGAAACAATTAAAAATGCGTTCGAAGGTGTCAAACTGCTCAGAATGAAAATCCAATGTTTGCCGATGCTAAATAGCGGTGTATAGAATCTTGTCAAAAAAATAATAATGAGTCGCATCAGCATCAGGTGACGTACCAAATGGCGTAAGCTATCGCGTCAATTCATAAGTGCAGCAGAGGAGTCCTCAAACGTTGCATCTTCGCCGGTCGCTATGTTCGCTTTTGTTACAAACACTGTTTTGGTATAAAATTGCTATCTACGCATGCATAAATTCTCCTGTCAGTTGGCCCAGGACAGTTTCCGTCGCAGTGTACGCACTCCGGTGGTTTCGAAACGTGAATGGAGAGAACAGGTGAGACTCCGGAAAACAGCTGGCAGGGCATGAAGGCCTTTTATGTGCAACTGGGAGACCTCAAATATTCTCTCTTTGCGGTTAGGTCTCAGCGCATGTACTACTGCGTACACATTCACACAAGAAAAGAAAAAAAGATCGCTGCGAGATTCGTTCCGCCGCTAGAGATACACACAAATGTCCCCTTTTTATGATCGAATAACGGAAACAGCTTTGACCTATCGTGTTTCACAAATGCTTGTAATCATTGGCTTTAAAACACTGGCTTGCTGTCCCTTACTCTTCTCTGCTGCGTCTTCTATAGCCGGCTGTCATTTAGACTGTATTTTGGTTTCCTTCTTCTTTTGGAAAAATAAACACAACCGTGTATCCGTGCTTTGCAATTCCTCTAGCCGCTTCTTATCGCATATAAAAAATTTAACAAGTTAATAACTAGCTGAAGTGAATGCCCTTTCTAAGTCGAATTTAGATCTGAAAAATAGAAGCGCCTGCTTCTGGTCTTATGGTGAATTCCAATCGCAGGCCCGGAGCGGTCTGCACGCTCTGTGACGGAGCGCCTGAATCCGGCGCAGAGCGCGTGACCTGAAATTGCGATTGGAGTACACTTGCTCTGGCCAGAGCATGCAGGCCAGAGCATGTAGGGCGCCGCTATCGCCGCTGAATAAGATCTTCACGCAAACTTCCGGTCGGATCCGCCGATTTCGGCGGAGCAGTCCCGACTGCTCCACGGAGCAATCTCGGCGCGGCAACCGCTCCCTGTCTACGATTGGAAGACTCGATCCGTGCCTGAGATCAGCGTTTGGAATACAGTTGCTCCGAAGAGAGCAGGAAACGTTGCTCCCGAAGTGCTCCAACTCTGCGATTGGAAGTCACCATCAGTTTCGTTCAAAACAAACCCATTGATATTCGCAGATTGAAACCGCTATGAAGAAAAACGCTCATAAAGGGAACGCTCTTCTCTTCGTTTAAAAACACCTGCTCCGAGCTGTGCACGTGCGGTATATCAGACGCCCGGTTTTCATGTCAGAGTCGTTCTGTTCTAGCCGAGCGAACTAAAAAATAAAAACCGCGTACAGAACGGAAAAGCGCAGCCGCCCGAAGTTTGTTCACCCGCTCATAAGCGACGTCGTTTTGAGGACATTGCTGCTATACGGCAATTTCTGCCGTCCAAGCGGTGGTGTTGGAGCAATGTTCCCTCTGCAGAAAACTGTTGTAGGTCGTTCACACCTCCACTCATCTGCAGTATCCTCATGACGTTAGTCTTTACTAAGCTGCTCGACTAAAGTAGTCGGAAAGCCAGCCAACCCGTTGACCGACCGAACGAACGACTCGGTAGAACGGCACGCACCCCCCCCCCCCCCCCCGTCCTTTGAGCACCACAGCTGCATACAGTATGGGCAACTAGAGTGCTTGCAGGACAAACGTAGTCGGCACGCATCGTGCGTCGACAAGAGGAAACGCGCCCAGAGGAAACATAAAGAATCGCGCGTAACATGGCGCCTCTCTCTCTTTCTCTCTCTCATTCTCGCTGCAGCTTTGCCGGAGACTATCGAGCACAAGGTTGTTCGCCTCCTCCGCCTCACCTTCCTTCTCAACCCCCTCTCTCTTATCTGCGGGTCTCCGCTGCTGGCAGCGCTAGACGCAGACGCGAAAAACGCAACAGGCGCGAGACGCCTGTAGAACAACTCTGTTTGGCTTCCACACCCTGCATTGGGCTGTTGTCGAAACCCATTCCGTTTTTTTATTTATTACAAAGAAAACCAGACGCTTCTTGTTCCCGCATATCTCGGCGAGTGTCCTTTCAGGGATCATCGATGTAACGACTGGGAAAGAACAAAAAGAAAGAGAAGCAAACAGATTAAGCGATGGAGTTTGAGGACGTGATCGAAGAGTTGGGGGGATTCGGCAGGTTCCAGAAGCTGCTCCTGTGGATGTTCCTTTTCCCGTCACAGATGCTCTTCCCGTTCTTCTCGATGAATCTCATCTTTCTCCTGTCGGAGCCCGACCATCGATGCGTCGTGCCGCAGTTGGATGCCCTGGACCTGAACGCCTCCCAAGTGGAAGTGATCCGGAGGCTGGTGGTCAGTGAGGATGAGTGCTCCATGTTGCCTCTGTGGGATGTGAATTCGACGACACAGCGCCTCCTCGAAGCCGGTGGAGAGAGGAACTCGTCTTGGAACGCGTCGTGGTTTGTGAATGAAAGCGCGCCGAGGAGGCCATGTGAACTCTTTCGCTACGACGACCTGCATTATGACGAGACGGTGCCGACAAAGGTAAAAAGAAAAGTGGCCATTCTGCTGTTAGGAATAGTTTATATCTTTTACTAGTAATCTATGGCTTGCGTTCGATCGTGGAATGATGGCTTGACCTCTAGCCTCTAACGCCGTGGAGAAGATTGTAACCATTTATTTGTCTGAATGTCTGAACAAGAATGTTTGTGTTTTCTACTGCTATTTCATGCAAGTCTTCTTTTACGGCCTTTGGAAAAATTTTGCAAGCTAGCTTTAAATTTCTTGTCCATAAAAACTTAAAGGCGCACTTTTTTCTTATAGAAAACGTAAAACAAACGCATTCTCGGTTCTTCTTTTGTGCAAGGCATTTTCGCTGGTTGGCATAGTCTCTCGAAAAGCCGCACTGAACGAAAAGATAATCGAGAAACAAATATTGAATTATTTATATATGCCTTCTTGGTCGGGCTTCCTAATAAAGAAATTTATATTTTTTTTCAGAGAATAATTCAAAAGCGCAGATTGGTACCCACGTTGTGAATTATTTTTTTCAATCAGGGCTGCATGAAGCGAGAGATCTTGTGCAGACTAAAACGAAATCGTAAATCTACTCTGATGCCTTCCTTTACAGCTTCTGGGAGCGCAAGCAGTATTCTCTATTCCAGGGAAATGTTCCGACTTTTCGAAATGACGCCTCCGTAATACGGACACACGCCCTTCAAGCGTACGGCGCGGCAATCTGGTCACTGCGAAGGACGAATGTACTCGAGCAGCGAATTCGTTGCCAAGTCCGACGACAACTCTTTAGGAAAGGGCGTATCGCTGACGCCATTGCTTCAAGGCCAGTTAGTTCGCCCTTCTTACACACCTACTCTCTATTTACTTCAATTATGCCACTCGCGGAAGGCGCGCAGCTGCCTTCAGATCCTTAAGCGAGCTTAACATAAAACGAGATGCGCAGTGCTGCTGCTTACGCGTGCGTGCGTGCGAGCAACCCGTACTTGCTGATTCTCAGAAAGGCTGGCATGGAAAGGCTGGTCTTGAAACGTTAAAGATTTGTGAGCTTCTTTCTTTCAAAAGAGAACTGTACAGCTGTGTAATTAAACCACCTCACTCACTTGTTAGTGCCTTGTATGTATAATGGGCTTGATTATATTGAAATTCATCTCAAAAGAGTTGTCGGTGCGCTTAGGTGCCTCTGCCTTAGCACTACGGCACGCAGCGTGCGCTCACGGACTGAAGAAAATGAATCAAGGGCCGTATTCTAAAAGCTGCTTATTTTTAGATGTCTATTTAGCGTCAATTCAGTCACATGTCAGTGGTCACTCAGGTATACCCGCGGCTTTCAAGCGTGTGTGGCAAGTTACCCGACCATTGGGTGGTTGGCGACCAGACCTCACCATTGGCTGAAATTGGATGAAATATTCAGCCAATGGTGAGGTCCGGTTGCCAACCAACCAATAGCCGGGTCGCTTGCCACAGACGCTTGAAAGCCGCGGGCATACCTTAGTGACCACTCAGAGGACCTAATGAACGGGAAATTCTTTCTTCTTTTTTACAAAAAAGAAGGAAATACTTCTTTTTTTTTTGCTAAGAATGGCAGTTGTGTACTTTTAGCGTTTTGTACTGACCGCGCATTGTTGTGATGACCGTGGCCCGCCCACAAGCGCTTGCGCTTCTGCGGGCACACGCTATGTACTGCATATATATATCTTTCAATAAAATTCCTGTATGTATGTATGTATGTATGTATGTATGTATGTATGTATGTATGTATGTATGTATGTATGTATGTATGTATGTATGTATGTATGTATGTATGTATGTATGTATGTATGTATGTATGTATGTATGTAAAATGCACAACGGAAAAAGGACCGCTTATATAGAATACAGCCCTAAATTAAAGATTCCTTAATTCCATGTTAACGCTACCCAAAGTAATCCGAGGCAGGCTATTTCTACACAGGACAAGACAAATACGAAAGCAAAGTCGCGACCCAGCCAGTACATTCAGTCTATATAAACATACCGTTGCTTAGATGAGTTACATGATGTCCCGAGCGCAAGGCAGTCCATAGATGTAACTTGCCCTTTCTCTGCAACAGTTTGGAGGTAAAAAGCAGGCCTTCATAAATAATTAACAATTCTTCATATCTGATGTCTTCATGTGTGCACGTTCCTTTTTTTTGCGTTTTCCTCTCTGTCATCTTTCTAACCCCTATCCCCCATCCCCAGTGTAGGGTAGCAAACCGGAGACTCACATCTGGTTAACCTCACTGCGTTTCCTTTTCATGCTGTCTCTCTCTCTTTTCATATCTGACATCTGTAGAAAGTCTTTTTTTTCTTGAAAATATTATAAACTTTTAAACTTCAGCCTGCTAACAAATGACACAGTCCTTGAAACACCACAATGCCGTAACTTCTGCGAGGATTTCAGTAAGACCAGGAATCTGAACCCCAATTATCTTCTTAAAATGTTTTACTTATATTTTTGTGATTACGTAGTATCAAGCTAAAACCCTATCGGGGTCAGAATGACGCTCATGTAACTATGTAAAGCATTCTACTCAGGTGACACGGCAAACGAAATAAGGTACCTAGGATCTGATCACAAACGAGACTTATTTGCAGGTACTGTTGTTCTCGTTGTGTCCTCAAATTTTATTCTAATTAATTATATGTTCTGTATACCGCAACGTTAATTTAGGCAGCACCAGCACGTCGCAAAACAGTTCCGTGGTAGTTCTGCAAAGTAAGGTCGGAAGCAAAGGCAATGTATACCACGTGAACTTGGGCCAGATTACATGGTAATTTCGCGTCTTGGCCACGCCTGATGTCGAAACAGGAGAAGGTAGGACCGCTTTTATCTACAGGCATGTCGTCTTTAGCAATGACCGCACATCTGCTTATCGAAAACAGCAAAAATTGACGCTGCAATGCAGTCAAAGCTTACTTGGTATACGCCACTTTTGCACCCGATCCTACATCCTCACCTAAGGCACGATACCCCTCAAATAACATAAACACAAAGCAACAACTCTCTAAGCAGCCAGGCATACGTGCTAGAGTAGTTAAGTGTTCTCTCCTGACATGCATTTACGATAGAAATACACAGCGGCCATCTCTTTTCTTCCACTACTAATTTTCCCGGAGATTACATTCGTTAAATTAGTGTTAAGTTCTCAGACATGACTTACATGTTCGAAAACTACTAACGTAGCGTATGCGCCACGTTAATATTCGTAAGGTGCAGAAATTGTATCCTCGTGGCTAACATCAGCATTGGAAAATGAAAAGGCTCTCTGGTTTCTTTGTTTTTGGGAAGCTTTGTCAGAAGTAAAGGTGCATATGTCCTTCTCAACACGCAGTGGGACCTGGTCTGTTCTCGCGGTCATCTCCCGAGCTTGGTGTACTCTGTTGGCACTGCGGGGAGCGTCATCGGAACTGTCTTCATTGGTGCCATGGCTGACAGGTAAGTTCATCAGAGCACACAGCGACCAGCACTCATTATTTTCGTGTTCAGCGCTCTTCTTCAGTTGCTCTTTGCTCTCTTTTCGTTTATTTACTTGGTTGGAGTTTTCTCTCTTTTTTTTACAGCGTCATATCTCATTGCGATACCATCCCGAGATCTCGCGGACGTCGTATGCATGAAATGATGTCATTGGTAGCGAGGTCACATGACCCACAAACACATCCTCTTTTCACAGTCTTACTTGGACATCCCTTTAACACATTCATGTGACGCCTTAATTCCATGCTGATGGTGTGTTTTGCTTTCGGTGGTGGGGGGGGGAGGGGGGGTGTAAAGGACATATGTGGAAAAAGAGCAGCATAGCACATGCTTTGTCGTGTACTCAAGGTGGGGTCAACGACCCACTGTACAAGCATCTCACCCCAAAGAAGCCGAGCACCAAACCGGAGGAAAGCTGGTACCCATTGTATCACCACATCGCCTAAATACGTGTTCTATTTAGTGAATGTCCTCCTTTTATCCTTTTTGTTTGTCCTCAGCCTGGCCAAGTGGACAGCACGACAGAAGTTTCTCGCAGTCGTTAGTAGAGGCCCAATTTTATCTTTGCAAACATCAAACTTTATCGCTTCATCAGTTCTTATCCCGCTCTCACTTAAATTTTATTCCTAACAAAAAAGCCGTAAACAACGGGCAGCTATCTCAATATCCAGGGAAAATTGATAGCGCTGTCGCGGTGCATGGTGACCTTTCAGATAAGGCGCACAAAAATGCTCGCCCGTAGAGTAGCCCCTGCGTTGATGCTCCCTTATCGCTCGACCGGCGCGAAACAAAGTTGGACAAGCCACTGGAAAACGGCAAAGCCAACGCTTCTGCAGCTTTTCGCGGGATAAAGACAATAAAAAATAATAAGATGAGCACAAACGAAAAGGATGCAGGCCATGTAGACAAACCGAATAAAAGCCACAACGGAGATATCTTTAACACAGCACTCCGCGCCTTGATGACTACAAGTGGACGCTAGCGCTCTCAGCTGCTCTTATTATGGACACCATTTGTTATAGCGTCTTGGGATTGCCCCTTCAGAGTATTAGAAGAGTGTCACCAGAAAAAAAAATTGTGTGGTCACTTTTTAACAAGCACATGGTTTGGTATGTTCCTAACACCGGGGCTGTAGTCATAGTACACTGTTGTACGCAGCTAAAAAAATTATATCGTAGTAAGGTTCAAACCACAGGACTCGAGCAATAAGATCTGTTCCTCAGCTACATTCGACACTTCTGTGAAAAAAAATGATATTATGAGGGCAGCACTGAACTGACCCAAATTCAGCTAGGCTTTGACTTGACGGTGTTGCCCTGGCAAACCTAGAGACAAGTGATCGGTCACTTAAATGTGCACAAGGGTCAAATTGAAGTGTGCCTGTATGCCTACTGTGTGCCTACAAGTGCGCTTTTAACCTATAAAAGGCAAAAAAAAATATTACACATGGGGGTATTGCCACCATTGGTTGTTTTAGCAAGCTGACTGCGGTGACGCCGAGACATTTTTACAGCGAAATGCTGTTATACACTATGATCAACTTCGATCAGTATCGTGTACACGTGAACAGCCTCCCAGCTGTTGTTGCTGCTGTACCGTTTGTGATTGACACATACCCGCGAGAGGGACTATTCAAACAAGAAAGAATTCGAAGCCTGATATAGCACGAGCCGTCCTCAAGCGCCCTTTTCCGCTTTGTCTTTTTTTTTTTGTGCGGCTTAGAGCCGAGGTAGCGCGGGGCCATCCAATCAGCCGCCGTAGGCAGCTGAGATGAGGCGTGCCCGTGAGGGGGAGAAGAAACGTCGGCGACGGCAAAGTCTCGTCGTGCGTGAGGTGGAGGGCTTCGCAGTCAAACCGAACATCATCGCCAGATGAACGCAGCTCATGTTCGGGAGAGAGAAAGATAGAGCATTTATTGCACGACCCAGGTCTGGGTCGCCTCTCATTTCAGTGAGTTGCGGATGGAGCTTGATGCGGTATGTTTGTTGCCCACCTCAAGAGAGAGAGAGGGGGGGGGGGGGGGGTATGGGCGACGAACAATATCCAGCATCCCAAGAGTAAGAGCGAGGCATCAGGACTAGCTGCTCCCTGAGCCGCGCACAGACCGTATACTGAGCTACCGCTTGCTAAGCGTGTCCTAACTAGAATGAACATTGGGCTCACAAACTCGAGTCGCAGCCGGAACGCGGCCGAGAGAAAAGCTTTTCGCTGAATTTTTCGTGTTTAGCAGTAGCTTGGCCGCTCTTGTTTTAACGCGAAAGCATTAGAGTTGCGACGCGAACACCCCGCCGATGTCCAGTGTCATGAAATTCGCTGATTGGTCATGATAGAGGACGTAACCTTGTGACGTTATCACAACCTGCTCTCCGGGTTGTGAGCAACCTAGTTTACGTACGTACATACATACATACATACATACATACATACATACCATACATACATACATACATACATACATACATACATACATACATACATACATACATACATACATACATACATACATACATACATACATACATACATACATACATACATACATACATACATACATACATACATACATACATACATACATACATACATACATACATACATACATACATACATACATACATACATACATACATACATGCATGCATGCATGCATGCATGCATGCATGCATGCATGCATGCATACATACATACATACATACATACATACATACATACATACATACATACATACATACATACATACATACATACATACATACATACATACATACAAGCTTTATTTTCCACAAAGAAGTGGAAGGAGGCGGAGGGAAAAGCCGTACATTTGCGGCTTGAGAAACCCTCCGCCCCCTTACAGTGTACATAGTTTCTAGACACCAACCCACGCCGCGCGATCTACGCAGCGGCGACCTGCTATAAGAGGCACAGCCACGTCACCATCACCATGATCACCGGATAGAGAGTAAAATCAAAAATCATAAAAAATGCGATTTATGCAAATTACGGCACCGCCACAGCATAGCGGATACCTGCTACTGCAGCCTAGCAGTCCGGATGTGACGGTTCGTAGACCTACCATTGTAAAGAAACTGACTCAAACACGTCGTGGAAGTTGCAAGAGAAGCTGCGACAAATTTTAAATTTAATGCTCGATAGTTTTCTTTGTCCTTGTGCGCGGTTCTCTGAGGTTAGGCTACGCCGCCATTAAAGCTCTCCCAAACTGTGATCACAAAGCCCTTTCTGGCCTTGATGCCACGAGTTCGAAATGTCCCATTTTTAACTCCAACTTCCTCAGCAACAAATGCGTCTTCACCGTCTAACAAACCAGTGCCGCAAAGGGGGCCGTGTAGTAGGTTGTCAGTAAGAACGAGAATTGCGTGGTGTAGCTCTTCAGTGCCCCTTTATGACATTTCTCATGCAAATGCACGTATTTTATACTTATTTGTGGGATGTGCTTTCAGCGAGGGAGGTTATTGGATTTAAGAACTCCATGATGCAGGGTGTGCGGACTTATTCTCATGGAAAAGGTCGTTAGTGGATTCGAACAAATACCTTTATTTCCTCACTAGAACTTTACTCTTCCGTTCTTGTTTTTGTTTTTGTCTGTTTTTCCTGAAGTAGTAAATGGCCTAAAATATTAGCTGTGAGCTATCTGTACAAGTTAGTGCGTTCTGCGTCGTAACGTTTATAGAAACTAACTCATTTACTTCATTGTTGATGACAGTGGACTGTTGCCGTTTTACCTAACTTGTTTTATTGCATGAAAGAAGAAACACTCTGTTAGGAGGGCAGCAAGAGGTCGAAAATTTCTCCCCCAACATTGCATCATTGTTCAACTTAAGAGCGTTAGCTACGGGACCTTCAAGTGTTTACATCGGTGTGCTCATCAAACGTGGAGAAGACCAAACCCAAACAGCCGCGGATGTTTTCTTTCCGGAAACATCCCTACTAAGACACAAGCAGCGCCATCTACCTCATGGGTTTTTCCACTACTGCTGCGATTTACAGCCACCTTCGCTATATCTGGTATATTTTCTTCTTATATCAGTTAATAAACTCTATAAATGTGTGCCTCACAACACGACGGATCATTTGACACCATCCGGACCCCTGCGACAAACGGCTCGGCCGTAATGGCCGCCTGAAGGTCCTCGGAATGCACGGTTTGGGGACGGAAAGGTCGTCGTTGCGAATCCCACATTTATTTTGGGCTTCATCGCAAGTACTAATTTTATTCTCAAAACATGTCAAGTCACTTGACACCACTTCGATTATTGTGCGTCGAACGGGTGGCCCCCCAATTTTATGAAAATGGTGGTCCGGGGGGGTGGTTGGTCCCACTTAGATGGCCGCCATATTGGCACATATATAACGGATCGAAAGTTTAGGCATCAAAGAGGCGCTACGCGCCAACTGTTGCTGTGTTATATAGCTATGGTCACGTGGTTACTGCTTTTGGTCACTTTGACCTTAACTGCACGCAGACGCGTCCTTGACAAACATAAGTAGTAAGAGTTAACGCTCTTAGAAACCGGTTAGAACAGCGATGTCACCAAGGCACCAAAACCAAGCACACTTTCATTACGATGACTTCTTGGCATAACTGAATTCCTTTGGATGGCCTCAATTTTCTTAATCTATGTTACCTTGCAAGGATTGCACACAAAACAAGCATAGTCAAGAATTGGTCGGATTAAGGGATTTATACATTAGTAACCTGGTTTCCTTCGGAGCCTGAGCTAATGTTCGTCTCAAGATGTCCTAATTTTTATAGGGCTCTATTACAAATGAAGTCAATATGTTTGGACCATGATAAGTTGGAGGTAAAAATGATTTCTAGATACTTGTACTCGGACACGCCTTTGAACGGGTATATTATGAGAAAGATTAATCAAAAATCGATGAAGAGGCTTTATTACTTAATGTCATGACAACAGTTTTACGAAAGTTGATATTCATCTGCCAACTTTCACCATCACCTACAGAATCTTTCACATCACCTACTCGTACAACAATTGCACAAATAACGCTCACAGTACACCTTCGGGGTTCCTTCTTGCCTCACGTAACAAAGTGGTTATCAATGCATAGAAGAGCCATGATCACAATGAGCGCGACCAGTGTATCAGTGGCCTCCACATACAATCACGGTATTCACCGAGACAAAAAAAATTGTTTTTGCAAGGCTACTGAAATGCATTTTGCTCTCTCATGATCCGCTTTCGTGCAGATACGGCCGCAAGCCGGTCTTCTTCGCCATCGTGGCGGTGGCCGTGTTCTCGGGCTTCGGCTCAGTGCTGGCCACCAACTTCGCCGTCTTCGTCGTCATGCGCTTCATCAACGCGCTGCTGGACCCCCAGATCGACCAGGTGCCCTACATCATTAGTGAGTGCGGACCACACATGTGCATACGCGTTTGTGCCGAGGACGTTTGTCTGTGTACTTTCAGATTTTTCTGCGATAGTGCGTGGTGTGAGTGCAATGTGAACTGGTGTGTGTACAAGACATATGCTGCATGTGGAAGACATGTGATGCATGTTCTACAAGTTGTCTACGCGAGATGAGTGCCACCCAGTGTGTGCGTGGTCTCCTCTATAACCCAGACAACCCCAAGCAATCCATTTTGTTATGACATCATCACCTTCCATTCGCACCCTCACTCTCATTTTACTTTCCCTTTCCCCAGTGTGGAGTAGCAGGCCAGGGTCACCTTACCGCCGGCTGACCTATCCACCTTTGCTTTCATTAAATTACCCCTCTCTCTCACTCTCTATCTCTCTACTCTCTCTCACACACACACAATCACACGCTGCAAGTGACTGGAACGCTAACATACAGTGCTAGAAAGCGGGCGTAGAAAGAGACACGGCGCGGCATCGTCTGACGTCACCTATTTCTTGCCTTCTATTCCTTTTAATTTTTTTCCCTTGGCCACTGACATGAGGCAGTACTAACTCAGCTCTGAGTGCTGACGACTTCCGACGACCATGACAGCCTGTAATAACTTACGCTAATGCAGTAGGTTTTTAGTGCAGAAAATCATTATTTGCCTCCACTTCACATTTGCTCGGCTGCTGACCCGAAAGACGCGGGTTCGATCGCGACCGCGGCGGTCGCATTTCGATGGAGGCGAAATGCTAGAGGTCCGTGCACTGTGCGATATCAGGGCACGTTAAAGAACCCCAGATGGTCGAAATTATCCGGAGCCCTCCACTGCGGCGCCCCTCATAGCATTAGACGCATTTGGGACGTTAAACCCTATAAACCATCAACCCTGTCATCAGCAGGAGGGAGTGAAAGAAGGACAAGGAGGAAGAGGTGTCGCAGCGAAACGCTGCGAAATGTGTCCGGTCGGACCGGGTTGCTTAACTTCTCCTGTTTCATTAAAGTCCTTCTCCTCCTCTCTCCTCAGCACCATTTCACCCACTGCACCACAGTCTCAGCGGCCGAATGTTTATCCAACCCACCTGATTACGCTTACTCCCGTGACGCTGGCCGAGAGGGGTTTGAATCTGCGCTTCCTTTCGAACGACATACTGATGCCAAAAGCGATAAATTCTGAAAGCAGACCCAGGTTGCTCGCGTCTTCTTTAGGATCTAAATAAAATATTTATTGGGCCTTGCTGGCACTTGGTTCTTGCCTTCACGCCTTCTTCTATGCGCACAGACCGCCAAGCTTTTGTCGCCTTAGAATTTGGTATATCTACTCTTTTACGTGCGCCCCCTCCCCGCCCCCAATGAACTGCAGCTGCTCCTAGGGTGTGTGTCCATGCAGTGCCAGAGCCCCACTGAACCACTGCTGCTTCCGGAGTGTGTTCATGCAATGCTGCAACGCCACTGAACCGCACCTTTATTACCGTGGAACTCCACTGGACCACTGCTTCTGTCCGTGTGTGGCAATGCAACACTGGAGCCCCGCTGTACACCACTTTTACTACTCTTGAACCCCACTGAATAACTGCTGCTTGTCGGGTGTGTCCGTGCAGCGTTGGGACCCCACTAAACGCCACTGAACCCTTGCTGCTTGCAGCGTGTGTCCACACATTGCTGGAACCCCATTAAACCCCGCTTTTGTTACTCTGAAACCCCACTGAACCACTCCTACTTCCCGGGTGTGCTCCATGCAGTGCTGGAACTGGTCGGCGTCAAGCAGCGCACCCTCATGCTTGGAGTGGCGTGCATGGGCTGGACGCTGGGCATGTGCCTGCTGCCGCTGGTCGCCTACCTGAGCCGCACCTGGGTGATGCTGGCCACCGTGTGCGCCTCGTGCGCGGTGCCGCTCTTCTTGTATCTAAGGTGAGCTTCCGGATGTCCCCCACTTAAACTGCCTCGCGCGGCTCCGGTAGGAAGCCGAGCAGCCTTCCTTCGTCCTTGACGGGCCGCACGTGTTCGTTGTAGGATCATCCCCGAATCCCCGCGGTGGCTCTTGTCGCAGGGCCGGCTGCCCGAGGCCTCGGCCATACTGCGCAACATTGCCGCCCGCAACAAAGTTGAACCCCCGATAGACCTCGACCAGAAGCTCAAGGTCAGTGTTCTGGGCCGACAAAGCCTGAAAATGGACCACTAGTTGATCCTTTACCTTCTCTTCCATTTCTTCTGATGCTGCTTCCTCCAGATTCAAAGAAATTTCATGTACTGCTATGCTGCAAAAGGCTCCACTTCGAGTGCTTTCTTTATAAGTTAGCAAGTAGATATTGATAGTTAAGAGTACTTGCTTCTGTCATACCCTTATTATCTAGCTTTTAACGAGCTAGCTCTTAATCCATAGGTTCCTAAGCAAAAAATGTTTGTCGCTGTCGTCGCAGTTAGTAGTAAATAAGCGTTCCTGCAGCCGAACTTGACCGGGTAGAGAGAGACTGGGAAGGCACTCGGCCCAAACGTGCTACCACCAAACCGCGGCACGATCATGTGAGTACAACGTGAACAATCACGCGACCACCCATGGCACCTCGCGCCACCTTTCCCAAAACAAACATACTGAATGTTTCCAGAAAAGGTGTGTTTGTGTTAGTAGTCAATTCGGGTGACCGGGGCGAGAGGAACGAGAGATGGATGGGGTCTCGCACTGGCATCCTGTAAAAACTGCACCTTCATGTGTGCAGGGGTTCATTTATGGCTCAGTCTTAGACGAGGTGGTAGGGGGAAGAGGTCCCATTTCACCACGAGTTTCTTAGACTTTTTTGTCAAAAAAATGTGGTTTATAATGTTTTTTCTGTGTGCAACTCCTCGCCAGACGACTGGCAGGCGATCTTCCCCTCGCCGCCATTAAATTTGCCTCTGTCCTTGCGTAATCACTATCGCACGCCAGCTAGAGCTGATTTTCTACTTTATAAATTATGCAGTGGTCATTACCAATTTATGATCATCTTGCGCATTACACAAGTCTGAGTTCCATGCATAGTATCCAACCTCTTCTAACGGCATACCTTTAACGCCTGCATCGATGCATTTTGAGAGGGCAGCTCTTAGGAGGCTGTTCCTGCTTTCCGTGTCGTGGTCGGCATCGTCATCTTCGTTGGCGTAATCGTCGGCGTTGTAGCCTTAACCGGTTGTCCAAGTAGCAGAGCGAAGGCCACCTGAAGGTGGCTGCGACGGGTTCCCGCGGAAGGTGGCTAGCAGCGTAACACGCCACCTGCCAGCGGTGGCAGGTGGCGTGTGAAGAGCTGCACTCAAACTTATTATTACCCACTATCGTAACCATCTGTAAATTTCTTTTTAATTTTGTGCACTGATTTTTTTCCGTCGAACACTACCAACGGACTCTTGTGCTCAGATGCTTGTCCACAAAATTATGTCCGCCAATTTTGCCCGCATCGAGTGCACAACAGAATTGAGGTGAGTACGCCGAAGCAGTCGAACAAATCACTTCATAAAAAGCATAGCTACCCCGTCCTGTGCCGCATGCGATGCACTGAAGCCTTCTTTCAACGTTTCAAAGCAGCGCCTACAGCTACTGCCTTTTTTAGTGCATGATCGCTCTGTTATTCTGCCGAAAAAAAGACAACCGAAATTGTTCCTTTGTCAAAACACATTTTTGTAGTATTTTAGGATATGAACTTATATTAACTAAAGAAGTATTTGCAGTAACAACAATTTTTTTTTCAGTATTGCGTTGTCTGTTGTTGCACCGACAGACGAACACAAAAGTAATGCACAAATTTACTACTCTACGACAGAACGTCAAAAAACTTTTGTCGTATTTTTCGACTTGGTAATAGTGCTATTTCACTATTTCACTGCAATATTTCAAATTTTTTGTGGTTATCTATTTCAGAAAGTTCAGCAAGCCATCAGCGCCGAAGAGGAAGAGGAAAAATCGGGCTCCTTTCTCGACCTGATCACAAAGCCCAAGATACGAAAGTGCCTGCTCATTCTCACGCTTGTGTGGTGAGCCACTAGGCCATTACCTCCGTCTGGCAACCTCCATTAGACATACGATATAAAATTAAGTACTTATAATGGTGCTGTCATTTGCTTTTAATCAAAAGTGTATGTTGTCAATATACAGAAAACATAGCAATGGCGAGTGGTTACTAGCAAATTAAAGAAGCTGTTACAACTGCGTCCAGGTGAATAAGAACTAGTTCGAGTGCATTTGCGAAACACCCTCAAGTTATGAACAGCAACTGGTCAATTCGTTTTTAAGAAAGAAGTACTAGTGGCAGAAGTTATTTTTATTCCTTAAACAGTTGTTTAGGCGGCCGTCAATGTAGTTCCTCTAACATATGATATTTTTTAACAGTACTGTTACCTATGGGGCTAAAAAACTTGGAATGCAGGCTAGTATTAAAATGAGGCCAGTGCCGCGACTTACGAGAAGAAAAACTACAGCGCCAACTTCGCTTCTGAGATGAAAGTAGAACACTTGTAGTGTCAGTGTGTGGCACATTGCGGGGCAACAGTGCCACTTCGTGTCGTGTTTCACTTCTGCACACGACATGCAGGTGTCGATGATACAGACATCAACACATGCATGTCCTACGGCAGCGAATACTACAGATGGAGTGCGCATTGCATGTGCAAATACAAGCAATATGCGAGAGAATATCTCATAGAGTACAATGATTTCACCTCAAATGTGAGAAAAAGCTTACTTCTTGTTCCTTCTATTTTTTAATGCGCTGGTATTAGAATTCAAACCGCCCATTGACTGCAGGAAAGTGACGTCACGAGACAACTATACGATTCGATGTTCCACGTATCCTCACCGCCTCCGTGTCGCCACCTCTAGACACCTTCAGGAAAACATCCAGCCACCAACTAGATAACCCGAAAAGATGTCTGCTTGTGCGCAGGCAGACATGTAGAGGTCAGCAAACACAACCATAAAAGAACGACACAAAGCTCAATGTAAAGGCATCAACAGCTTATAATGTTACCGCACGGCTAACACACCATGCAATTAGATGCTCCGCTAATGTTTTTATAGGTGAAGAACCTTCATCTGCAAGTTCTTCGCAGGAAGAAAAAATAAATCGGCGCTTTGAGTGTTCCCATCATTACTGCGCACATCAGTATACAAGGCCATTTTCGTAATTTTGCACTGGCCCATACAACGACGCCAGCGTTAAGCACGGAGTTGGCGACGGACACGATGGAAGCCGATCCGATTCCCGTTTACTGCTTATATTTCTGGCTGTGTTATCGGCTACAGCTTTTCCTTTTGGCGTACGATGGTGCCATGTGGCTTGCAGGTCTGCCGACAGCTGCGCCTACAGCGGCCTGCACATCAACGTGACGCACCTGAGTGGCAACGAGTTCCTCAACTTCCTGTACCTGGCGCTCGTGGAGGTTCCGGCCAACGCGGTCGGCTGGTGGAGCATGGACCGCTTCGGCCGCCGCTGGACCAACGTCTTTTTCGTGCTCCTCACGGCTGCCGCTTGCTGGGCGCCCGTGGTCGCACCCTCGTGTGAGTCGCCGCAACCTTTTTCCTCTGACTGCCGGCGCGGAGGCTTGTTGCGAGCTCGGGCGACACAGTGCGAGACACTTCAGCGGCTATGTGGTCGTAACGTTCGGCTGCTGAGCACAATTTCGACGGTTCGAACCCCGGACGCGGCGACCGCGTTTAGATGGAGGCGAAGCACAAAAGACGCCTATGTGCTGTGCCATCACACTGCGTGTTTAAGAGCAGCAGGAGGTCAAAATTTGTTCGCAGCCCTCCTCCAGTACGGCGATTCTTGATCTCCCCCTCATTTCACTCTTTCTTTCGTCCCCTCTCTCATGACGTGGTTGAGGTGTCCGCCGCGAATGAGGCTTGCTGCGGTTTTCCTTTCCTCGTGGAATATCCACATTCATACATTCTCACGTTGCCGTTGGCCAGAGCTTTCCATTCCATCCAAATTCTGGCTAAACCAAGGCACCGCGAAGGCCCAGGATAGCGCTGCAACATCTTCCTGGACGCTTACATACTTATCATCCAGAAATTTTTACAGAGAAGGTCCCGCTCACATCTTGGTACGCGTAGGACGACGATACTGCGCATGCTGGCTGAACATTCTTGAAGTGCGTTGTTTCCTCTTCAAATTTGCCTTTGTTTTAAACTTTCGGCAGTTCTGCACTCAATGCCACAACTGCTTTCAAACTGCCAGACGCAAGCAGGCAGGAATACAAACGAAGTTACTTGCAGAAAACTGTTCGTAGGGCGTACGTAATCACTCGAAAGGAACAAAGCAATCGTTGGCAGCGAAAGGCGCAACTTGCACGTGACATGGGTCAGGATCAACTGGCTGCCGACGACGTTCTATTATACAAGGCTCAGATTACGGTAATATATTGCCGCGAACATTCAGGAGCATCCACACATCTGGGCACCTTTGTCCAAGCGCTCTAGAAGCGTGTATGTGTAGCAAATGAAGTGAAATTTTAGGTTAGCTGCTTTGCTAGGGGCAATAGACTTGTGCCTGTGCAGCTTGTATGCGCATCAGGCAGAACTTGAGAGCAAGTGTGGTCATTGAAACTCAGTACCTGCGTTAAAATTTCTCTTGCCTTACTCCGCAAAACATCGTTTGAGTGCTGCATACAATGGGTGCGCACCACTGTGCAGCCGTCCACACACCTGTCTAGAACGCTCTAACCGCGAGCTGTGTTAATTCTGCAATTATGATAATCGCCGTTTCCTCGTGAGACCGGTATAGCTTCTAGAGACATGGCGAGCTAAATATGTTCCGTAGAAATGTGCATGCACAACAAGGTGAGTTTTCGAACCCTAGGACACTTGTAAATGACAAAAGTGTACTCCGCAGTACACGCCATTCGAATGCTCTAGAACGGTGTGTGGGTGACTGTACATCGGTGGTGACAGTCATTATTTGCTAATAGTGTTGCAAATCTAGCCGGAATCTTACTCGCGTGAAGAACAATGTCATGAGGATGTGCTTCGCGGTTTTAAATAAATAACAATAAATAAAAACTGTGGGTATACATACAATATTGCGGAAATATGTACTAATCAAGGAAGCCTCTTCGATCAATGCTTTCTTTAATATCAATATGCCTGCCAGATTATCATTGTTCGAAGCTTGCGCTTTCTCACCTACAGACGCTTGCGATTTCTCACATACTGCGCAGTACAAACCGCGTGCATATATCTGTGCAGTGCTGCGCAGTGCGCCCACACCTTTAGCACCGAAAGACTCCGGCCTAAAATTCAGCCTTTTCCCTATTACCAACTCCCCCATACCCACATTCATGGGCTTCTCTCGGAGCCCCTCCCCTCCTTAATAAATAAATTAATTCTTTAATTCATTCACTTTTTCAATGCGAGCAGCGCAGGCGCCTCATTGACCGGACATCCGCAGCGCGCCGCCCTCCAGCGCGCTTTCGTACGCTTCGATGGCAGCCCGCGTTACTTCACTGGGGCAGTCTTCCAATCGGTAGGATTATTCTGCTGCGGCGCGCGCTGCGCTTCCTGCACCTTCCGCGACGCGGTGCAGTCCTTGCAAACACAAAGTGAACAAGGGAGGGGGAAGCCTCAGGGAGCTTGGCAACGTTTCGACAAGGGACATGTCTTGTTCAGGGCCCCTCCCTTACCATGCCTTGATAGACGATAAGCTAGTCGACGGAAATGTAAGGAGAGAAGGAGGGAAGGGTGTGATTCACCATTTTTGTCCAATCTGACAGAAATTGATAATAAAGGAGGCGTTCTTTTCCCTCAGTCTCACAGAGCAGTCACCTTCCACTCTCACCCTTGCTCATTTTTGTGTCCTCTTTCTGTGTAAAGTTTGACCTATAACGAGCACTTAGAAAATAACTGTCTGATGTGATGATGATGAATATGGATTTTTATGGCGCAAGGGAATCTATGGCCAAACAGCGCCATGGCGCAAGGAATTTTCAAATACTCAAGGTTGGGTCAAAGACCCATTTCCCAAGCATTTCACCCCTGATAAGCCAAGCACCAGGCCAGGGGAAAGCTTGTACCCATTGTATCACCGGTGGGTACCCGGCGGCACTGGGGATCGAACCCCGCACCTACCGCATGCGAGGCGGATGCTCAGCCACTTGGCCACCGCTGTGGTTATTGTCTGATGTGTCTGCTCGGTGCGCTGAGACTGAAGAGGCGAAGCATCTCTCAGGGGATGCAACTTTGAAGATTCGCCTCCGTAAGCGAAACTGTGTAATTGGGCTGAGTATAGTTGAAAACACGACGACAGCTCTAAACAAAAGTGCCCGGGGCTAGACAAGCGTTTTTGATCACGTCAGTGCAACCGATCGCCGCTGAAAGGCGGACCAGTTTTTGGCGACTGGTCGTGAACGGCCGCTACCCTTGACGCTCTCAACCTGCCCCCTTTCAACTTCAGTCGAATGCCTGTACTGTGCGTTTTTACGGCTGTAAAAAGACAGTAAATGCCTCCTATACGTCCACTAACCTGTGAGCTCAAGAGATGGCATTCATGCACTCCTGTGCCGCTGGATAACAAGCAATCGACAGATTAAATACCCAGAAAAATGAAAAAAAGCAAGCAAAAATACTGCTTGTGCCGCCGCTGTAACCTTAAGTTCCTAGGCTGCGTTTGGTTTCGTCCAGAAGTTCGCTAACGGTCTTTAACCCGCATATGCTCCTGCATGTTGAGTATAGACTCCTCCGCGAGAGATGATAAAGGAAAAACGGCAGTTTGTATAAATTGTTGATTTCTCAATTAATTTCCTTTTTCTGGTCCTTGGGCTTTATATTGTCTCGTAACAGAATATTATGATGAAGCATGTAGTAGAAATTTCGAAAACTGTTCTTTCTTTTTTAAGTGCCTCGTCGGTTTCTGCCACGGAATGACTCGTCTGATTTCACCATCCGGGTAACCTGGTTTAACTCCGGGGATTACACCTATGCATATGCTATCGGAGTATTTGATAAACGCTCATACTTCACAAGTATCCCCTTCCCCTCGGTGCTCTTAGATTAAGGATAACGTTTTAGCCACCTTTTTGGTGCGGAATGCCAATAACGATAATGTTTTGCTCACCTTTTACCGTGATCTTGAGTCCATCCGCCAAGTCCGGCCTTCCGACGGCTGCTGCCACCGCCTCGGTGATGAACCGCTGGTTTCTTCGTTATTACTCCATGTTTAGGGCGCACCGCGCACGCACAATCACAACTATGTCGTCTATCTGCGTCAGGGATCCTAAGTCAGTAGGCCTGGCGTCCAGCGAAGGCGTCTTCATGGCCAATTGGCGCGTCTTTTCTCTCCGAATACAGTCTGCTTCTTCCCTGTGCCACATAGCGTGTAGCTGATTCGTATATTACGCCCTGTTGATCTGCATCGTCCCCGGCTCATAGCCTCGGATGCCGTCCATTGCGTTAGGCTGAACAGGGCGCCGGCCTTCCCAATTCGCCCGTAGTCTTCGTTAGGCTTAACACTTACACTGGGTTGAAAACAGTTGAAAGTCCGTAAAAAAGTCGACATTTTTGCTCACAGCACAAAATTATTTATCCACGTGGTCCCTATAGACATTGCTTCACACGAACGCAGTATTTTTTTAGTAGCCACGGTCCACTTCACGCCGTCGAATGGCCCAGGAGCAGGAGCTCGTACACAGGGCGACCGCTTCAACCCTGTCCGCGTCCTCTGTCTTTTCAAATATTGTGCGCAAACCTTGATTCTAAAAGTCCCTGCGCATCGTCCATTCCGGCTTCCCGTCGACGGAGCGCTGTACAGTCTCGGCATCGCCGAGAAAAGGTCAGAACTTCCGATGACTGCAATGTCACAATTCTACAGGCAAGAACAGAAGCTAAACAAGATAGCAAGCACCGGCAAAAGCAGTACGCCGGGTTTATGCGTGCGTGACAGACGAAATCAGCAAGAGTTTATCTCGAAGGGCTTCTTTTTGCTTAGCTAGTATCTTGAAGCTTATCAGCTGCACCTCGAAAGCGATCGTCAACGTAATAGTAGTCACGCAGCTTTCGTCGCTGTTGCCCTATCACGTTGATCTGCAGTAAGACGCGCTGCATGCCTGCATTAGCCCGCCCTGCAACTCGTGCGAATGGGATGGAGTTCGGCTGTCAACCGCACTTTCGGAAAATGATGGAGCTTGGAAGAGAATAACCAGCCCTTCTGTGGCAACGAGTGCCATTGCACACAAGGGTCTCGTAATGCTAAAGATGACAGTGTACGATTGGTTCCTATAGCTGATCGCGACATCTTTCCAGGACGCCTTCAATACTGCACCGCGCTATAGTACCGCGCTGCTTACAGGTACGGACTGTATGGAATCCAGGATCCCTTTGGGTGATGGTGACGTCTCTATACGGGACGCGCCTCTAAGCGAGGGGGGGGGGGGAGGGGGGGGGCACAGTGTCTGCCCGGTTCGGAAGGAGAACGAAAAGAAAAGATGTAAAGGCTGAGAACGAACGTCGACGTGAGATAGCACTCACAACAGGCACGGAAAAGCAAGGACGCAATGAAGACACAAAATGATATGGGCGCAATCTTTGACGTCACTAATTCAACCGATGGGGCGTGAAATACAGATGCGTTAGTTCAACGGGCCCCTCTTCGATTAAACTGGAGGCTTTTGATTCCGAGAAAATGGCGAGGCAATTGAGTGTGGTCCAAATGTTCGACTGCAGATAAGAAGCGAAATGCTCTCGAGTTGGGTCTAGATCCTTTTGGGAAGGTAGCGGGAGGATAGCTTACGTCATTGTCGTTCGTGCAAATTAACAAACATCGTTCCATGGTTCATTGTGGCTTGTTTATGCCTCAGCGGATCATGCACTGCTCCTTAGCAGTCACTGAATGGAAACAGAAATCTGACACCACTCTCTCAGTTCTGTTTCGAATACGTCTTAGTTAAAGGCAATGAATAAGCATGTTTTAACGTATTGCCTCTAGTAAGGATCAAAAAGAAAATGTTCTTTTGCGACTCGTTTTGGGGGGCCGGGGGGGGGGGGCATAAGATAAGAAAGGTTTCCTAGCTGCACAAGTTCTTTCAACCGGCTCCAGGTTCGCATTATAAAAAAAACGAGAACTTCCCGCAAAAATCAGAAAGAAAAAAATGTAATTCCGTTAGTAGCGTTGACGGTTTGCTTATCCCGGTCTGTTACTGTCGCAGACTGAAATACCTAGAAGAATAAGAATGGGATGGACCGCATTTGGCTGATTCTCTCAGATTATGAATGGCAGTTTATCAATGTCCCTCAAGAGCAAAGTATATAACAGCTGTACCTTACCGGCACTCTTCTATGGGGTAGAAAGCAGGGGGCTAACGAAAAGGGTTCTACGTAAGTTAAGGACAACGCAGCGAGCTTTGGAAGAGAAAATGATAGGTGTAACGTTAAGAGACAGGAACAAGGCAGAGTGGGTCAGAGGTCAAGCGCGAGTTACTGACATCCTAAGCTGATGATGACGATGATGATGGTCGCAAAAGCATTTAAAGCACATCTGAGATCACAGGCCTGTTTCCGTACAGGGTCCTGGTCTTTCATAACTGATGAGCTGTCCAACGTACTTTATGCGCCCTGCACCCTTTATGACCGAAAAGTAAAGAATGTGGAATGAGTGATGCTCGAGCTCTTTATGAGATAAAAAACATCCCTCAATGTGAATTGAGTGATGTTCAAACTGAACATTTTAATGACTCGAATAATCTGGAACCGGCGAAGTGTTTTTATTGCTCAAGGAAACGGGGCTATGCACAATACATCGCCCCATCAAAGCCTTGCTGCTACGCATGCTGGAGCGCCGTATATACATGTTGCCGTTGCAATCACCGCAAAACTTCATTGGAAAAGCACGTCAACTACCACTTTGGTATACTGGCGTCACGACGGTTTTGTGGCACAGGCGGATTAACACGTGACGAGGACGTGAACTCAAGGGTGTAGACCTTGCAGGCTATGCAGCCCACCAGTACATTTTGTGGTGTGCAGCTGTAGGCAATCTATTTCAATACCAACAAGCTTCGACATACAACTTGTTTAAAATAACACCAAAACAACGCGCCTGCGGCCCACGTGCGTTCGCATGCTTATCATGGTAAATCAGCTCTGTACATTTCTTCGCCCGGGCTCGTGAAACATTCTTGAATCCTTTTTCATCATCTTTTACTCCGAAGGAAAGTACCCATTGCTGCAACCCCAGGTAGCCGTGACCATATTGTAATGTGACGCGCCTAGTATAGTCAAGGGTACATTGGCTTGAAACCTTCTCCAAGAAATGGTACATAAGATCGCAAAAAAGCCGTTTTAAAATAAATAAACAATGATGTTCAACTCTGACTGCAGTAAACAGCCTTTGAAGCAACTCCAATACTGAAGAAATACCTTTTAGATGTAATCACGTTGCTTCCACTCTCAAACTTCGTCTACGTATTGGATATAAAGAACTGTTTTTTTTTTTCAAGATAACTCGTAAGAACTGGCTTGTAAATTCGTCTACAACTTTGGTTACGTCTGCTTATTTTTTTGTTTCCGTGCGCGGCATGAAGGCGTTATGAAGACTCTGAAATTTTTTTGTGAAAACCACCAACACGCGCATCCCGCGCGCAAAATATTCTCGAGTCTGTGCGCGAACACTGGAGTGTCCACTGGAGCACTAAAAAGTTGGGACCTTTGCCTACAGCGAGACGACCTGCCGCGGGCACATCTAAAGCCTAGGCTTTTCGTCGACTGTAATGCCTTCTCAAGTAGGAAATACCGAAAAAGTAGGCTTTCGACGCACAAAACTGGACGCTGTCCATAACGCGCCCATTGCAGGAAAAGAAAGATTGAATGAGAAAGTACTAGGCCGAAAGCTCAGATCCAGCTCAGTACACTTTAGTGCTCAATACAGGCGATACAAAACATAATTAATGATTTGTTTATAAATCTAACCGACAGTAATAATAATAATAATAATAATAATAATAATAATAATAATAATAATATTAATAATAATAATAATAATAATAATAATAATAATAATAATAATAATAATAATAATAATAATAATTGGTTTTTGGGGAAAGGAAATGGCGCAGTATCTGTCTCGTTGGACACCTGCACCGAGCCGTAAGGGAAGGGATAAAGGAGGGAGTGAAAGAAGAAAGGAAGAAAGAGGTGCCGTAGTGGAGGGCTCCGGAATAATTTCGAGCACCTGGGGATCTTTAACGTGCACTGACATCGCACAGCACACGGGCGCCTTAGAGTTTTGCCTCCATAAAAATGCAGCCGCCGCGGCTGCGTTTTTATGGAGGCAAAACGCTAAGACGCCCGTGCAGACAACACCTATTTTCCTTTACTGCGAAAGCAGTGTTACTGTACCTTCTGCCCGATAACCTGATGTCTGCTGAAATGAGGCATCCACCCTGCACATGCATCACCCAGAAGCGCCAGCCACATCCCCACCGTACCGCGAGGGGGGGGGGGGGGGGGGCGGGGGGGGGGTGCTCACACAGCCACCGCCACCACCATTCCACCGCCCCATCGCACCCCTGCCTTGGTGGGCGATAGATGTTATTAATAATAACAATTGGTTTTGGGGGAAAGGAAATGCCGCAGTATCTGTCTCATATATCGGCGGACACCTGAACCGCGCCGTAAGGGAAGGGATAAAGGAGGGAGTGAAAGAAGAAAGGAAGAAAGAGGTGCCGTAGTGGAGGGCTCCGGAATAATTTCGACCACTTGGGGATCTTTAACGTGCACTGACATCGCACAGCACACGGGAGCCTTAGCGTTCTGCCTCCATAAAAACGCAGCCGCCGCGGTCGGTTTCGAACCTGGGAACTCCGGATCAGTAGCCGAGCGCCCTAACCACTGAGAGGTGTTGCTTGACCTTGTGACGTCATCACAACTAGCCCTTGTGGATCACCTTCATTGGCGATAGAGGTCACATGACCTTTTTGGCGCCATCACAACCTGCCCCGCGTGGCAGGTGGCCATTAAAATAATGATTCGTCGAGGGAGGTCAAGAAACCTTGTGACGTCATCACAGCTTGCCCACCGGGTTGTGACCAAGACAACAACCGAGATAGAGAATCAAAATCAAAATTCAGAAAAAAAAATGTTATATGTCCTAATGTCGGTACCGTCACCGCATAGCGCATACCTGCTGCTTATTACAGGTAGCAGTCTGAATATGGCGGTTGATGGACCGAAAATTTCAAAGAAACCGACGCAAACAAACAATCTGCAACAGACGCTGCCACAAATTTGAAATCTAATGATAACGCATCCCACTCTTAAGGTGACTGGAGCGTCCTCATAATTTTTCTTTCTTTGCGCGCATCCTTTTGTTAATCCCATCTTGGAGCTCCGTATATTTCAAATTAGCCCCCAGATTTTTCATGTCTGTAGCTCAAGGATGTTGCCACTGTACTCGAAGCACTCCTGTAATGGTCAGTTCGCTGAAAAATTTCTACTGATACAAAATACGGAACATTTAGTAAGTTGCTACATGCTCATACTGGACATAGCCAACCAGTATGTCATACCATCTTTGGTATAAGTTCTACTCATATGTTGTCTTCATTATACGATGACCTCAACGAATGCACCTTCGCTTGCAGCCGGCCTGGTGCACCTGATCTCATCGATCGTGGCCAAGTTCTCCACCACAGCGGCGTACATGATGATGTACCAGCAGTCGGCCGAGCTCTTCCCGACGCCGCTGCGCTCCTTCTCAGTTGGCGTCCTCACAGCGCTGGCCGCCATCTTCACCGCATCCGTGCCTTACGTTGTCTACCTGGTACGTCTGTAACTTCTGTCGCCAGCATTACCAAAAGTTCGGCACAGCGCTCAGACAGTGCCGCTAAGCCTATCGGCCTATCACTTTCTATTCTGCAGCCACTGGTTCATTATCTTTCTTTCTTACGTCACGGATGACGTCAACGCGCTATTTTCCAGCGTTCAAAGCAATGCGCCACGTGGTGGCAGCCAAGGGAACTAGAAGCGCTTGTCTTCGATTCTTGGTAATGGAGTCCTGACCGCATGAACATCTGGGCTGCGAGGAATTCTTCTCACAAAGAAAACATGTGGCCATATTTTTTAACGATTTATTTCCTGGTTCATTCCTTTTTTTCTTCTTCAGCCCTGGTAACCACCTGTGACGTCATTGCTTGACATTTGACGAGCACTGTTTTCCGGCTCCTTGTATCAGGGTTCACTAAAGGCTTTGAGGTAAAGGAATAGGACGGGGAAGGATTACAAAATACAGCCCCTGTCTGTGTATGTAACAATTTTTGTATATCGATTCTATTCTTTTGTTACCGCTTGCAGTGCCTACTGGCTTGTTTCGATGACAGCTAAGGCATGACAGTGCCTCAGCCACGGGCAAATCGAGAAAATATACGAAAAATGATCAGAATTAATACATTAGCTCTGTCCTCTTCGGATCCATTGAGTGCGTAACCTGTGCCTTCATTCTTTGCACTGGTCGTATCGTAGTAGTTTTGTTACTTCTGAGACAATGCTTCAGAGGGATACTGATGATAAATTGATGTTGACCTGTATCAACAAATTACCCTGTTCCAAAGGCAAATATGCTATCCTCGCTGAAGATGGAAATTTTATAAGCTAGGAAACGCCAAAGAAAGGAGTACTAAGTGAGGCGCATCGGCATAGCTTTGCGGGCGCAGATCCCATCCTTCACAGCTGTGTTCACGGGGTCTGTCTCGGTGCCGAGTAGCGGGAAAATTTTTCATTGCAATCTTCTCTGCTGCAAAGGCGTCTTTTGCTGCAGTACAAACATCAACGCACCAAGAAAGAGGCATGGAATCGAATTTTGATAAGATCAAAAATTGGATGCAGCTGTCATCAATGTATTTTTAAGCTGTAGGTGATGAAATTTCGAGTTTTAAGGGTATCTGTGCCTTTTCTCTGACCCCGCATCTTTTTCCAAAAGCGTAGTCCTTGGTCGCGCACCGAATCTAGTATCTCAGAATTCAAAAAGCACAAGGCTGGAAAAGCACCTTATGGCCACAGAAGTGCTGACCACATCATGAAATCGTCCACATCGTCCTTCATTTTGCCCGATCTTTTTTTTTCAGATTCGCGTGTTACTTGATTATTTATAGAAGTCTACCATGTGCAAGATTGTTTCTAATATTGACCAAAATGTAAGGCGGTCCAAAGTATTCTGACAGCCGGAATATCGAATGGCAGGAGAAGATGCTGCGGAATGCCGATAATTAGATAAAAAGAATTCGTGAACGACTATACTATCCAGATTCAGCACAAAGAAAGCAGTTTTCCTGGAATATGGCTTCGCAGAGCAGTGCACTTGACACGTCTGTCCGTGTTCTGATGGTGAATTCTGTAATGGGGGCAAGTATAGCAAGCGTATACAAATTGGCGCAATATATGATATTCGCGTCAATTTCGTTTCCTTTTCCTTAATTATTTTTTCTTTAATTGAAAGCATATGCTGCTTAAAAGTGCAGTCACCAACCAAGTAGGGTTTTGATCACGTCTCATGGAATCAGCTATGCTCCAACACGTCAACAACATTCCGACTTGATCAACGACCGCATTTTTGATGATATCATAATGTCATGCCTCGCCAGAGAAATTGTCGTCGAACCGTTGGCTCTTGAGGTTTTTAGTTCCTGGTTTCAGTATCTTGTCTGTATTTGGTTTCTTAGCTGGTTCAATTGTTGCTCTTATCTTTACGTCGATTTTTTTTTCATATAAAGCTGTGAGCTCCTTACATCTGTCACAAGTGTTCCATTCTTTCAGCAGACCATTGTTTCGGGTGTGTTGAAGGTTACGTGTTGTCAATGAATACCTCTGTACCTCCTCACTCAGTCTCCTAATCGATTATGCTTTGTTTTGAATGGGCGATGGGTACGTTATCAGCATTTATTACTTCTTTCGTGTAAACCAAGCTTCATGCGAAAACGCATTTTTGATACATCCTTTTCTTCTTCCCTTTTAAATAAAGATTGCTCATTCACATATGCTGCTTCAATTACTGTAACTAAAAACAATAAGGGTTAGAGCCTAACATAACCTTCCAACCACACGCAAAATATCGAGGCAAATTTGAAATTATCTTTCGGCCATACACAGCTTCATCCGCAAATGGATACCCGAAAGCATGGTTAAGTTTGGTTCAATACAACAGTATAGAACTTCCCAAACATTGCTGTTTTCGAGGTGGACGGCAGCGCTAACACATAACGGAACACATAACAAAACAATGTAGACTAACTTGCTTGAACAACTTTCCAATGTTTCTCAGAACAGTAACACAGATCGCACTTTCTAATGCTAAAGTGCGAGAAAGGTGCACATTAGAATTCGATGAGAATAACCGATCACGGCTGTCTATCCAGGGTAGATACGGTGCCTGGATTCCGTTCCTCTTCCTGGCGGTTCTGACCACGGCTGCGGGGATCGCGGCAGCCTGGCTACCCGAGACCAAGGGTTACCCGCTTTGCCAGACAGTCGAGGAGGCCGAGAAATTCGGCGACGACCAAAAGTTCTTCTCGTTCAACAGGTGAGAGACGAGCCACACATATAGTGTGCCGCCAAATGAAATTACTACTGTACCTTTACGCCACCGGTTTCGTCTCGTTTCTTCATTTCTTTCTTTCCTTCTTTCTTTCGTTCATTCTTTCTATCTGTCTTTCTTTGTTTCTTACTTTCTTTTTTCTTTCTTTCAAGTTGTCTTTTCTGCCGTCTTTTTTCCTCTTTATTTTCTTTTTGCTACTTTTTTTGCGTTATCAATTCAACGTCAGTCACTTTGCTCGACAGGAGATCTCGCGACTATTAGTCATTCTCCTTCGCTGCATTATTCTTCAAACTTTGTTGTCGGAGCATTCGTCTTTCTCGAAAGACTAGAGACTTTGTGTCGGCGTTGCAATAATCTTTAGAAATCTTGCCCTTATGTCGTTTTTATCTGTTTGTCACACCAATCACTGGGACACAAAAATCAATGAAGAAGGTTCCTAAAAGAGTGCAGAATGTTTAAAGCCAGCGTAGTAAGCAAATGGTGTTGTTACAATTTGAAGACAACGTCGAACGAAATTGAGCGAAGCGTTGAGTAGCAGAAATGTTACCCAAAGGGTTTGAATTATTTGCATGGAGATAATACCAATCTTTACTGTTTAGTTTTATTTCGAAAGGTTTTTAGAACGGTTTAATTTGAGCTGAAATTTTGCTGATAGCGGCTTGGACGATGCCAGGACCTTCAGCGGGGCACTGCTGCATTAATGCGATTGACATAATGCATCAAGTCCTCCTTTGTTTCATTATTTCTTTAAATTCTTGCTACCAAACTGCTGTCAATGCTCAAACCATTGAACAAAAAGGCGCGTGCACAGGACTGAAGTGCACGGAATTGCAAGAATCTGCCACAGACGTTTTAAAAGGCAGTAGGTTCAACAGGTCATGAAGAGTACTCGCACAAACACGTTCAGTCCTTAAGGAACAGGGGTATGAGTAATGGGGGATTTCAGTGGCAACGAGGCAAGAGGAAAGGATCAGAAAAATGTTTGGATCCAGATCAGCATAATGTTTGGAGAAATTGTGGAATTCGGGGAAGGTACGCATATGGTCGAGGAAAGAGCGGGGAAGGTAGGGTATATTCGCATAACTCGGATGCCCAGAAGAATACGGTGCTGGGGGAGGGGAAGGAGGAGGGTAGAGATTTGTCACGAACAGGAAGGGCACTCAGAGATTCTCTGTTGTCACTTCTCGCTGGGAGGATTAAAGTTGTAATTATGTAGCGTAACAAGACTCCTGCTTATCTGTTCTGCCAATAGGTTAGAAGAGTCCTCCAAGTTCAGACACGACAAAGAAGACGGCGACAAGAAATCGGTCGAAATGCAGCCCCTGCAGGCTGAAGCATGATTGCCTAGGAGAAACTTCACACACTTCGGCACCTTCTACGACGCGAACCACCGCTCGGAAGACGCAAACCACAGGACGTGCTACCCCATCAAGATGACGAAAGGAAATGATCGATAATGCCGGTTACTTCGTATTTCGCCTGTCATGATAAGGGATTCATGGTACCGTTCTATGTGTGTAACACAGGATTCACATACACTGCTATCTATCATCCGGGACCACGATCTACGTCGAATCGTCATCAGACCGACCGCTACGCAGCGCCAAGGAGGTGCTTGGTTGAGCGGTGAAGTACAAGCCCTTTCTCATCATTCCAACGGGTGAACCTGTGCCATGACTTGAAACGCTTTCAGCGTTTTCTAATCGCGTTCATCAAACAGTCCATGGCTGTGGCCACTCAAGTGTCCTTCTACTTCACTGGCCAACTTGTGAGAGCAACCAAAGACAGTCGATCGAATCTTTGCCTAAAGTATCAAGACACAGCATTTATTCCAGATGAATGCACCCAGTGATATCAGTGCCAAAAATGGCTCATCCTATTTTCTCCGACCCATGTTGACCTCTGCCTAGGTAGCATCCGACCAGATTGTGCTCTATTCTGCTGTTATCAAGATGAGCCGCCATTTTGATGCATCTTTTTTTCACAGAGTACGCTACATGTGTTAAACCTGCCTAAATTGTACACATTCATCACCTGGAAGACCTTTAACGTTGGCGAACAAATAAAGTATAAAACATGTACGCAGTATTACAAACCATCGTCCACTGCAGCGGTGAGTGCTCTGCCAAGTTTATCGGCGAGTTTCTTTCATTATTTCACATCTTATTGTGACCGCCTTCCGTTTGGTTGTATAAGTTGTTCATGGAGTAGCTCACAATCACCATCACAAATCATTTTTATTACTAGCCAGGCGGAGTCGACTGGTCAGCAAATATTTATACTCTAAAACAATTACCTGTTCGTAATAACTTAGTCCTTTTTTGGTACATTGATAAATGGTTCATTTATACATTGTTGCGTATCTTTTGAATAGTGATGTTCAACATCAAGATGGGCTACAGGAGCCCAAAGAGCAAAATTTTTTTGCTGCCTTGTTTACAGTAAGGAATTAAATGTTGTATGTAGCGCTGCCTGCATCGGAAAAGCAATAAATTAAGTGCGATGACTGTAAAAAAAAAGTTTTCTCACCAGCTAACATGGCTAATGGGCTTCTTTCAAAGACGGTAAAAGGCTGCGGCTCCCTCATGGAGGGTAAATTTCATAGAGGGTAAAAGACTGCGCAACAGATAAGATGTAGAGACAAGTATTAGGCTTCGACAAACGTTACTCAAGCATTGTCACGTTGAATCAGATCATCGGATAGCGATGGAAGAGTGGAATGCCTGTCCTCAGATTTTGCTCTGTAATCGCCTCGCACCCCGCGATCACTTCCATTGTGTGAATGTTGTAGGTAAATTTAAATAATGGCTGGCAGCCGGCTGCTCTGAAACCAAACCTCTTCGCACCCCTGCTTGCCCCCTCTTTAACTGCCTGCTTTTTATTGTCGCCTGCATTGTTCCTTCCCAAGCCGAACCTTTACGAGTCGGTAGAGTGCAACGAAAGAGGGGGGCGAGGATAGAGGGAGAGTGCGCGACGGGCGCAGGTTATTGAACGTTGACCGGCGTCTTCAATAGACCAGTGGTGTTGGTCCCTCGTGGCGTCTTGTCCGTTCATAATCAGGAAACCTCAATCAGACGGCGAGCACCCATCCGTCTGCGTAGCAACACAAGCTCGAGACGGTATCTCCTCTTCGGCGATAGGCGTGCTGCAACTCGCACTGCTTACGCGGCTGTGGTTGCCGCTGCTTGCGACTGCAGTTCGAAGGCGACCCGGACCATTCGTGTCTCATTGAAAAGCCGCGCTGTTGGCTTTCTCCAGACAGGCCGCTGTCAGGCAGCGCCTTCACGCTGAGAAGACAGGGCGGCTTGGTCAGGTAAGTGTGGCTCGCGCACGTGTGATTCAGCTAACACAGCGACATGATTTACTCGAAGATATTTTGATTACCAGCTCGATTGTTTAGAGATTGAAAGCACTTACTGAACCACGTTGTTGAACCATTCGGTGCACACAAAGCGAGACGTTCATTGAACATTGACATGTCCGCATTGAGAGGCGTTTAAGAACGATAGTTTGGCTGGCCTTTTACTTTTTTAATTCGAATAGCACTTCCGAAGAGTGACTTACTCAGCGACAACGTGTCACTTTTATGCACGTGGATTTCGTGCATCTCATTAACCTCGCCCTTACATGTTTCGAGTCATTCATAGAGGCTAGAAGCACTTGCTTTGTGTGTGCGTGCGTCTTTTGTCCTTGTGTCTGCTTTATATTTTGGCTTGAAAAGACAATTCAAAATGTGGAAGCTCAATTAAGCCGCTCTAAAACCACCGACAAGTATGTCGTGATGATTAAACACCTTCGCGAACACCTGCGCGACGTTTGTTACGTAAGCCAAGCATTAGGCCTTAGTATCTAGAGTAATGTGCTTACTACTAGCATTAAATATTTCGGAAACTAACCAAAGCTTACGGAGCGTGAACAATTTAGCCGAATTGGCTACTGATCGGTCGATAATTAAGCGCTCAAACGCCGCGTTCGAACGGGACGTCTTGACGCGATAATTGGGTCGCTGCAGTGTATTCCAGACTTTGTGTGTTTTAATACATTGATAGTCACTCAGGAATTAAGCATATCTTCAAGTTGCCGAGGTGTATGTGGACACTATAACTGACGCATCAGAAAACATGTTACTTTGACCGCAACAAAAAAAAAATTAATGCGCACGTACACTTCATGACCTCAGTGGTCTCAGCGATCTGAGGACGTCCTTACGTTACTGTGAGCAACATTAAATAGGCCCAACGGTACGTTTGCACAAAGTGTGATTATTTGTTTTTTTTCATTCAGCTAGTAAGTTATCGGCGAAGACGGTTCAGCTACTTCTACGCCTCTTGTTTTCTTCTTAGCTTAGCGTAATCTTAAGCTGAAAGGGGCAGCGTCTACAACACCGTCGATTTCATATTGAGATTAATACTTTTTTCACGTCATTTCCAACCAAACCGAGCGCCCACCGCAGCTTCAAATTCATCTTCATAACATTTGACAAAATGAAAAACAGCTATGCAGCCGTCATTCTTATTTTAATGCTAGTGGACGTGCAAAAGTCCCGATTTTTAGTCGAGTACTCACTAAGAGAATGCACAAAAAATAATCTTAAACACACCATACGCTCACGGAAAACCTGTGGCTAGCGAGCGAAATTCGTTGCATAGACATGGCCGGATATGTCAGCGAACCATACGAACACCTCTTGCACGTTTAAAGCATGGTAGGAGTTGCATGCAGGAGTTGTAGCAGAGCAGACGCAAGAAACCTCGTCGGGGCAGCGGCTCTCTGCTTGAGCACCGAGCTCGCAGAAACACTAAAAACTAGAGAAAACATTACGCGACAAACCAAGACGCCGGCTGGCAGGTTGTTCTTTTGCCGTTTACGGCGACACCGCGCTCGAATTTGTTTTCATCTGCTCCGCTAAGCATCATGTGGCCAACGCTTTTGCTTTTTTATGGCCTTGGCCGTCAGGGCACCACGTAAATTGCCGACAGAAATGCGAAGCAAGAGAAAATAAAGATGAAGCCATTCCACCGCGAACCGTTTTCCGCGTTATTAAACATGCGCACCTAAACTATACAAAGAAAAAGTTAATTCCTCGTGTACATACATATATTAATTGTCTCTCCGAGTTATGTTTCCGGCGTTGTCAGATTGAGGCGCCCTTGTGTGTGTTTCCCATCACCCAATATATTTGCCAGAGTTAATTTAATTGTAATGCGCTGCTGGAGTATGTTCGGCAAGAATACAGCTCTCCTTTTCTTTCCGAATTGATTCACCCGATGACAGTTGATGTTCCATTCACGCAGCTCTATAATGAACGACGCCGTTTACAAATCGAGGATTTCAGATAGTTCTTTAGTAGTAAAAGGACAAATTCCGAGTTTCTGTGGCAATTATTTTTTTTCGCGGTCACCGTTATAAACTAGACAATTAATTACGTTCCTGCAGTAAACATATTTAATTTCAGTTCTCACTCCTTTTTGTTTCTCACGCATGCTGTCACGTCATTCACACTACCTGCTGAGTACGAGGATGAACAGTTCGGAATACGCTGTTTTCTTGCATACCGACTACCTTACTGCGGTAGGATAAACACTAGTGTTATGAGTTATCAGAAAGAAATCGATAATATAAGGGCCTGATTAGGCAGGCTCAATATGAAGGCAGGTGATGCAATCATCACTCATAGCACTGTTGACTTTCTTATACCGGCTGTGGAAGTTCAGTGGTTTTAATGTTTGCCTGAGGTCGTGAGATCGAACCCCGGCTGCGGCGGCTGCGTTTCGATGGGGGCGAAGTGCAGAAACTGCCTTCTTCTGTGCACTGTAAGGGCATAAATCCAGGTGTTATAAATTAATTCGTCGCTATACACTACGGCTTCTCTCGGCCCACGTGCATATTCTGCAAGCTGAACCCCACATATCAGGCCCGTTCCCAACTATTTTCCTTATACTTTTGCAGTTCGGCAATTTCGTGCGTTCGCCCTTTCAAGAAAGCAATGTTTTGCAAAGCCAGACGAATAAGTATTCGACGGGCAGCTCGGACGTTAAGTGTCTTCCTAGCTAGTAAACGACTCAGTTTTCAATTTACTGCTCATCAGCTATATTGATTCTCCCTATGGTGCAGATGTTCTGCACGATCATTGCTTGAGAGGGAGGGGGAGGGGTAAAAAGAGATTTATAATGCACTGCACGTCGGACACTCTGCGGCGTCCACTAGATAGAGAGATGTTCAATCTTCAAAGATCTTCGGTTCTACGTTCATCACAACACTTTATTGTGCACTTCTTTGGCGCTTGGTAAACTCCGTCAGAGGTTTTAACAATATCACTAGAATTAATCTCGCAATGCTTAATTATATACGATCGCAGCAAATCACTGCATACATTTTCACAGCCAAACAACGACATAGTAGAAGGACAGAAACTTGGTCAAGTTTGATACACTCACCATTACGGGCACAGCCTCGTAGGAAATAAGTTGGTTAGTAAAGAGATCAGGAAGTGGATATTAAGCTAGCTAGTTCTGAAATACCGTGCGTATAGTAATGAGAATGTATGCTTACTCCAGCCCCGATTTCAAAATTATTCGTATTTCAAATAAAACAGAGCACAGCAATGAAGGTTGCTTTGAAAGGCGGATAAAAGCAAATAGTTCGCCCACAAGGAAGACTTTGTGATATATGAGTTTGAGGAAACAGACGACACAGCGCAAGAAAGAACCTCAACTTTGTCGTAGTCCCTTTGCTACTAGACGTCGCATGTCACTGAGATAAATCCGCATGTCTTAAATAATAACATTTCATTATGGGAAAAACGAATGTTCATTCACTTGTAGTTCTTAGGAGAAATCAAAAGTTAGGTTCGCCACATTTTTGCCGATGAGGCTTGTAATGCATTCGCATTAAATGTTTTGCGCTTCTCCGACTGCCGTCCTTACTTTTCTAGGCTATGTTCCAATACTTCACCTCCCGTCGTGTTTGTAAGCAAATACGACTCTCTTGTCGCGGGTGACTTCAAACTGCAGCCAGAGGGCGCTTACAACCAGCCATGCGCGGCTTTGTCGCCGTCGAAGCAACGAAGTTCGCCCAAATCCAAGCTTGACTAAGTTATTATGTAATTGATCATATTTTTGGCCTTCTATCTTTAGCTGATCGCATCGCCCACTTCAATTTTGCGACGAAGACTACAGCAGTTCAAACACAGTTCTCGGCGCATTCTCCTCCGCGGGGTGGACAGACCTTGGAAATTCTTAGAAGAGCTGTCGAGCGCCAATTTCGCTGTACCACTTATGGCAGGTTTTCGGAACACATCATAGAGGTGAGAGACGATAACCTGACCGACTTATATGACGATTCAATTATCTTTAATGTCTTTATTTTCCAGCATAATTTCGGATAAAACTTCTCAGTAATCATCGTGCCCGTTTCCCCCAAGTTGTCGCCCTTGTTTGTCGTGTGTTTTGTTTTTCACGCATTGTAGCGCATAGCTCCGCACCCGCGCATTAAAAATCGCTTGTCCCCACCATAGCTTCTGGATAAAGCATAATGCCGGGAGAAGTGCAGTAAAGTCAGCGCCGAAGCAACCACAATAAACACGACTTTGCTTATTATGTCACTAATACCAATCACTCGATTTACCAATCGATTCCTTCTACGTGAGCGTCTAGAAATGGCAGCGTATTCTCCACTATGGAATCGTGCGCCCACATCAATCGTAAGTAGGAAGTCAAATCATTCCTCAAGCCATCCGTTATTGAGGCAACAAGTGCATTCATTCCAGAGATGGCCAAACTATGGTGGCGCGCCTACCATTAGAGCACAACACGTCGTGTTGTTTGAACTCATCGCTGTTGCGTTTATAGTGCTGTGGCACCACAAGGACATGGACATAGGCGGAGTGACAACACAAGTGCTCACTAACAAGTGACAAAATTTATTAGAAGCACAGAAAATATATAAAAAGTCAATGGTTACATGCGCAGTCCAAAACATGGTTACAAAAGCACCCGGCAATTACACGTGATGCAGTACCACGAACCTACCTGTTATCATGAGCTTAATGTTCTTTCAAGATAATCAACCTCAGCGTCAAGTAGCAGCAATGATGGCGAACTCACGCATTCATCGGCCGACTGCCTTACACAGAAGGCCTCCATAATCTCCCAGGAAGTCTTATCTTTGTTTTTCCAGAGAACGCGCGTTTCTTTGAACAGTGGGGCACACTTGTGGATTTTGACATGCTTGGCCAAGTGCATCCCCGAACGTCCATCCGTCAAGGGACCTGGCATGTTCTTGGAGACTTACATTTAGACAGCGTCCCGTCTGCCCCGTGTAATGTCGACCACATGTCAGGGGAATGGTATAGACCACTCCGCAAGCACAGTCCACAAACGGATCGGAGTGCTTCACACCACAAGCTTTTCTTCTCTCCTGCGGCGCGTCACACCTCTCAATGGCAGCACATATCCGCCCTATCTTATTCTTTGCCGAAATGTCCACCTCATAACGGCGAGCCACCTTCTTACGGCTGTGAGACACTCAATGGATGTAAGGTATGGAGGAGAGCTTTTTCCTCCCCTGTGCGCTCTCTTTATGTGACCTAGTCCCCATTAGAGCTTGCTTCTGTACCATAAGCATCCGTTGCGACACGGAAGCCAGCACAAAGGCTGGGAATCCCGCACTATGAATTCGTAGCAACTCGCCCAATTGTCAACTCGGTTTTGTTTGCTTGTCGGGATCGCAGTTGGGGTGTTCCAAGCTTTAGCAGCGCGTACGAACTAGGACCAAAAGGGTAAATCTTGGGCAACTTAGCGCTTCGTTGTTAAAAGTTTTCTCTCTGCTTTGACCTTGTCCGCGCGTGTTCTCATCAGCGAACACAGCGAAACACGCTTACGAAAGAGTTCCTTCTTCCTTTCAAACAACAGGCATATTCGCGCACCGTTTTTTACAGGACGCCGCAGTATGCCAACGTTGTTATTGTACTTGCTCGTGCGTTACTTACCTTCAGTTCAACCCCACACAAGGCTATAATAGCCCGCCATCCAGTACAGTGCTTGTTGTATCACACCGCCCAAGGTCCGTTAGGGAGTGCGCCCCGCTTCGTGCACGCTGCTTTCATGACGTCACTGCATGCGTAGATGGTGGATTAGTGCAGACACCAGCCGCCGCGGTGGCTGAGTGGTTATGGCGCTCGGCCCGTGTGCTGTGCGATGTCAGTGCACGTTAAAGAACCCCAGGCGGGCGAAATTTCCGGAGCCCTTCAATACGGCGTCCCTCATAGCCTGAGTCGCTTTGGGACGTTAAACCCCCATAAACCATAAACCTATTGCCAACACCAAATCTTTCCTTGCGCATGTTTCGCTTTAAAATGATGCGTTATACATTAGTGTAAGAGGATCACCCCATGGTATTCCCGTACAAACGCTAAATAATATATAACAAAAATGTCTTCTTTAAGCGTTTTCGATTTCAAGAGCCCAACGACGTCTGTGACGTCTAAGGTCTGTTTAGGTCACTTGAGTGAAGAAAACAACCGCAGTATATTCGCTAATACGAAGATTCAATTCTTTGCAACGCTTGAAACGGCCTGCTTAAAGAGCTAGAATGACAACAAACGACGCATCCTTTTTTTTTTCATGCCTCACGTTTCCTAAACGCACCTCACACGTCTTAGCCATCATTCGGTTGATGAAACCGGAACAGCATGAGAGAATGAATTCATTTATAAATTACTTAGCGGTTGTAGGCGAACACCACGTCATGATCCAGGTATTCAAATGTCTTATGCATAATTACAGAGAGTGAAACAGGCAACTAAAATGAGGTATTTGTCATGCACGTATCCAAGAGGGGGCCCGAGGGTGCCCGCCCACCCTCCCCTGAAATCAAGTTCAACCCTTACCCCCCTCCCCTCCCCATCTTCTTGGCAGCCAGCTGCCTGCATCCCCCCCCCCTCCCCCGCAAGCTATAACTACCTTGGGCCCCTCCCGAAAAAAATTCCTGGCTACGTGCCTGGCTCCCCCTATCCTCTCTTCCTGTCCCCTCACCTATTTCACTTCATTTCTCCATTCTGCCTGCTATCCTTTATTTCCGCTGCTCCAGCTCAGGTGCTTCAGTATCGATGGCAGATGCCGGGGCTAGCAAAAATCTTTTCCTTCCTTTTTACTATTATTTTTTATAAAACCACTACCACCACCACCACGTGCCTGGTGTCTGTAGCTCTTTCACATATGCTGGGTAGGAAGTTTGTATGTTAGATGTCTCCTCTTTTTGGGCGCCACCAATTGGCCTTGATCGTCACACATCCGAAAAGATTGAGACAACAGTTTTTCCTTGAGGTCAATCAACTGGAATCATGTGTAGGAACGGGACTTGCGCTAATAAGTAGTGCTTGTGAAATCATTTTTTCCTCACTCTCGCATAATCAATGACAATTCACTAATGTGTAAAACTTGCGAGTAAAACTGGCGAGAAGGTCCCGCGAGTTTACTACACTTACATAGCTGCGCTCGAAAGTGTATTCGCGTCGCTCAATTAGGTAGCACTGAGAGGGATTGCCTGAAATACTTTACCTGCTTGTTCCTTTCTTTTTTGTTTTTGTGGTTGATTGTGCACGCTGATGTCCACAAGGACTTATCCTAGCAGTAGGAGAGTTATCGCAGTGGTAGGAGGGTTATCGTGGTAGCAGGAGAAAGGCTGCTATACTTATTATGCTACATCCAAATGAACGACAAAAATGGCAGTGGTACGATAAACGAAAGAAACAGCAGTCGATCGTGGTAAGCAAGACGGCTGCTGTTGATTGCTTGAAGGGGCGCATCTAAGGGCAACGGCCGCGTTTCTCTAGGAAGATGGTTCCCGCATTCAGTTGTTCAGCGAAAAATGCTATGCCTAAATCTATTGCTGCACGGATAAAAGGGTGGAGGAAAACAGTCTTAAATGTCATTTAAATCAGAGGTGTACAGTCAGTCCTAGATGAATTTTAAAGTAAAAATTCATACATATTCAGAGATAAATAGCACATTGACGGAATAATAAGCACACAGGACAACACACACAAGTGCAGAGGAAGACACGGACTGGCGCTAACCGTGTCCGTGTCTTCCTCTGCTCTTGTGTGTGTTGTCCTGTGCGCTTATTATTCCGTCAATCTGCAATGCACCATCTAGCCCGTCAGCAGGTGTTGTTAAAGATAAATAGCAATTTCAAGCAGTGTGAAGGTACGAGCTAGGTTGTATAAAAATTTCATATATTAAACGTGATTTTGCATGAAGAGAGGATATGCCTAGAAGAGCGGTTGGAATCTAGGTTAAAGGTTGTATCTGCAAACGGGGCCAGTGACACCTTGTGATAACTTGCAATATAGCAAACAGCGAGGAATTGCGGCCGGCATAGCGTCTAGCGTCTGCTAGGATGCGAAGAACCGACAACCAGACAATCTTACGGTTGGAAAGGAGCAAATAAAGGGACCGACATTGAGCCAAGGCCCTCGGTTTATCGCAAGCGCTAAGCACGAGCCATACTCTTGATTCTCGACCTCCCATGTGATCGTTTCATGATGCCGCAGAGGAGTACTTCGAGACGAGATAAAGAATTTATCGCACGCTCTCCATACTTGAACGGCACACATTGACCGGTCGGGTTGGGACAAGTAGGTAGAAGGAGAACGGGTGTGCCAGAATGCGCATCTAGACAGGGTTAGGTAGTGCAGTCGACCTCTCTTTTGGTGTAAGTACAACATACATGGAGGCTAGGGTTCTATAACTAACATCGACACCAGCTGAATGTCACTGTTCTTTTCATTTCAGGTAAAAATTGCTGCCGAGCCCATAACTGCATCATGGAGTTCGAAGATGTTCTGGAGAAACTCGGCGGTTACGGGAAGTTCCAGAAAATTCTAGTGTGGGGTTACCTTGCCCCGGCTTCTATCCTGATGCCCGGATACTTCATGAGCCAGATCTTCATGCTGTCCACGCCGAAGCACACCTGCCTTCTTCCGGAGTTTGTGCGCGACGCTTACAACTTAACGTCCTCCGAAGAGCACACCCTGAGGACTGCGCTCGTCAGCGAGGACAACTGCAGAGTGTTTCCGCTCGATGCCCTCAACTCGAGTTTGGTGCAGCAAATCGTGGACAATGCAGACGGTCTGCGAAATCAGTCATCGTGGTTGTCTCCGGGAGACCTGGAGTGGCAACCGTGTGAGGATTTTGCCTATGACAACACTTTCTATGACGTCACCGCTTCATCTCAGGTATACTTTGCCACACTGCTTTGACCATTATTCTGTGCAGTACCGATGATGTAGGTACGCGTTTGTCAAGCTGGTTTAAGACTGCAGACGAAATTTTCGCTTCCTTTAGCTCGTTTTAACTTTGGCACGAGTGGCTCACTTATTGCATATCTTAACAAATAAGCGCTTGGTAGAGTTTCAGTTGATGCATATAACTAGTGGGGTTGAAATCGTGCCCGTGTTAAAATTGTTCGGTTCACATTGAGATGATAGTACGGAAAGTGGCGGTGGTAATGTCGGTGACACTAGTGGGGACGACGACGATGAGGATTGTTTTTATCGTTATTACGATAGTGAAAGCCTATGTTTTCATCAGTGCATTTAACACGTAATGGTAGAAAGCAGAGCGTACGAACTGCAGGCTCTGAACAAAAAGCTGCTGTGGCTAAAAAAAAAACTAGACGGACGAACATACGAGCTGACGCGGCGAAGCCGCGAAAGCAAGGGTGTTGTGGCTTTTGCTTTACATTGGTCGCCTTCCCTTTCCATCTCTAAATTTGATTTCACCATAAATTTATTGTTCGCCTGTAGCGTGGACTTGTAAATTCCTGTGAATTACTCCATAACGTAGGACAGCTGAACAGAAAATCGGTTTCCGCAAGGCTTTGCAGCAGTGAACTGAGGTCTGAGGTCTTCCAGGACTTGCTTCTGAGCGCTTCCAGCAATGGGAGATTGTTGCTTATCTAATAACACTCGAATGTCTAGTGTCCTTGTTACTGAGGGTGTTGTCCCAGTATTCACGATATCCAGTCCAAAAAGGCGATTTTGATGTCCGATAATTAAGGGACTTTGAACTTGGTAACTCAGGCTGTCCCTAGGGGCCGTTTCTATAAGCTGTCCATTGTCCGTTGTCCACTTCGCGTCCATTCGGTCCTGTGTCAATGGTCACTCATATATACCCGCGGCTTTCAAGCGTCTGTGGAAAGCGACCCTGCGATTGGATGGTTGGTGACCGGACCTCCCGACTGGCTGAAATTGGATGTAATATGCAGCCAATGGCGAGATGCATTGCAGCGCTCTGTCAACAGCAGGCAACCGGACCTGACCAGTAGCTGCCAATGGCTGCGATGTGCAGCCAACGGTGAGGTCTGGTCGTCAGCCACCCAATGGCCGGGTCTCTTGCCACAGACGCTTGAAAGCCGCGGGTATATCTGACTAACCACTGACAGAGGGCCGAATGACGCGAAATGGACAACGGAGAATGGACTGTTTATATAATACGGCCCCGGAAGCCTTACAGGAACCCGTAATCCCACACTATGCAAACCCTCCTTCCCAATCTCTTAGATACCTCTAATCGCAGCACCGTTCAAACTAAACCGCCGATTCCTTCGAGACTTGAGTGAAAAATTGAAAGCGAATTTCATGCGCATGCAGACGTTAGCTGGCTTGTCCAGAAAGCTGGCGTGGGCGTATACTGCGAGCAAAAGGAAGCACTTTTTTTGAAGCAGGTATTGCTTTTCACAGGAAATTCTCGCGCCCAATCGCTTCCACCACAAATACACAAGAAAGGCTCAAGAACGACAAAGGAACAAGCACTGGGCCCCCAACACAGAAGATGATCTAATATCACACTCTTTCCGACAGCACCTCGCCCCAGCTCTCAAAACAAGTCCACTCACGTCTGTACAATTACAGCGAGGCACCTTTGCATGGGGAAAACGTTCAACTTTGACCCCAGCTTCGACATCAATGCCGAAGAAATCTGACAGTAGTATTAAATATATATAAAACATAGCACTGTCCTCTAAGAACACTGCAGTTTAGAGTTTCCGAAATTCGGAGGGTGTAAAATACTGGTGCATAAATGTTGCTTTGAAACTCATTGTACGAGTTCACAAGCACTCTAGTGCAGTATTTACGCACACAAAAGTGGGATTATAGGAAAACGAGTTTGAAATCTAATGCATACTTGAAATGTACATTAGTAGATTTTTGCACGCCAAGTACGCCAGTTAAGAAAAGTTACTTTTCGCAGTGCTGCATAAGGATCTTAGAAAAGCATAAGGATCTTAGCCGGGTACCCACCGGTTTTCTAATTGGTACAAAATTTCCCCCGGCCTGTTGCACGGCTTTTCTGGGGTGAAATGCTTGGGAAAAGAGATTGGACCAAACAGTTGCGTTGACAGGCCTGTGATTCATTCCGCCGTCACGCAACTTAAATCCCTTCATGCGGTAAAGCCCACTTGTGGGCTGTACTGCAGCTATACGAAGACTCAATGGCTAAAATTTCGAAATCGAAAAGGCGGAAATCTTAACAGCGACATGCACCTCAGTAGCAAACTACTTTTTAATATAGCATCCTTCCGTGCCTACTTACAGTGGGACTTGGTCTGCGAACGAAGTCACCTGCCGAGTCTAGTCTTCACGATGACCAGCATAGGCAGCGCCCTGGGAACGATTCTCTTCGGCACATTATCAGATAAGTAAGAAGCACATGATGAACCCTTTCTGCAAGAGTTTCTTTCGTCCATGCGCTGATCGGCATTACATAAGCAAGCGCAGAGCGGCCAGAAAAGTTCAAGTGACGAGGAGCTCACAGCCGTTCAGCGGATCACAAAAACGAACAGCACCAATGGCAACGCTGAGGACGGCCATGAAGTGCAGTCGAACCCGGGTATATCGAACTCGAAGGATATGCCGAAATATTTCGATATAGAGATAATTCGATAAATAAAAATGGCTAGATATAGGCCGATCTGTCACCTAGAGGCAAGAATATATTGAACCCGTGCTGTGGTGACCGGCTTTTGAAGCGACGTGCCGCCCGCCTGCGAGTTAGTTGGCAGTGTACCACTCGCTAGGCGCTGTTAAACCTGGCCTGCTTCGTATCGAAGCCGGAGCGAATGGTGTTTTGGAACTAGCCACTTCCTATGGTAAGATGTCTCATCCCGTTAGCAGTACACTACAAACAGAACAATCTCATTAATATTCAGGTATAGTTGGTTTCCGCAACGCGTTCGGCACCGAAGCACGCCAAGCGAAGGTCTCGTCTAGACTTCAGTTAGTTCGGTTCTCTTTACCACGTGATAATAACGTGGCATGGAAAATGAGTGCACATGACCGAAGGCCACCCTCAAGCAGACTGCACGTTCACATTGTTACGTGGTTTCAGAGCGCCAGCACGGCCAGCAGGTGGCCAAGGTGGTGCAGGCAACCTGTCTCCGCGCGCCAAAAATTATCGAAGAACGCCATTAGAGGGAGCGCCACCTACAGGAACGTAGCGCGGCATTCGATATATCGAATATTCCGCTGAACGCGAGTTCGTTATACGCGAACAAAAGTTCTCTGCCGTTGCATAAGATTTCCAAGGGGATAGTGTGACTGTATGATATAAACAGTAAGCCGATACATCCGGGCTCGATATATCCGGCCTCGACTGTATTTTCAGCTCTGAGGGCGACTTGACGAAAAAAGTTTGCAGTATTCCGTGGTTGTAGTAGTAAGAGCTCACAGACGAAATACGAGAACCAGAGCTTGTGTTGTGCCCTCTTCACTAAGCTTTCGTCTGCGTAAGTTAATGCGCAGTTGCTTTTACAGCTGAGTATTCTCACGCGTGGTCAGCTTGCGTGCACCCCCTTCAGCTGACGTCACCTTCAGCTTCTACTGAGATGATCGGCGCTAGTGTAGCGTGTGAGCCTGCTTATCATACGGACTGCACAAAGCAATAAGTGGAACATGCCAGCCTGTCTTGTAGCCGCTGCTGGCAAGGAGTTTCTTATGAAAGCTCTTCACTTATACTAAAAGAGTTCCACGCTCAATAAAGGCATACCTTGACGTGCGCCACGTCCTCTGAGACTTACCCTCGTACCTCTCTTATTATTCTTACCGGCCGAAACGGTGGCGCGATTTCTCGCAGGATCGGCCGTCGTCGCGCATTCTTCATAACCGTCCTGATCGCCATCGTGTTCGGCTTCTCCTCCATACTCGTCACCAACTTCATCGCGTTCGTGGTCCTGAGGTTCATCAACGCCACCATCATGCCACAGATATTCCAGCTGCCTTACATCATACGTGAGTGTCTCTACGCTGTGAGAGCTAGCCTGAGAGGGCTCCTCGATGTGTACCAACCTACCAAGGATGGAACTAAAATCGTGTGGTCATAGAGCATGATGTTGGAGGGGCATTCAGGACATCTATTCCATCGGGATCTCGTAAGGAAGGTGGTTAATGCGTCGTGCCTTTACTTGAATAAAATAAAACGTCCAGTCGAGTTCACTTGACTGAGAGGCTTGTTGGTTGCCAAAACACACCTCTCGGTACAGCTATTCCGTAACGGAAAAAAAGGCATAATTTCATGCTCTTGATCAGGAAAGCTGAGTGACTATGTTGCTCGTAATTATTATTGATAATTGTTCATCTATTTACTCATTTGCCCCGCAGTGCTAGAGCTTGTCGGCCCTAAGCAGAGGACCTCCATGCTAGCCATCGCCTGGATGGCCTGGACCGCGGGCCTATGTTTGCTCCCGCTGGCGGCCTACCTGTGTCGCAGCTGGATTATTCTCGGACTTTTCTGCTCCGGCGCCGCCATCATCAACTTATTCTACGCAAGGTACGGCATCCCCTTACGTCAACTCCCCTAACCCTCCGAAACCCCCCGTGGGTTTCGGTCCCCCCCCCCCCGCTATTTTTTTTCCACGTGCATTCTTTCATAGAGTGAAGCACTCATTAGCCGGTAGGTTTAGTTCTCTAGGTCTACGTCTATTTCTTTATTTATTTTATCCCCTTGGTACAGAGAGGGAGAACTTAGAGTACTGCGAGTAAAAACCCAGTCATGGCCAAAAAGTTGGGCGATGGTGGTCCATGCTTGTTCGAGCTGGACTTAGCCCTGGAAACGGAACCGAAAGAATTGGAAGCTCTGGAAACGACGGCCCCTACGAGATCCACTTCATCATTGAGGGCCCGGCAATAACGCCTCGCATTTCAGGCAGCATAAGTGTGTTCTACTCAACTACTCCACACGCTAGTGAAACATAAAAAAACATGTCAGACTTCTCTGCAATGCAGGCAACAGTGAGCAACTCACAATTATGCCCATTACGGTTTTCAGAAGACGCGCTGACATGCGTCCACAAAGAACTGAGCAACTCGGTGGCCGCGATAGCACCAAACGTGCCCGGCGGTCGTTAGAGAACAGAATCGCAGCCGCTCTCGCCCACACTCAGTTTAAAGCTAACTAATAACGTTCGAATTAAGTCCCCACAAGCAGCTACAACAATCTCGAAAAGTGTAGAAGTAGTTGTGTGTGGCTGCCATCATTGGAAATAAACATGGTCGCGTGTCACGTGGCAAAAGTGATAAGGCCGTGTGCAGGCGGCTTTGAGCAGGAACAAACAGCACAAAGCTTCACGGTAATTTGAGAACACTGACTGTCGAACATTGGGAATTAGGAGTTTGTTAAATGTATCAAACAAAAATAACGTGACAATCTCTGAAACCAAAGAAAGCGCAGAGCAATTGTAGTGTTATAATTAAGTTTGGTTTATAGAGGTTTAACGTCCCAAAGCAACTCAGGCTATGAGAGACGCCGTACTGAAGGGCTCCGGAAATTTCGACCACCTGGGGTTCTTTAACGTGCACTGACATCGCACAGTACATGGGCCTCTAGAATTTCGCCTCCATCAGCGGATAAGGGGGTTCGAAGGGACTCCTCAAAGGACATTGCACGTACGCTGCCGCAGTCAATCTAGTTGCCTGTTATTGCACACAATGCTAAGGCACATATGTACAGTCCCTTGTCAAAGGCAAAGAGCCCAAGGGATTCCCTTCCGAGCAGTGTAGAGGGGCCTCTTGCTGCATCCATGGAAGTCGTAACCTTCAGAAGGGCGATGACCTAAGTTCCTCCTACCTTCAAGTGATTTGGAACGCTGGCTTCGCATAACGAGCCACAGAGCTTGGCCCAGTGAGAGTACCCCTTGGGCTCTCCGCTCCCGGGAAAAGTTTTACATACGAATATAATTATTAAAGCGCCATAGTCAGTACATATGCGTTCAATGTATGTTCTTACCGCAAATTTGATCTGTGCGACTTTTTCTGGGTATGTCAATGTTTGCCCTCAGTGAAAAATGCATTTTTCGCTGAGAAAATTGAATTACAATACTTCTTTCCGCCCATCGATTCAATCTCGTGAGGTCTTCACCAAAAGAGTACTCCGAAATCACCGCTTTCAAGTCAATTATAGTGTAACCTAGCCTCTGGGATCCCCAACCCTCACCCCAACGCCCACACTGCAACGTCAAGTTAGACTCCTCGCGGCACTGCACTAGAGACCTGCCTCTGTCGAAGCAGTCGCGACCAGTACCATCTAGCGGCAAGTATCCGTTCAGGGAGTCGCACACGACGAGAGGTCTGAGTGTGCGAGGAGTAATTGTACAATCCTAAGTGGCGGTTCTTGAGAAACCGCAGATTGCATAGGTTCTTAAAGTACCGTTCCCGATGGTGGTTAACAAGAACCGCGGATGCTATTGCTCGCACATCTCTGGCACGCAGTTCGTATAGACGATGTTGGCGCACTCACATTTCCCAACACAAGCATATTTTTGCTGGAAAACCCATTAGGGCCGGCATACATCTCATAGAGGACACGGCAGGGCGCAGCCCGGCCTTTTTCACGGTACAAAGCGATGCAATGCGATATGATACAGTAATGCCGTGGCAAATAGAGTAGATAGCATAACGCATTAACAGAAACTTCCCGAGATCGGGAGAATTCGATGAAATTAATATGTAATGCACAGAACAGTGTCATGGCCTAAAATGACTGGCTATGAAACGCGATGAGAGGCGTCAGACAAGAAAATGTAGGCATCAACGGCGCAAGCGCACTTCGACGGGAATAATAACAGACGTTTCCTGGTAGTTGATTGGTTCTCGTAAAACTTGTGTTTAATTCAAGCGCGTCGGCAAGCTAGGAAGGTAGCATTGGCGCAACATGATGAAAACCCATTGGTCGAAGGACACTGGCACCGCTTTGCACTGTATTTGCCTTGCGTTGTTCTGATGCGAGGGCTGGCCCAGCAGAGGCCTTGTACCGAGCAGCAATTACCAGAAGAAAGTCGCATGAAAAAATAGGGGTGGGGAGGAGAGGTGCTTCCAGAAATCATGCGTTCGTTGCTTTTTCGAGCAATGATTTAGTGTGTGTTTTTTTTACGTGGAAGATACTAATCACGGTAAACAGGAGTAAAAATATTTGTTAACACCGATTTAGTTCCGATCCACCATTCGTTTCCGAAGCGAATATCTTTAAACAGTCTCTCAAGACCGAAGCACCTAACTCAACATTATCGTTCTTTTATGGCTGGTTGTTACTTGCTGACTGAAAATGAGGGCCCTGGAAAGATTGATTACCGAAGGGTCCGCCTCCCTACAAGAAGATTAGAAAGAACACACTGCAACAAAAAGCAAACGTAACTAAAACAAGTAAAACACACGCGGACACACATTAGTGGTCATGCCATTGTGTGCGGACGCTTTCGATTTAGAAATCTAATATCGTTAAGCAATAAAGTTAGGAGAGTTAATATCGACGAGTCCAATTCAATCCAACGTTCCTACTGCCATCCTTCTATAAGGAATGCTTACTTGGGAATTCGAAACAGCGGTCGTGCCCTTAATTGCCAGTGCGGCAGATGTGCGAATCTCACTGTTATTTCTTCCTGTACCCTGTATTCAAAGTGCGTGAGCGAGTGCCTTTCTCTGCCAGGCTGCTGCCGGAGTCACCGCGGTGGCTTCTATCGCGGAATCGCTTCAGCGACGCCACCGACGTGCTGACACGCATCGCCAGGACAAATGGCGTGTGCCCGCCCAAAAGCCTGGCCAATGACTTGGAGGTAATTGGCTAATCGAGCGTGGCTCAGCATCTTCCTGGCATCCCCCCCTCTCTCTGTTTTTCTCTCTTTCATCATTGCCTTTCGCTTTCGTACTTCGTGCTGTTTCATTGGGGAGCTCCGTGCTGACCCCGTTATTGATCGAAAACCTGGTAATGCCTTTTAGGGTTTGTCTTGCGGAGAAGCCGCTCCGGTCAAAAGGCGAAGAACAGTGGCGTGGGCGAGATGATTAGAGGTCGGCCGGAGTAATGCGATTGACCTGCTTACGATGTTTGTGTGTAAACGGAAGAGGGGGAGGCGGAAAAGGCAATGAAGAGGTTACAAACTTGGAGCCTTCGTAAATGTGACAGGGTGAGTTCTACGAGTGCAAGTGGCCCCGTGCGACTGCTTGTCCAGTGTAAGCGAGGCAAGTCGTTCAATCTTACAGAGTTCTTCCTCAAGGCATTCGTCGTACTGACTGAGCTTTCACGTAGACGTCTCGCTGCCGGTGTTGGTGCGATAGAAAGCGCACCTTTAAGTGGCACCGCAATCACTAGAAGAAAGCGACACCGTTCAGAAAGGTTCTCAATCTTTAACGGCTTACCCTTCGTTTTCTTCCTTTCTTTTAACAGAGGGTCCAAAAGAAACTCGTCGAAGAAGAGAAAGTGGCAAGGTCGTCTACAGCGGATCTTATACGCGTGGCAAAGGTCCGCAGAAATTTCCTGATCATTGCGCTGAGCTGGTAAGTAAATCACGCCGAAATCGACGCTTTTACGGCCTGGCTTTTGACGACACAGTCACTCTATCCATAGTCCATTCAACTAGGCGACATGCAAGCTCGTCGCCCATCCACTGAGTTCGTCGAAACTGTATCGCCCCGCAATGCAGGGTGGCCAACGCGGGCGCCTACTACGGCATGAGCATCAACGTGACCAACATGAGCGGCAACGAGTTCGTCAACTTCTTCTTCCTTGGCCTGGTCGAGTTTCCGGCGTGCGTGATGTCCTGGTGGGCCATGGAGAAAGTGGGCCGCCGCTGGATGAGCGTCTTCTTCCAGCTCATGGTCAGCGCCTCCTGCGTCGCCTTCTGCGTAGTGCCTAAGGGTGAGCACAGCAGCGCCTTGGCTTCTCCTATTGCAGCGTCTGCTGTTACAACCAGATCATTCCCTCAACCTTCCACTTGAGAAGGTCCACCTCACCTTTCCCTTCTTCGAACCCCGTCCTCCTTGCTGTCACGCGCAGAGGCGGCAGTGACTGGCGTGGTTGTCGTGATGGTGGCCAAGTTCTGCTGCACAGCGTCCGCCATGGTCATGTACCAGCAGGCCTCTGAGGTCATGCCCACTCCGGTGCGATCATTCGCCCTCGGAGCAGCCTCATCGGTCGCCTCCACGCTCACCATCTGCATGCCGTATATCATCTACCTCGTAAGTCACTGCTTCACATCTCTCTCCTTGTTTTCTGTTGTTGTTGTTGTTGTTGTTGCTGTCGCTGCTGTCGCTGCTGTCGTCGTCGTCGTCGTCGTTGTTGTTGTTGTTGTTAGCCTATCAAATTGTCGTCGTCGTCGTCGTCGTCGTCGTCGTCGTTGTTGTTGTTGTTGTTGTTGTTGTTCGAAAAGGCGACTATGACGGCATTCTTCATTCTGCACCCATCTAGGGAAAGTACGGCGCCTGGATTCCGTTTGCTGTAATAGCAGCTTGCACCAGCTTGGGTGGCACGTGTTCTGCTTGGCTGCCAGAAACCAAGGGCTACCCACTCTACCAGAACATGGAGGACGCAGAAAAGTATTCGGCTCATCAGAAGTTCTTTTCTTGGAACTGGTAAGTGCGACCTTTTTTGTACTTTTTTTCTACCTGACGATTTGCATCGCACTATCAGACTATGTCGATAAATAAACACGATACCTCTCAAGACTATAACATACGTTCGTCTAACAGAGCGTATATAGCAAAAAGTGCAGTGGCATCAACCGCATCCAGTGGCATGTATGAAAATATGGAGCACATAAAGCTGTGCTGGGGCCATAATTAGCGTCGCGATTGATGTCATCATAATGAACGCTGCAGGACAAAGGCCTCTCCCATACCCCTCCAAAGAACCCTGTCTTGTGCCAGACCGTGCCACCGTATCCCGATAGTTGTACCACACACAAAAAAGCGTCACGTAACGTTACGTGCTCATGGCTTACGGTCTACAGGGCGCGAGACGTAGTATGTACGATTTGTGTGTATGCGACTTGATTATTGCTTCTTTGCATGACTTCAGATCAACTTTTCTGTCAGACAATGTAGAGGCGGTAGGTTGGAATCTTTTACTCATCTACCGAATTTTTTCAACTGGCTTGAAAACATTACCTTCTAAAAAATTTTGCACAAACAATTTGCCTTTTCAGGCTATATCAAGGAAGTACATGTGATTGAACTGACGCCAAGAAAATAAAGGCAAAAATTATAAACACAGGTAGGGACTGATTGCTATTTCCGTCACAAGAGTACTGCGCCACAATATATAAATGAAGAAAACATACTGTGCAAAATTTTTAGGTATTATTATTATTATTATTATTATTATTATTATTATTATTATTATTATTATTATTATTATTATTATTATTATTATTATTATTATTATTATTATTATTATTATTATTATCTAAAAAAATGCACAGTATGTTTTCTTCATTTATATATTGTGGCGCAGTACTCTTGTGACTGAAATAGCTATCAGTCCCTACCTGTGTTTGTAATTTTTGCCTTTATTTTCTTGGCGTCAGTTCAATCACCTGTCCTTCCTTGATATAGCCTGAAAGTTCGTCACCTCCGGAAACAGCACGAGAACAGCCGGGAATGCCGTAAACTCTCTGAGTTCTTCCGCACTCTGTCAGTTGCCATTCAGTTTTCATGCCAATAAAATTATGTCTTCAGTCGCTAATCGAACTCGCCCATGTGGATACCAGCAGAAATGCAACTGGGGACGCTAATGAATTGCATAGCTTGTGCATGATTCAAGGAAACGTGTTATTTAAAGAAAACACGATTTACGCACAAAGTAAAACGCGGAAAAATGAACGCAGCGACAGAGGCAGGTATCCGCAAACGACAGCCCTTCCAAAAATATACCAGCTCGTATGCTTCATATCTGAAAATATGTGAATCACTTTCCTGCTGGCGGGGGATAATAACCATGCAAACTAGATCAACCTACGACCTTTCGGTGAGGCGACTGGTCTGGCCCGCGGCCACTAATCATACCTGTGTTTCCAAGTGAACAACAATTACTACCACCGCTACTGCTGCTGTTCCTACTACCACTACCCCTACTAGCGCTACGACTACTACTACTATCCCCACAATCACTACTACTACTACTACTACTACTACTACTATTGCTGCCACCACCACCGCTAATACTATTATTACTACTGCTGCTAGCTCCGCTACTATTACGATCACTACTACAGTTGCTTGACAGCCTTCTCCTTCCATTTTGTATCTTTAAAATGAAGTGACCATGAAACCATGTGTATTCACTACTTATCTTGGAAAGCTGTGGCCATGCCTTCGTGGGGGAAAAAAGTGTTCATTGAAACTGAAAATATTCTGCGTATCCTTTTTCTATGCAGGTTACCGAAGGACAAAAGTCTACAACAAGAAAAAGAACTCAATGCCACAGTAGACGAGAAGGAAGTGAACTTGATCTCAAACGGCTCTAGTGCGTGAAAAACTGGAACTTTACTGGGGCTGCAAAAAAAGCTGACGGCGCAAAAGCTTTCGAAGCCTTTTGATGTGATCCGGTATCGTCAGTTCCTCGCCGACTACCTTCGGTTAGTTCACGGCGGTGTGCACTGGTGGAAAAGTGGAGTGGTCATGGAGTGGTGTTTGCCCGAAAATCTTAATCATATATCGCGAATTTGAATCGCACATTGCCAGGAGGCGACCACCAGCGGTGCCGTAACGTGCATTCGCTCAATGCGTTTCTTTGCTCCTAATGCTCTGCGTGCTCATGATTCTTGAAATGCGCCGTCCGTTAGCCCTCACAATGTTTTCAATCAGTGGTGCAGTAGCAACGGAAGTGAAAGCAGTCTTTATCATTCTCGCTGATACGCGTCTGGGGCTGCGTTTGCGGCTTCGTATCCTTCGCGTGTGCTTCGACTGTCTTTGTGCATCCATGCGTCGTCTAGGGCATTTAAGCTGTGATTAAGTAGCATTTTTTTTGAAGCGATGTTTATTGCCCCAGGGCATAAAAACTATGAAGTTAGAGAGGAGTAAGATGCTTAAATAAATGAAAAAAGGTGGGCTGATTTGATGAACTCAAGAAGAGAACGATGATATGGACCCTGTGTCCAGGCAATATAGCAATCCGGAGTGTCCGGTGAGAGTCCCACTGCCGCCAGGTGCCGAATTCTCGTCGGCTTCAGCGCCGGGCAGTCCCACAACAGGTGGTAGATATCCGCCTCACAGTCTCTGTTCTTGCAGACTGGACACTCGGGGCGGGGATGTAAATCTTTGAAATGCATCCACTTGCGCGTAATAGCTGTAGTTAGGGCAACCCTGACCCGTATCCTCCGAAGCGCAACCTCCTCTGCACGGGTAAGACCACGGGGGAGGGTTACCGCACACGGAGGGATTAGAGCACGTGTGCGGCGCCGGAGGTGTTCTTTTCTTGTTAAAAGGAGGGTGATGTCATCCAGAGTGAGGACTCGAGGCAAAGACGAGGTTGGGGTCGGAAGGCGGGTCGCAGAATCTGCGCGGCTTTGTGCGCTCAGGAGGTCACGCGGGACCCGCTCAATACGGATTTGCTGCGGGATGCGTGCCGCTAGACGATGGATGTCTTGGCAGATTTCTGGGGAAGTAGCATTTCCTACTTTGTAGTGTGCCGGATAGGCACACAGCAACAAGAAACAGCGGAGATTTGCACGTAACTGGGTGTCATGTTGTTTATCCTCAATGGCCTTGACCTTCCACATCTAGCTAAGCACGACTGATGTGGCAGAAATATGGGTGGACGGCAACTGCCTCTGATATGACCAGCCAGCACGCTGAAAAGCTCACAGGCCATGTCCACTCGATCGCTGTGGGCCGTGAGCCAAGAGATTCTTCATAATAAGCGGTTGTCTAGAGCGCCCATAGAAAAACATCGTGATTGTCAGCCAAGCTGTTTACGTGAAATGAAGTTTATCAGAGTCGCACATCAGCCCAAGTTATCGTTACGAATTCCAATAAGCTGCTGCTGTCGCTGTGTTTTGGACTATTGTTGCTAAAAATAACCTCTGGTTTCCTAACTTAGTGCACTGATACCGCATGCTAACGATGGTTACGTAAAGACAAAAAGCGGACAAGCCTCTTGTTCTGCGGCCGGATTATTTGTCTCGCAGTCATGAGCAGTGGACAAAGATACGCACTTCGCTTGGTTTTAACAGCTGAACGTAGTTTCAAGCCGAGGAAAATGGTTTCGCGACATCCGACTATTCAGCTTAATAAAAGAACTCCGAATAGTAAAATGTTGAAAGCCGCTCTTTGGATCGAAGTATACATGCCGTAATTTTATGCCACCGTTGCACTGATCCATACTTCAGTCTGTTAAGTCCATAGGAGTACAGAAGAATAGAGAACGCATTTGAACTGCTTCCGTTCGCAGAGACGTCTTATAATTGCTCATTTCTTTCAGGAGAGTCTAGTTTGTAAGAAAACAGAGTCACGGCATGTTTTTTTTTAATCACTTTTCTCATACCGCAAAGACTTGTAGGTATGCAACATGTACGTAGTTTAGTCTTTATTTTTTATGCCTTACACACATCAGTGCTAATCGCCTCGATATCCGCTGAAGCTTGGCCCTTGTTGCTACTGAAGCGAAAATCTAATATGTGGCTGGAAAGGTAGTCTTTTGTTATCCTTTGCTTCAACCAGAACTCCAGTCTCGTTTATGATTTAGGCATCCCATTTTCGCGAAGATGCTGCATATGGTGACGCGTCTTTTCTGCCGTCCGCCGCTTTCTTTCTTGGAGAATAATACAAATGTGACAAGTGCCAAACACACATTGTGTGTGCAAAACACGATTATCTGCCCAACGTAGTGCGGTATATTCTCAAAGATCTCAGACTTCGATGGAAAGCATTTGCATCATGTAGAATTTGTCGCACCCAACCGAATAAAGCAAAGCGAAATCAATTGCATTTATGTTTAGTTGCTTCCTTTTTGTTTTATTTGTTCTTCAGACAGCGTCTAAGAGAAGGCCAAGGCTAAAGGCTAAAAGCGCGACGAGGCTTTGGCCCCTTGTACAAGTTTTTAACATGAGTGAACAGAATTCACAAGAATGACAGTTCGATCAGTAGTACAGATATAAAAAACTACTTTCCAAAATATCGAAGGCAAAGTTGCATCGCTTTTTGCATCAATCCGGAATTAGCCAAAATTTCAACCAAGAAACGAAACGCGACTTGTGGTAACATATTCAGGTAGGTATCGGCATCTTTGGTCCCTCGATGGAGTCGTGCAATCAACGCTTGTAAGCGCATTTAAACAAGAAAATGGTTCATTTACCACAAGTCTACCCATTTAGTATAAAAATGAGCAGAGCACCGGTTGCTACGTATAACTTATTGCCATTACCTCTGCACGGTCTCGCAAAAACTGGGCAGCGTTCCACAGCGGTAATCGCTATCAACTAAGTTAAGAATGCTAATTGTGCTTGCTGGTAGCTTGCATTTTAGAAGGCAGCGCAAGAACATAAGACGACACAGAAAGACAAACGTGCCCTGTTAGTGCATTTGCGTGTGTTGACTTCGTGTGTTCTGTTTGTACTTTTGCACACAACGCTCGTTTGTGTCTGATACTGTTGTGTGACGCACTTGCGCTGTGTTCGGAAACGGCGACAACTGAACGACCGTCCAATTCGCTAGGCTGCTAGGCTGTCAAGAAATATTTGTCAAGAAATTCACTAGGCTGTCAAGAAATAATTGTTGGCGAATGGCTAGTCGACTGTCTACTACATAGCTGGCAATCTCTATTAGCAACAGCATGGGCGCCGATCAATCCCGTTCGAACATCTTTGCTAATCGGCCACTTGATTACCTCGCGTAAGGTAGTATTTCCAACATTGCAGAGCTTCAGTTGGGAAAGTGAGCAAGTAATTGCTCTTCTTTCATTTTCTCCAGCGCCTCTAGCAAAGCATCAAATGGAGAGAATCACCGCTTACAACATTCGATGGTCATCTGGCAGTTATTCGGTTCGTTGCTTGACGCACACGCGAGGATTGCCTTTTAATCGAGCACGCATCGGCCTATACGCGCTACCGAGCACAGATGCCAATGACGTCAGCGGAAGAGAGCAAGTGAGTGACGTACGACTGTCGGGAAGCTACGCCCGTGATGAGGCTTGCCGGACCATGCGGCAACGCGCAACTCGTCGCTGTGGCCGACCTGGAGTGTCCTCTGACACCCCATCAACAGCTATCGTTCCTGTCACAGCTTACCGTGGAAAGACTGCATCGGACATAACCCATTCTGGCTGGGATTGCAAAAACAAATATGAATATCAAACTGAAACGCAAAAATACCTCGATTGCAACATCTACTGTAGCTTCTACACATTCACTTTGTTTCCCGTTTGGAGCAGCGAAGGACGAAGCTGTAAGTACAATTGAGCGTGGTCCAGGTCGATTTTCACAACTGCACTTTTTCCTGCTGAGTGTGTAGCCATGTCATTTACAGACCCAATAAAGATCCATGGCTTGTGTTCGGTCATTTTCAGAAAAGCATGACGTTGTTTTCTGCTGCTGTATCAGATGAGGGTTAGCCAAATGAACCTGGTGAAATCAAGACCATGAATTTGAAGGTGTGAGCTCAGAGCGACATCTCAGAAGAGAGGCTGAGTGGCTGAACTAAGAAAAAAATTCAAAATTTACCGGGTGTTTTCCTGTGTGGTAACGCGAATTTCAGAGACAGCCCGGTCGAAAAAAAAACGACATAATCGTGCCCAAACTCCGACAAAATGTTTGTCGGAGCAACTGATTTTTCTGTGGTGTTGTATTTTTGTCGTACTTTTCTGTCCTTCTGTCACTACAACCAATGACAGCGCATTACTACACAAACTGTTGTTACTACAAGGTTATGGTCAAAAACAATATTTAAAAAAATCTCTTGTGACAATAAAAATTTCAGTTGTGTCTTTTTTTACTGGGAGCTTGGGTGGTGCGTAAAGCTGGTGCCAGGTCGGAGTGTTTAGCAACTATGAGTAGGGGTGTAGAGTTAGAGTAGGGGTGTGGCGTAGGGGAGCAAGGGTGTAGGACAGGCGTGCTTCGCGCACATCTGTGCGTCCGCGCGCGGCCGTGCAAGGAAAAGAGCGAAGGCGAGAACAAATCACAGTAGCGCGCTGCACCTGTTGTCGCTCTCCCAATGACGTCAGTAGTGACGACAGTGTTCTAACCAATCAGCGTGGTTCACCGCAGCTATGTCTCTATCTCTCTCTTTCCTCCTCGCACTCCTTCTGTTACGACGAAGACAACAACGCCGCGCCGCCGAGAAGCGTAACCTTTACAATGGACGCTTGAAAAGAAAAATGTATTTACGTGCTAAATAAAGATGCAAAACAATCATATTGCCGCTGCATGCACATTTTTCCAACGAACTTCGCATTCGCGCCACTTCACACCTAACTACTAATTACTACTAGTATTACTCTTACACCCGATTAATTAGTAGCGGCTCTTAATTAAAAAATCGGTATTTTTGCGTTAAAAGGCTCCATCTAACATAAGATATGCACTCAGTATAGAGAGCACAGCGTTAACTTTAACGGCGCTGGCTTTCCAGCATGAAGTCAAATACATACAAAAGAGTACCAGATGGAAGAGAGCGATATGGTTACTTATTAACTTTGCTCATATCTTTTTTTTTTCGTAGAAAGCGGAGACATGTCGGAGAACAGAAACGCCGCATTTATTTTTCCACTCTGTTGCATATGTATCCTTGCCTACACAACCAGGGGTCGCCTTTATCCCTGACTCCATGTCGAGCGTAGACCTGAGGTCAAGTGACGTCGAGGTTACATGACAGCACCGGGTAACCGCTCATGCCGTCCAAGTGACCCGTTATAATAGAGAGAGACTGGGGACAAGGTTAAGCGACGACGACGTCAGTGGATGGCCAACACGCAATTTCCTTATTCGAACGGGCCAAGTGGAGGCTCGGACAATCGACTGGGATGGATTCGGACGGCTCGGCGCTACCAAGACGGCATCGCCACCAGCGCGGCACACTGACGTGTCGTCTCGTGATGCAATCGTATGGCTCTCTCGTAAGCCCAGGATAGGCGCCGGGTTTTCGTCAGTCACTCTGAGAACAACGCCCTCGGGACCCGACACGTGAGTTTCCACATGGTGCCACTTCTTTTTTTCTTTTTCTGCTAGCCGCATTGTAAAAAGCTGGCTCGTTTCCAGACTAATGCGCTTTAGTTAAGCAGCTATAAAGCTTCTGTGACCTGCCCTTGACTTTGCTTATCAACTTGCTCGTTGATATCTTATGCACGGATCTTAGCAATCAAATTGACGTTTACGAAAGCTCATAAGTCGGTGGCATAAATGTAAAGCGCGCAGAGCACGTTTTCTATGCGTGAGTGGCGCTGAACAGGACCTGCAATAAGTGCGACGTGAGCGTTTTTCTTGCACCTGTAGCTCTGTATTTCAGTGAAACTAGATTTGAGTGAAAAATCCGGGTGCGCCGCGGTTGCGCCTTGCTATATGGGCAGCTCTGCCGCCATGGCAAGGGAAGCGCTTTGAATTAGACACTGTGTGGGCACAAAATGACGCCAGGGAAATGAATGAATGACGGTATGTTAGTGTCGGTGCGAAAAAATGGTTTATTCCGCATATCTAAAATGCAACGGTTCTCAGCGTTTTTTTTCTGGATGAACGGCTTTAAGCGGCTTGCATGTGCTACGGTGTACGTGATGGTCTTATATATAAGTGATTCAGTGCTCCCAACGGTGGAATGGGGACGGACTCTTGCGTTTTTACACGGCGACATGGCACACTGAGTCTCGTTGCGAGAACGCTCCGAATGCATAGGAGGTGGTGCATCGTGCTCGGGACGCTGCACGTATGTTTGAGCCAGGCACACAAATGCGCGGCTGATACAGGGCGCGCTTTCGGAACACTGCCTACAAACACAGCCTGCGCGAAGTGTCGTGCTCGGAACGCTGTATGCACGCAAGACAAATACACAAACGTGCGGCGTGCAGACCAGAGGACGAAATCTGTCGGGACGCCGCCCGCAAGCGAGCTGGGGAAAGAGGTCAAGACCATTCCTGAATTTTTAACACACCATAAATCCATCGTTGCAACCATTCCATAACATAAACACAATCGTCGTACCACGTCGTGGCGTTATCATTATGTTAATCATTTTGCGAAGCAGCAAGCGCTGATCCCTCGTCGTGCAATCCGGCTAAGCGCTTGCAATTGTTCGTAGATTAATTATGCTTCCCATACCACCAAATTCAAAACTCTACTTTCAAGCCGACTTTATTGCATCGAAATTCAGGAACCAACGCGATTGGCAGTGAAGCGTAATTCAACAAACTCGCTTCTCTGTTCTACTAATGTGACGTCTTCCATTTTCTTACGGTCCTGCGAGTTTATTGGGAGCCCCACGAGTCTGTAAGGGCGAGCTTTTTCTACGCCTTGCGACGAGGGTCTACAACGGCTGAAAAAAAAAAGGTATGCAGCGACACATGTTTTCTTGTATCGCTTCAGAGCATTGCACGGGTCTCCAAAAGCCGCCATGTATTTAGACTGCTACATTAGACAAAAAAAAGGCGCCTTATACGCCCTCAGTGCACTCTGAGCGTAATTTTACTTCTGACCAGCTTTTGTTCAAGGCCGCGAGACAAAGTCTAGTCTTTGCATACACAAGGCAACTTCGTTGATTCATTTTTGCTTTAGAAAAATTACAAAAGATCGCGCAGAATTTTCAGCTCTAGCGAAGGTAAACTCAGCGCAGACAGCTTCAAAATTTACACCTCCGCAGAGGTGCAACAAGTTCGGCACTTCCCGTAACCATGTTATTCTCTCCCCACCTGCTGTATCCGCACAAAAATAATCAAATTGTCAGTGCATTAGGCAAAATGCTTGCACGCAAAAACCTGCTTGAACTCTTCCTGACTCCTTTTATTTGCTCGCTACGTAGGAGCGTCCTGCTCTAGCGCAGCTGCGCAAATGGTCGTTCTGACAAAACTGATAGATAAAAAAAAGATCATGAAGTCGCTCTGCATCTGTTACACACCTGTGCTAGGTGAGGTCCGGCACTGTTGTGAGTGGGACAAGTCAACCATGTGACACGCACCGTCGAGTGAGAGGCCGCGAGCACCTATACCTCTGCAGTACGCGATGCGAATGTTTACGACTATCAGACACAGTTGGAGCAGTTAACTCTCTACGTCTGCCCCAACTGACAAACGCGCAGTGACAGAAATACCACCTGCGGCATTCCAAAACTAGATAAGCTGCTTTGGAAAGGAAAACGTGGTTTTTGAGTACTGCAGTACATGTCAAGCTCGGAAATCTGCATACTCGAGTGGTTTAGTTTATGAGGATTTAACGTCCCTAAGCGACCCAGGCTATGAGGGACGCCGTAGTGAAGGTGCTCCGGAAATTTCGACCCCCTGGGGTTCTTTTACGTGCACTGACATCGCACACTACACGGGCCTCTAGAATTTCGCCTCCGTCGAAATTCGACCACCGCGGCCGGGATCGAACCAACGTCTTTCGGGTCAGCAGCCGAGCGCCATAGTACCACGACGGATTACATACTGGAGTGCATTGCAGCCCAATGCAGGCAGAAAATGAAATTAAAGCTGAGACTGGAACAAAAATGGAATGCTATTTAGTTGAAGTGTAGGCTCTATTAACAATGCAAGGTGTACGGCCAGCCAATTTTTTAACAGTATTGCATGAGCGTAGAGAAAAGAGTTGTACAGCGCCACTTCACAAAGGAGATCGTTGCGACAGTTTGGAAACCGTGTGTACTTTGTGCGCATGCACATGATCTCGCTAGTTTCGGCGCTTCACGTTGCCATAATGCGCTGTACGACTGTTTGTTAGGAGGTCCTGCGATATTGGTAAAAAATTATAATCGGATACAACAGAACGAAGCGGTTTTCCCTGTCAAAGAACCCCCTTCCAGTCAATGGCGTTGGCTGATTCTCATGATCCTGCTTGTGTGATAATTCAAGGTACGGCGCGACATTGCAGAGAGGGGACTCTCTCGTTTCATCTGCCACTCCCTGCATTAGGCTGGCAAGTGAGGTGTAAAGAGGTGTTCGTTATGGCATACATGACGGAAGCTAACAGTCACCGAAACTAAGGAGCATAGGGGATTTTTTATTTATTTTTGGAGTTAATTAATTGAAGATTAATAGTGCAATTATTTTATCGGTAAAAAATAATTGATAACATAGCAGACCTGTCACGCTAGCAGGGTGATGAGAATCGGCCGACGCCATTGGCTGGAAGAGGGTCCTTTGACGGGGAAAAGCTTCTTCGATCTTGAGTTGTATCCGACTATAGCCGGCTGAACATCTGTCCTGCCAATTAAAGGCCTGATTATTAAATACTATCTGACTAGACATTTCTTTATGAAAATTACCCCCATGCCGAATGTCCACACAGAGGAGGTGGAAAGATGAAATTCTCCGGAGAGCATCCGTGTTTAATGCGACAACATTGGACTTCAAATCATTCGATTTTACGTCCTGCGTCTGTCGAATACTCGCCGATTGGTGGAGAGAAGTCACGCGACCTTGTGACGTCATCACAACCAGTCCACCAAGGCAGGTGGCAAATAAATTAATTCGTGTCCTTTCAGTTGTCGCCTGCCCACCGTGGCACTTGATGTTGTTAGTGGCTATTTATTAATAAAGTAACAATGGAAGGAAAAGATGTTGCTAGTCGCGCCACCTGCCATCCAAACCTGAAGCACCTGAGCTGCGGCTAGCGGGAATAAAAGGACAGGGAGAGGGAAAGAAAGGGGGAGCGATAGTAAGAAAGGATAGGAGTAGGAGGTTCAAATACAGAAAAAGAAATAAATGTGGAGTGCTGCTTAGCGCATCCCCAACATGCGATTCCGCGTCCTACGTTAGTCACAAAAGTCGCTGATTAATTGGGAGGGCGATGACGTCAGAAGGTCACGTCACCACGGCGCGAAAATTCAAAACTTAAAAACAAGGGGGCAGCGGGGAACCCGAAAAAGCCGAGACAAGCACGTTGCGACAGGTTCTCGGCGGACTCACTGAGCGCACGACCATGTGTGTGCAAATAAAGATATGATGTCGGTGACATCATAGTGTACGTGGTGACATCTGACGCAGACACAGAAACATGTCGCAGTAACGTTGCTTCCAATGTTGTCGCATTCCGCTCTTAAGGTGACTTAAGCGTACCCATAATATTTTAATAACTAAGTGTGCACTTTCGTTTAAAATAACCTGCGGCAGAAAAGTGGCAAAAGATGCTAGTGTTTCGTTAGCGAAGCTTACTTTTTTTCTGTTAATGCGTTATTTCTACCGCGCAACTACAACCTTCTTCAGGCTGCGTTCCTCCACTCGAAGCACGGATACGAAGCAACGACGTAGACAGAAAGACGGAGTTTGTCGGGCAGAGCGTTGTCTCTTTTATTTTTTTTTTCGCGCAGGCTACAGAACAAATAACAGGCGCCATTACAGCCATCGAGCACGCGTACTTGGAATACTTCCTCCACACACGATCGTTCGCGCCTGAGCGCACGACCAACCAGTCAACATCCGTCTCTCTTCCATTCTTCCAACCTTTCTCTCTCTTTCAAGGTTGAGTGTGTCTGAGATACAGACGGAAAAGCGCTGTTTTCATCGCGGGCTCCTTCGAAAGCTGCAGAAATAAAGATCCGCTCCTGACAATTGTACAGGATATATTTTCCAGTAAATTGTAAATTGCGGGTTTCAACGTGGCCTATGAGAGGCGCTGTAATGATGAGCTCGGATTAATTTAGACCTCTTGTGGTTCTTTAACCCTGGGAGGCCAAAATATTTTTTATGAAATTGTCACCACATACAAGTAACTGAAGCTTATCGCTTTACTGCTTGTGCATGCAACTATATCCTCTGGCTTTAAACCTCCAGGTACAAACATCATAGCTCAGCGTGCTTGGTGGTGTAATATATTCGCAGCAGTTGTTTCGGCAGCTTTTGTCGCGTACTATTTATCTCTCCCTTTTATTTGCGAAAACTATGGCGTCTTCTTTCATTACAGCAACCATTTTGCTATCCATGGAGCATGAATAGAGTTGCCTTGTATATCCCTGAAAATAACCAGCACCGCCATAAGGAAACTCAATCTTTGCCAATGCAAGGGCACATGGAAAAACAAGTGTTTTTTGTTTTTTTTGTCGAGGGATAATACTAAACGACCTCTAGGTAGTGGAGGTAAAAGGGTCGCAGTTAACATGGCAATGATACCGCATAGTAAGCTGTTAATACAGTAGGCGTCTGTTACCATTTATTAACGTTATGGTCTATGAGCAGTTGTTCACACATGGTGCAGTGTCCAGTAATGCCTGCTTCACTTCGTGAGAATGGCCGGAACAAGTTCCTTGAATGCCACTTATGAAATTTGCTGTTCATAACAGAGTGCTTATACAATCTTTACTGGGCAAATATCGTTCCTCAATCTCGGCACCACGAGTCACCTGTTCTGGGGGCTTCGTTCCGTGTAAGAGTTGATAGATAACATTTGGAACCCGTCTAGGCGACCAACTTATCAGCTGTTGAATGCGCTTTTCGCACGCTCTTCTATTTACGCATCAGGCCATTCGGCTCAGACCGATAAGCACGCCACCGCACTCTAGATATGAGGCGGAGTGTGTGTGTGGAGACGCGGGCTGTCATTATCTTGCCCCCAAAGCTAGCGCACTCTCTGCCACTGTTGACTATGGCTGACGCTGACCCGCATTGGCCGCGATTCTGAGGAAAGAGACCCCCCCCAACCCAGCCGCTCCCTCTTGCCAAGTTCTTGTACTGACCGCTCGAGTGGCTTCCTTCTCAGGTAATCTTTAGCGCGTTCGCCTCAGTCAGCCCGATACCAGGGAGCAGCGACGAGCGTCAATAGGCGACTGATAAGCGGAGCGCCTTGGAGCCAACTTATTTTACAATGGGAGTCGCGAAGGAGGCGCCGCGGTACCCTTTAGAGTTTTGATCGCGAATGAACTTTCCGCGCGCTACCATTCACTTGAGGACAACAGCACGATTCGGAGACGTTGTCGCATTCTTGTCCGGGTGTCCCCGATTCCTGTGATCAGTGTTCACGCGCTAGCCGCCTCAGACGGCGCCATGACGATGCAGTGTTTCCGGTCAAGGCAGTGAAGAGGCCGGCCAGGCTCCTGAGGTGGTGGTCACCTGTAGCAGCAGCTCGGTATGTTTCACGGTTAAGTGACCTTGTTCCCTGCATCTCACCACACATCGCTCTCTCTTTCCCTCTATTTCTATCGCTGGCTCTTTAATTATTGATTTGTCAATCTCTTAATTGCTCGTTAAACACGCACATCTGACGAGTGTCTGTCACAGTGCATCCGTTACTGGACCTTTTAGTTAAATTTAGCCAGCGGTAACCTGTGCGCAAATTTGCGTATTTCCGTCAGGTTGTGTGGTTACTAGACCTATCGGTATTGACGCTTAATGGCATTTAAATTTCCATGCAAGTAAACTTCTGCTCTCGACAGGTCCATTTTTATGCGGCTCTTTTCCGCCGCCAACACCTGCGAAAGGATGGAAAGCGACGCTCTGAATGCTCCTAACCCCGTTCTGTTTCGCAGGCGTCTCCGATCCGGGAACGCTGGTGTATAACTGCGTTTCCGTAGCTTTAATCGAGTTTTATGCGGTGCAAAGTGAGCGTTATCTAACAGCGAACGGCTTTCCTGTTCAACAGGCGTGCAAGACCGTCTTCGGGACTGACTTGGGGCCATGGAATTCGAGGACGTGATCGACAAACTGGGCGGCTACGGTCGCTTCCAGCGGCTACTCGTATGGGCCTACCTTGCGCCGGCGTCAGTACTCATGCCGGGATACTTCATGAACCAAATCTTCATGCTGTCCGTGCCCAAGCACTCGTGCGTCCTGCCCGACTTGGCTGCCACGTTCAACCTCAGCGAAATTCGGCAGCCGGAGATTCTGCGTCAGTTCTTGGTGACAGACGATGAGTGCAGCACTTACGCGTTGGACTCCATGAACGCCAGCCTCGTGAACGGTCTGTTGTCTGCGGCCGATTTCGCGAATATGCGCCGCAACGTCAGCCGCTTGTTCGAGATTCACGGTGTCGAGAAGGTGGCCTGCACGGAATTCGCGTACGACGACACCCACTACGAAAGCACGGCGTCCACGCAGGTGAGATGTGTTTCTGCAGTGACAGTTGTATAAGGGGACCTTCTCGTATGTTAAGGGTGTTGCGCGTAGTGCGTTATAAACAGAAGCTCCCAACTTCTCCGCCCACACGACTGGAACGTTATCCTGGCGGTACGAAGATTGGGCGCCTTCGAAAATGTGTCCTGAGTATCCATGTGATCGAGTGGGACATGACTATGTGGATGGATAGACGAATGGATGTTATTGGCTTCCCTCTTGAACCGGGGTGGTGGCAGAAGCCATCTCGCCTAGCTAATTTAAACGTCGAATTAGTTGATGCCCATGTACATGTGGTGTAGTGGAGAAGATAAATTCTTATTTAACTTTTTTTTCTTATTCCGAGTCACCACTGCATTCAGTCGAGTGGTGTGCTCAGATGTAACGTATCCTGGACTATTTCGGTCACAGTTGTGGGTGTCATGACCCGTTTATTCCATTTTTGCTTTCTACCGTTCAGAACTATTTTGATTCTTCGCCATCTTAATCTATTTTCTTTCTAAGTATGTTCTCAGCTTGTTATCCTTTCCTTTTATGTGATGTATTTTTATGTGTTATATGGGCCGTGTGGTGGGCGACCTATTGTAGTGGCTATGGGCTCCGGGGAACAGTGGAGAGGGGGGAGCGGGGCGCAGCTATTTCTGTCACTGCATCGCTGCGCAGAATGTAGTGTCGTTTTTAGAGAGTGTCACTTAATTGTGATCACTGGCCTAGCCCTCTCGCAGAAGCAAGTTTGAAAGCAGTGTGTGCACTTTAAGTGCAATGAATTAATGGCATGAGCATTAAACCTGACCGTCCTCGGTCCGCGATGTATTCGAGCGTTAGAAATTCTCTTTAAGAATATGTGCTAAGATGGCAGCGGTATGACTTAACCTTAGTGATGAAATCGCGCCAAGTGGTACAAAACGACGTGAACACAGACAGACGAAGCGCGCTTTGTCTGTGTTCACGTCGTTCTGTACCACTGAACGCAATTTCCTCAGCATGAAACACCAACTAGCCCCCGCTCTTGCTTTGTTGACTTAACCTTGAAGATGGATAGCGGAGAAAAGCATGTTCAGCAAGAAAGGAGTGTTTTTCTTTACTAGTTACAGACGTTTTCTCCTTTTTAATAATAGTGACAAAACTGCAGAAATTGTTTCAAAATGAACGCCATCACTTTGAATGCACTTTTTGATGTATGTGAGCCTTAGACAGGGTGTGCTGATACTATACTATACTATACTTATACTATACTATACTATACTATCCATACTATACTATACCTTACTATACTATACCATACCATAAAGAATGCGTTTACCGTCACAGTTATGCCGTAGCGGACATGCTCATCCAAAATTACTCGATTTATCTATTCGCAGAAAATTTAACAAGCCTGGTGCTTAGACCCCTGTTTAATAAAAGAAATGTGCGCTTGCGTTGTAGACGCCCCTATAAAAGTAGGCGATTCTGAGATTTGAATAGTATGGCTATCTAGAGAAAATATTTTAAAAAGTCAAAGGAGATATTATTTACCCTGGGGTTGCTTGCCATAAGTAAATATTGAAATTGCACTCGCTTTTCTGCGTTTGCGGACTAATTACGCTCTCCACCCAACTGAAAGACTATCAAGAAAGAAATAAAAGCACTCACGTAAAATACAAGGATAAGCACACGTTCACGTTGGAGGCACGCATGAAGTGGAGCATGCTATAAAACAAGAACAGGAGGACACTTGTTTCTTTCAGTGCACCGCTGTTTGAAAATAGGTCCGCCACAAACCCTAGGTAAAGAGGAAACACGCCGAAAGAAAAACTAAGGGGGTCAGCCTCATTAGCTAATAAGCCTCATTAACTGCGCAACGCGAAACACGTAAATAGTGACGTACTTATCAGCGCAGACATATAAATTAACTTTCATTATTAAACAAGTTGATTGTTAATCAGCGATTGTTCACCTGGGCTACAATTTATGAGGCAAGCCGGAGAGGAGGATTGATTTCTAACACATTTGGGCCCTTAAAAGGACACAGGAAAAGTTGACCTTGGCCTGTATTAAAAGATCACCGCATTCTAACGACAGAATACACTAATTTGATTGAAAAAAGTTGTTTATAAGCTAGAAAGGGCCATAAATGAAACATAGATGTCGCCACCATCCTCCAATATCGCATGTAAACTGCGCTGAGTCGACACAGTTCTTTGGGCGCGGATCTCAAAATCTAGGCTAGACCGTAATTCACTTCACAACGGTGATCACAGTGTCCTTAACGGTGTAGACGTCGCGGGTTTGAATTTAGTTGAATGAAGTGGCGGCAGAATGTTCGTGAACGTTACTAGACTTCTTAAATTTAAAACATTTTCAATTGGCACTTTGTTCACCCTAGTTTCCCTCTTCTTGTCACAGAAAAACGCCATTTCGCATGCTCCACTTCTTCGAAAGAGAAATTACAGAACAGATAGCGTCAGACTGAATATACAGCATAGCATGGAGAGATACTGCACAGAGATTCAAACTATCATTCACGTGCTTCGGTACCGAGTTGAGTGGAAACCAAATGGCCCGAGGTAGTGAACACTTTAAGCGTCGTGACGAGGACGTACGTTATCACCAGCGACACAGATTCGACCCGCCCTCCTGAGAGAGAATAACTCAAAGATTCCCTCGTAATTCTGCTCCGTTCTAATTCATTTCATCATTCGTCTTTTACTCAAGCACATTACAGAACCTAGGCACTCACAATATCTCTTAAGCCCTTCTGTACAGCCGACCTTGCAGGCCAAGTACATGAAACTTAAGAATCAATAAATTCGCTGATGGATGAAGGCGCGAAAGAAATAAAAAAAAAGCCGTGAACCGAATTGAAAGCAATACGCTAGAAGAGCTCCTTACGTGCCAAGAGAAATATTAAAAGGCAAAAACTGGGAATTATCGCGATTCCCAACGGTACACTTTGCGTCAGGCTATGATCTGTGCGTTTTCCTTCGCTGATTTGGAGAAATATTCTCCGGTCATTTAAAACCTCAGATATTCTTCGCACCGGTCGTCCCACCCACATCGATTTCCAGCCGACCGTACTAAACATGTGGGCTGCTGAAGGTGTCCAATCCCCTCCCCCCCCCCACACACACACACAATTCGTGATGTCACAAAACAATGTAGTTACAGCGGTCACGCTCATGATTGACTCACATTTCATTGTGCGGGCAATAAAAAAAAAACATTTGCCTTTTCAGTGGGACTTGGTGTGCGAGCGAGCTCACCTCCCGAGCCTGGTTTTCACGCTAGGAAGCGTCGGCAGTGCCGTCGGAACCGTCCTTCTCGGCACCCTCTCGGACAGGTAAGCTGGCGGAATGGCGTTGCTTCCACCTGACTTGACCAAAAACACATGAGCCCACGACTTCCGCGTCGTCATCTGGGAAAGTTCACCGACAAACTGCTCGTCCCAGATCGGTTGTAATTAGACTGTTGGCTGGTTAATTTGTCAGTCGGTCAGCCATTCCGTTAAATAGCATGCCAATCAGTAAGTCAGTCAGCTAGTTAGTGAATTAGTTGGTCTTAAAATAGGAAAAGCGCGCGTCCGTATCAACTTCTTCTCTATCCACATTTTTTGCGCTGTTTCCCACCTTTTAAAATATGCATCCAATTAGCCCAACAACAAGCTTTTTAGAGTATTATAGTTAGTTGGTAAGTTCTTAGTTACAATCGCAACTAAACAATCAGGCTCTAGAGTAAAGGCGAGCAGCGATCCTACGCCAGGGGGCGCGTGCTACCGTTGCTTACGCAGTGTGTTTGACTTCATTCGCGGTTGGCGGCAGGCAAGTTTAACTTGGCCAAGCTATTTATATAATGCAACTAAGAAGTTTGAATAACGAAGTCCCTGGGCTCGCACATCAATACAAAAAAGCCGGTCATATGTTTGCCTGGTGTATGGTTACAAAAGTAAAGAAAGTATTATTCCCAAAGGCTTTACACCTTGTTACCGGTAAAAATAAATATTGACTTTTTTTTTTCTCACACGCATGCATGCACGCCATAAAAGCGGAAGGCTGAACGGCAGCAAGTTCATAAATTCAATTTTCTTTTAATCACAGGCGCGGGCGCTGGCATATATAGCGGCGGCTGAAATGAGGTGAACCGTGAGAATGTTCGAACCATCTTTCGGTCACGCTCTTTGTTCGCTTCTTCGAGCGAACACGCAAAGTTGGGCGGCAGAGCCCAAATGGGATTCCTAAACCGCGCAGGCCAACTTATTCAAATTCCCCTTCCCGTGCGTCTAAGAGGACCGAGTCCTCTTCGGCTCCGAAATGCATGCAAATATCAATCGATATCCTCCAGGAGTGAGCCGCTCCTAATAATCCACCCGCAGTTCAAAAAGCCGGCGAGTTGGAGTTCATGCAAATCCTTATGCAAAGTCAGCCCCTCTCGACCGCGTTCGAGCTCTTTGTGCCTGCTTTGCTTAGTCTTCTTTCCACGGTTGTCATACAGGCTCGTGGTTTGATGATGTATTTTTTCCTCTTCTTTTTTTTACGTCCCTTCATCCGTTTTGTAAGTCTTCAAGTCAGAACTATTCTTGGTAGAAAATAAAAAAGGATGAGAGTACAACTGTAGCGGTAGCCATGGAGTAAAACTTGCTTTAAATAAAGTGCACTGTGGTTTCAAAGGCGTGCTTATACTGTAGTTACAGCAGTGCCGCTTGCTTAAGCAAGAACGTTTCTTCCGGGCCAAATCAGAACTAGTGTCTTAGTATATGCTGCTCAATACAGACTGCCCTTTACCACGCCACGACAATCCCGCGTTGAAAGAAAAAGCCGGAAAATTCGAAGAGATCAATTATCTGCTTGGTAGCAGTGTTTCTGGTGTTAGGAGTTAGCCATATTTATTATGGCCTTATTACTGAAACTTTATGCTGCCTGCTCCATACAGCACTAAAAGGAAGCGAATATCAGCGCAGGATTGGTGAGCATCAGATTCGAACTGCGCGATTAGGCTAGCCAATGTGGTGGGAAGGTTTATGCTCTTTAAAAATTTCTTTAGACAGTCTATAACCTGTCCATAGGCTTTTGTCTATAAAGTCCATAGCCTGTCTATAGACAAATCCTAGAGATTAGTCTACAGGTAATACAAATCGTATAGACAGTCTATAGACAATCTATAGATTTATGGCCCTATACTTTTCGCAGGACTTTTGTCTATAGACAGTCTATAGACTGTGAATAGACAGAAGGAAATATCTATAGAAAATCGATAGAATCTATATGAAGTATATAGACGATTTTTATAAGGGATATAACCTGCTTTTTATAACAGTTCGCACCACATCTGGGACGGAACCCAGGGCAAAATAAGCATTCCTGATCAACTCCCTCGCTGAATACGCGTATATACCGAATTATGTGCGCCTTCGAGGTATACATATATAACCATAGAATTTCCTGTAAATAAATCTTGTGATGATCACGTGATGCACACAACGAACAGCGTCAGGTTTGCTGTGGCTACTGCTGCGGTTGTTGCCGCTGCTGCGTAAATAATGCTGGCCTTCACAGTCAGCCTAATTCGTTGTCCTTTACAGCTGTGCGCTACTAGCCTGAATGGCATGCGCTCAAGGTGCGGCAGCACTTTCGTGCCGCCACGATCACCAATCTTTTTTCTTTATATTTCAAGTTCTTGTCGAAACAATGCGTAACTGAACTCTGTCGTTGCGCGCAATCATGACCGGCACAGTTTTGGTCGCGACCGTGTCAGTAGCACTGATGATCCGCAAACCAAAAGTTCTCTCTTGCAGGCGGAAAATCACCTGTTTAAGGCCATTTTTTCCTGCATCAACCTGAAAACTTCATTAATTTAAACAAAAAACTACAAAACATATCCTAAAACACCTTTAAATTCGCTTTTCCCCCAATTTTACTCCTGAAATTCCTGAAAAAGGAATAATCACTCTTGCACTGCGCACTGCGCTAGCAGGAAAATAAACTTCTAAAGCGGTATTTCTTTTTCTGTTTCAGATTCGGACGGAAGCCTGTGTTTATTCTGACCGTCTTCATTGCCACTGTGTTCGGACTCTCTTCAATCCTGGTGACCAATTTCATCGCCTTCGCTGTTCTGCGCCTTGTAAACGCCGGCGTCATGCCTCAAATATTTCAACTGCCATACATTATCCGTGAGTTTGTGTGCGTGCGTGCGTGTGTGCGTATGCGTACGTGCGCACTCGTCTCTCTTTTCTCAGCAGTGCATTTCTTTTTTCTTTATAAATTATAAACACGGAAAGGCCAAGGCATTTCAGTATGATGTTTAGCTCAAAGAGTTATTTGATCAGTCCCTACACTTGCAAAAATTTCCTTATGCAGACTATAAACACTCTACTGACAGTTCATATAAGGTCTATTAAAACTTTTGATAAGTTATTTTATTATTTCTGCAACCGAGATTTGCAGTTGTTGAAATATGATAGGTTTACAGTCATTCAAGTTCGGAAGCCAAGGTATCCACTTCCTGCTTTAGTTTGCCATTGTATCTGCGGCTGCTCTGTGAAGTAAATGGTTAGTTATTTCATGACACAATGATAATTATTATTTATTAAATATTTTTGAATATTTAATCAGTATAGCATTGGGAGCTACTCGTGAGTTTTTTTTTTTCTGGAGCAGCTTATTACTTTCGCTTGTCATGTGGTAACAGACCTTCGCACAAGAACAAAATCAAAACGTCTTCTTTCTGTGCCGTCTCTGCGAAGCGGCTTCATTCAAAAAGCTGTCACAGTTAGGTGAGAATTCTCATGTTTTCTGTGCAGCGCGTCGCTTCTAAAATGATTTTTAGACTTCTTTCAGCCGAATGAACAAAGAATGAGTTTGGTTTTGGTTTATGGGTGTTTAACGTCCCAAAGCGACTTAGGCTATGAGGGACGCCGTAGTGAAGGGCTCCAGAAATTTCGACCACCTGGGTTTTTTTAACGTGCACTGACATCGCACAGTACCAATGAATGAGTCAGTCTTCGAATACAGTACCAGTCTGTCTTCCTTGTAACACAAACGGTAAATGTTGGACCGTTAATGGAATCGGCTAGTCGAAGCGGCAACTTCGTAGTCATGCTTTGCGATAAAGGCGTGGTTGCCTGCTGCTATCCGATATCGAACTAGGTCAAGTGGGTCCGAATTCAAGTTCTAACCCTGACGTCGAGGAAAGGTGCCCCACACAGAGGTGTTCCGGACACCTCTCGCAGAGGACCCTATTCGGTTACCCTAAGGCAACGCACAAAAATTGCAGACAAGCAGACTGTTTCTACATCTTTGCTCTTGCCTCGCCTTTAGGCAGTAGACAAGCGTTGTGCCCCTTCGAATGGCAGTTCATTCCTATTCCTGTTTTCTGCATTTGCACCTATTTTATCACACCAAGTAATAATAACAATATTAATAATAGTAACCTTTTATATGATGGCCGTACATCTTGGCATGTTGCTGCATTACGACGCATTCTGGAGCTCGTTAAACGGGGAGGTTTTCGCTGGCGTACCAACATTTCGATGCATTCGAGTCAAGTACAGACGGCCGGAATCAATCCGCAGTCCATAGCGAAAACATCCATCGCCACCTTATACGCGGTACAGTTACAATCGGGTGTAGTGACGACGCAGGACTCGCTCCATCTTTAACTATTTCCCCGGATGACAAAGTGGCCGCGTGTGTGCGCGCAGTGCTGGAGCTGGTGGGTCCCAACCAGCGCACCCTGATGCTGGGAGTGTGCTGCATCGCGTGGACTGTGGGCCTCTGCATACTGCCGCTCATCGCCTACCTGGCACGCTCCTGGATCCTGCTGGGACTCATATGCTCCGCCTGCGCCATTCCCAACCTGTTCTACTACAAGTGAGCGAGGAAATTGTTCCGAGCGCACCATATTAATCAGGCCATTACTTGCTGAATATCGTAATGTATTCAAATTTCATTCCCTTTGAGCGAGAGGTTTCGTGTTTGAACACCATACCAGATTCGCTTTCTATTTCGAAAAATTAATATAATGTTTGAAGCCGGAAATTCTGAAAACAAAAGTTTGAAGCTGAAAAAGATTTTAAAAAAAAGACTCTGTACATGTGGTACCGCCCTAAACCACCACCCCATCAAAGAGCTGACAAACAGACCGTGATTTTGACGTAATAATTTAGTATTGGTAACTTTTGCTTGCATCTGTGAGAAGCGTCAAAAGGAAATATTACCAGGACAAAAAAAGTCGCACAAAGAGCATCATACTGAAGCTAAAGACAAAACATCCCATTCACCTTCTAAGAAGCACAAAGTAATTCGTTATTAAGAACACCTGTTCTTTAGTCCATTCGCAGGTTCGCAATAGTTTTCGCCTAACTTTGTCACATATGCCTTTTGTTTTTTTGTAGACTCATTCCGGAGTCGCCACGGTGGCTTCTGTCTCAAAACCGGATCAAAGACACGATGGCCATTCTCAACAGGATCGCGAAAACAAACGGCGTTGAACCGCCTGAAGACCTTGCATCAGACCTAGTGGTGAGCAGTCACAACCTTCTTCGATCCGATCTGCTGTCTTTGTTCTCCAGTGGTCTTCATATAGGGCGCGTAGGAAATGCGGTAATAACATTAGCGGCTGCTTTTACATCGCGCACGAGACGCTGTGCAGTCATTTCTTTTCTACACAGATATGAAAGCGTTCGTGTTTGCAATCAGAGGTCTCTGTTTGTATTTCTATTGATACGTGCCCACGAGGCGGGCGCATTGAGTGGTTCATATCAGCATGCAGAGGCGATAATGCAGGCTGGCGAGAAATGATAACTGGTGGCTGGCAAACATCACACCGTCATCTTCGAAGCTACGAGACATTTATACGCAACGATATCTGCTGTGCTGAGGCCTCCCGGGTGTATTATGCGGCTAACTGTATTATGCTCTTATCACAGGCCACAAGGCGGGCAAATCGGTCCTCGCTGCGGAGTTGTCTATTGTGCAAGGAAAAATATTCGTAGATTACACAATACACTGAGATTTTAGTACTCGAAAAATTGGGGCTCGAAAGCCTCATTGACCCTTTAGAACTATAACCCTTGACAGGAACTGTTACCCAAGGCTCCAACGTTATCTTCTGAAGATGAGCTTAACTTGTTATTACTAAATTGACTTTGGATGCTTAGAGCCTTCCAGTATGAAAATTTCTTTCTCACTCTCTGCTTGTCTTGCTTTTTTTTGTTAGTAATAAGGTTCAGCGAAACGAATCTAGATTTTAGTAGATAAATTTTAGAGCAATAAAGATGCTCATCCTGTTAGCACTTCCTTACCATCTCCAATACCTGACTACCAACCCTAAACTGTTGCGCCCTAGCCGAGCTATACACAATACTTTTTGCCCTGCCATGGTAAGATGAAAAGAACGGTAGCGTTGACTCATTTTACTGCCGCCGTTATCATCTATATCTCCAACTTTAACATTTCATCAAACGCAGGCCACCGCCATTTTCAAACGGCACATATTCGAGAAGATAAAACGCACCTATTTCCTAAGCCAACGAACTCCCAGCACTCCCACTGCCGTCTCAACCTCCCCATCCCCACCACCCTCCTTACCCATTCCCCAACAACCTGCAATTTCTTTCGCCTCATTTCGTCTCGATTTGTCTAGAGGATCCGGACAGCAGCGCCAAAAAGCCCCACATTTTCTCTAGAGACCCCAGCTGAGGAAGTCTCTTGAATGGAGAGAGCAAACTCCTGACTTCAATTCTCCGCCGAGCCATTTCCGCTGTCTCTCAGAGTCTCCTTTCTCTCCTTTATTCGCTGTTTTTTTTTTACCAGAAAGTTCAAAAGAAGATCGCCGAAGAAAAAGAGGTTGCGGCGGCCTCGACGTTCGACCTCTTCCGCAAGGCCCGCATTCGTAAGAACCTCATCATCATCACCGTGAGCTGGTAAGTGCTCCGCCCGGGCCCTGGATGACGACAATGCAGGGTTCCGATTCGGCCTCACGTTCGGGACATTACGGTTGCGCCGCCCTTTAACGACAGCGAGCCCTTCTGGGAGGGGGGGTGACGATGGCTGAGCGTCCTTTTCCTTGCTTTTCAAAGTCTGGCCCCGACCCTTTGTTGTTCCATGCAAATTCGCTCGACCGTCGCGTGCCTGCCGCACTGCCGCAATTTTGAATGAGCCTTGCACAAGCGTATGTGAAAAGGCCGAGTGCGCCATCAAAAGAGGGCGCTTCGCGCTGCATGCGATGTAAATTGGGAAACGCTGGTGTTGTAAAATATTCACCTCCTCGTTGCGGTATTATTCTGGTGTTTTTTATTCACCTATCTCTAGCTTTTGCGAAAGAGAAAGTGGATAATAAGGCACCAGGATGTTAAGCCGACCGAACTCGGCGCGAACATCTGTTTCGTGAACGCCACGTGTTGGACCCCATGAGAAAAGAAGTCGAACAGCGGATGAAATTAATACGCAGTGCCTGTGGCCAGCGTAGAAAGGCGGCGTGGTGAGAGAGGGGAGGGGAGAGGAGGAAGCGGTGAAGGCAGTCCGAGGCATCCAGTTTGATCACGGACACTTGGGCAGCGAAAGCAAAGACGGCTGGGGCGGATGCCCCTATTCTTCACAAAACTAATAGGGATAGGATAGATATAATGAAGGAGAAAGTAACAGAATATAGCTATAGTGCATCAGATCCTGTACCTACACTCTTGAGTTTTTTTCCCCAGATAGCCGTACCCTCTTAGCTGTGTCCCATTCTTTATCTAGCAGGCGCTTCCCTTGGCCAGTGACAGTTACATAATGATCCTTTAAATGCTGTGTGCACACATTCTCTGCATCATCACGTGTATTTTCTACTCCTATCCCTGCTGAAATTCTCCATATGAGCCGCTCGTATGGAATTATGGGAATATGGAGACCATAAGGCATAGAAATGTATATGGAAATCCATATCATGTCTGTACGCCGTCCATAAGCATTCGGTGTAATTTCCATGCAGTGTACATGACGTCATATGGAGTCCATAAACTTCCATATGAGCTTCCATATAGTCCACACCGACTCCATATGCTGCATGGGACTCATCATATAGAAACTATGGGACTCGTCATATAGAAAATTTCAGTATGGTATACGTTTTAAAATTCGACATACCGCCATCCTAGGGTAGGAGCGGCCTCTCAGTGAAGTCATCCGCAGAATTACGAAAACGTCCACACTGTGGACGGCCGCGCATCAGGTAATGAACAACGTTTATTCCCGATAAGAAGGCAGATATGTACAGTGTGCTGACGTATTGGTCATGCGCAGATTAGGCTGGAGCGAGTGACGTCATACTTGCTCAGCTCTGCTACACACGCTGTGATCTTCACAAAGGACCACACAAAGGACCTTCTCGCTAGATGCATGGTTGCTAAGCGCTGTGTGAACAGCAATAGTCTTTGATTACATACCACTGTTTCACATAAGTAGCCTGTTGGCCCAATGAACCTCGCGAGTAACACGGTTCATGCGTTGGCACCATTGTCGTCGGGGACCACTCTTAAAAATTTTAACCCCCAAAATCCAAAACATGCAATGCAAGCGCTCCACAAATGATATATTTCGGCGAGTTGCAAAGTTTTGCACTATTATTATCCGAAAAATTTCTTTTCGGTGGAGGTTATCCGCGATAATTGAGCGTTGAGCACTCTTTTTCATTCACTGTGCTGATTCGGTTGAAACATGATAGTCACTCGAAACACTACGAATTATAATAGCCAAAGGAAGGAGGCCGTCAGTCAGTCAAGGGCCGCCCTCAAGCCACAACAGTTTCACGAATCTTGTTCCTGACCACTGCAGTAATATAGTTGAGGTCTGCGTTGTTGGCTATAGGTGGATTAACCTTGCGTTCATCCTGCCTACAATTGCTCCACTGCAGCGATGCATTAAATAATAATCAAAGGCAAGAGTTGGTGGCACAGTTCTGCAATCATACGGCTAGGTCACCATTCGTGTTCTATCACAGTTGTCCACTTGAACACCTGAAAGTGTTTCGACACTTGTCTTCTTCAGCGCCTGTCTCAAGCCATCCCATAAAAGTTCATTGATACAGTTCTTTTCCTTCGCGTGGTTCACACAGGATGGCCAACAGCTGCGCCTACTACGGGCTGCACATCAACGTCACCAACATGAGTGGCAACGAGTTCCTCAACTTCTTCCTACTTGGGCTGGTGGAGTTCCCTGCCTCGGTGGTGGGCTGGTGGACTATGGAGTACTTCGGCCGCCGTTGGACCAACGTCGCTCTCCAGCTCATGGTCAGCGTCGCCTGCGTCGCGTCCTGCTTCATACCCATAGGTCTGGCCCTTTTGTTCTCATCCTTACTCTCACACCCTTGCTTTTAGGCACCTTTTCATTCGCAGCAGACAGCCCTGCTGTTCAATGTTAAACGCTGATGATATACGAATGTCGTGTGTTCTGAATCGTCAACTGTTGCGCTGAGGCATCGTCAGTGTTCCAAATAAATCCACAAAAGGCGGCGGATGTGCACGCACACTGCCGCATGCGGTCCACACAGCTGCGAACAACTTAGCATTGCGGCTAGGCGAGCCAAAGCGACTTGGGCCAACAGCATTGTCACTGGGTTGTCAGAAGTACAACTAGGCGAGGTAGTGCAGCCTCGGTTGAAAACATTATTACGAGGTTGTCCCTACGGTGCAAGTAGCAGCGCTCTCTTTTGTGCTTGATATTCGTTACTTAATACATGTTGTGCCCATGTTTCATGAAGAATTCGTTCTTCACAGCACTACACAGCAGGTCATGAGTGGTGATTTAGGCTAAACCGATGACACTGCAATGTATGCTAAAGAGAATG